>OY728121.1:1163079298-1163677876 GCA_963277665.1 Viscum album
CAAAACAATAGAGTTTATATCCATCGAACATATGATGGTATATCAAACACTAGGGAGGAATGATATAGAGGGTAGGAGAGAACAATTAAAAGAATAATCACTTACTAGAGAGGGATCAAATAAGATCCTCCTCACATTGATCTGCCTATTAATGGGTTCATAGGAGAAAAAAATTGTTCTAGAGAGCCTCCATGAACTAGTAATTCATTCATGGTCTTGTTAGGGTCAATAAGGGGATAAAAAGGGGGTTCAAGAAATTTTAAAATAATTTTCGGAATAAAATAGTACAATCAACATGGATAACTTGGTAGGGTCACATGGTTCGACAAGCGGTGCGCCATAACAATGTACCCCATTATTGGGTGTACATTTTCTACTAAGTGGGGCTATGGTTTTTGAAACCATACACAAACCGTGAAAAACCCCCACTATCCAGGGTTTCATAATTTTCACCAAGTGAGGGCTCTATTTAAGTATACCATGTGCTAACCATGATATCCCAGAAACATCCAAAAAAATAAAATTTCCACCCAAAAAATTCCAAGGCATACACCAACCAAATATTGATAAAAAAATGAGGGTTGAGGAGTTTTTAATAACTAGTAAGAGGATGTTATGGTATGATTATCCCATGTATGTCTTTCCCAACATTATATAGTGTTATATATCATAGCGGTTTGGTTCATGTGATGTGTGTTAAACTAGTTGTTTTATGTTTAACTAGTACTATGGAAAAAATAGGCTTTTGCGACGGGCTATTTGTGACGTGAATTAATCTCGTCGCAAATAGTCCATCCTAGAGGTTATTTGCGATGGGGGGTTCATCCCATCGCAAATAACGTGTTATTTGCAACGGGTTTTGGGGTCCCGTCGCAAAAAGTAATGCGCGGTTTGGCGCGGGGTGCGCGCCAAAGAGAGGGAAGGTTATTTGCGCCGGGAGGATCCCCCCGTCGCAAATAGTGTTATGGTAGGAGGGTATTTGCGATGGGTCTCGTCGTAAATACCGGCGGCGATAAATGGGTTTTTGCGATGGGATGTTGTCCCGTCAAAAAAGGTGTGTCGGTAGGTCACTTTTTGCGACGGGGCCCGTCGTAAATACCCTTTTCACAACTGACAGCAATTAATGCGGGCAAAGGTATTGTGACGGGCCCCGTCGCAAAAAGAACCTTTTGCGACAGTAAGCTCGTCGCAACTAGCCCCGTCACAACTAATCTAACTTATATATACCCCCCCCCCCCCCCCCCTCTGTTTTTCTTTCTCTTCCTCTCATTTCTCACATCCTATCTCTCCCTAAACTCTATTTTTAGAGTGAAAATTTCTCTGAGTTAATTTTTTTAAGGAGAAGTTGTGAAGTCATCTACATCAATAGGAGATCAAGTTTAAAGGTATTTATATTTTATTTAATTTAGTATTTATTTCATTTATTTTATGTTAATTTTAATTATTATTGATTAGTTGTAATTAAATTAGATTTAAATTGTGTTGTTATCTGTATTTATTTGTAATAATAAATTGAAATTATTAATATTAATTCTTAATCATTATTAATAATTAATAATTATTAATAATTAATAATTAGTAATAATTAATAATTATTAACGAAAATTAGTATTGTCTATAAATAATTACTTGTAATTAGTAATTAGTAATTAGTAGTTGTAAATTGTTGTTATTAATATCAATTAACGCTAATTAGTAATAGTTATGTTTAATTAGTAATAGTTATGTTTAATTAGTAATAATTACAGGTGATTAGTAATAAATAGGAATAATTAGTAATAATTAGTTATAATTAGAAATAATTAGTAATAAATAGTAATAATTAGTAATAAATAGTAATAAATAGTAATAAATATAAATAAATAGTAATGAATAGTAATAAATAGTAACAAATAGTAATAAATAGTAATAATTAGTAATAATTAGTAATAAATAGTAATAAATATGAATAAATAGTAATAAATAGGAATTATTAGTAATGAATAGGAATAATTAGTAAAAATTAGTAAAAATTAGTAATAAATAAGAATAAATAGTAATAAATTGTAATAAATTGTAATAAATAATAAACAGTAATAAATAGTAATAAATAGTAAAAAATAGTAATAAATTGTAATAAACCGGAATAAATAGTAATAATTATTAATAAATAGTAATAATTAGTAATAAATAGGAATAAATAGTAATAAATATGAATAATTAGTTATAAATAGGAATAATTAGTAATAATAAGTAATAAATAGTAATAAATTGTAATAAATAGTATTAAATTGTAATAATTAGTAATAAATAGTAATAATTTGTAATAATTCGTAATAATTAGTAATAATTAGTAATAAATATTAATAATAATAATAATTAGTAATAATTAGTAATAATTAGTAATAAATAGTAATAAATAGTAATAAATAATAATAATTAGTAATAAATAGTAAAAAATAGTTATAATTAGTAATAGATAGTAATAAATAGTAATAATTAGGAATAAATAGTAATAATTAGGAATAAATATGAATAAATATTTATAAATAGGAATAAATAGAAATAGATTGGAATAAATTGTAATAATTAGCAACAATTAGCAATAAATATGAATAAATACGAATAATTAGTAATAATTAGTAATAATTAGTAATAGTTAGTAATAATTTGTAATAATTAGTAATTTTAACAGCCCAAGATTTCATAGTACATTTTTTCTTCAAAGTAATTTAATAACTTGCACTACACGCAATACCGAGTTCTAGCGCACCATGACTTACCAAATTAGCCGTTCAAAAGCGGTTATGAATAGTATTAAATGAATTTTGAACTTTATATAATCATTATAATTTTAGAATCCATATTATGAGTTTCTTAGACATAATTTAAGAAAAATTCATTTTTTTAGATAAAAGAAGTATTTTGAAAAAAATGCACTTTTACCGACTTTTAATGGTGAACCCTTTTTAAATCTAATATTTGAAACTTTTATATATTAAATTTGACAAAATAAACTTATTCTTTAGAATCTCAACATAAGAATTTAGTTCCAATGAATATTTGGTACTTTTTTGATAACTTTCATATTTTGATGAATAGTGAAAATTACTAAAGTTTAATTAAAAACAACTTTTTTAATCGAAATAATTAATACTGATAAAATAAGAATTTGAGTGATTTTAAAGTATAATTAGATTATATATTTATAATTTAATCCAATTTTGGTCATTGGACATAATTTCACATTTAAATTGGACATAAGCAATTGTCAATCTTTTGATAGTTATTATTTCTTAAAAACACGTTTTTTATTTTAACAACGGGAATTAATTTTAAATTAATTTCTTCAACTTATGTGTTTTTAATTTAGAAAAATGGATTCCATATTTATAATCAGGAGGTCCAAATTGTGTAAATAGGTAAATTTTATTTTTAGACATTTTGAATAATTATTTCGGTAAATATTTTATTTACCATGGTTAAAGGGTAAATCCGGTAAATAAGGGTAAAAAAATAATATTATAATAAAATTAATTTACCCTAAAATGCATCCTAACCTTATTGGTTGATAAATGTCCGACCATGGGCATCTTTGGGTCGATTTTGGGACCCCATGGAGCCACTTGTAAGTGATAATGACACTTTATATTAATTAAGTAAAAGTAAATACAAAAATGACATAAGCATATATGTTTTAGAAAAGAAAAATTTACATAGGGTTATATATGTTATATTTTCGACTATAAATATTCATTAGAAAGTAAAAAAGATTTCCTACATAATAGTAATTTATTTATAATTTTTAGACATTGAATAATTAAATATATTTATGACATAATAATGATGCAATATTTTCCTTATTAATTAACAAATCAAATAATTGGTATTATAAATGTTAAAATAAATATAATTTGAAAGTTTTGATGACATAAAAGAATTTTATTTTTTAATATGACTTGTTAGTATTTCTTAAATAAATTTTTTCGAATTAATAATGTTTTTAAGACTTTAACAAAAATCAATTATTAAATAGTGTCAAAATTGACATAAAGGAGTTTCTAAAAAAAATATTATATTATTAATTGATATTCTATTCCTAAAAATATAAGGTTGAGCCAAAGGACCTATATAATGATAGGTGTATTATTAATGGACCACTTGGGTGTCTCTTGGAATTTTATAGTATGTTTATTAAATATATAATATAAAAATACAAAGAAACAAGGTAAATGTCAAACTATTTAACTAAGAGTTAAATCAAAAAGATAAAGTTAATATAGTGACTCAAACCTATCTAAAACCTATTGGTTGAGTGTTTTTCAACCTATCCCCACCTTAAAATTTAAATAATCCACTTTTGAGCCATTATAAACTGAATATGAATTTATTATAAAATAATATTTCTATCTTTTCCTAAGGTGACCCTCACCCCTCTTATAAAAGGGAACTTTCCCTTCCTTCTAACTCACACCTTCAAAGCCTTTTGGCTCGGCCAACCCCTGCCCAAATATTATCTCAACTTCCCTCAATTCAACCTAGAGGCCTTAGTTTGATCAGAAAGCCAACCTAAGGATCCCTTTTGATCAAATCAAAAGGAAGAACCCGAAGAAGAGGTAATGTTTTCACCACCCTCTTTCAAGTTCCTTTCTTCTTCCACTTCTTATTTCTTTGTTATTTGCATTAAAAAATAATAACTCGAGTATCTTATATATACTGTGATGTTATTATAAATATGGTACAACCATATTCAGTATTCTATCCATCCTTGGAATGACATGTCACCATACGTGCGTATGTACGACTTACCGTCTCCACGTCACGGTGTAATTGTTATTCAAAACATTATTATATGGATGGGTACGATAATGATGTGTAATTGAACTAAATAGTAAATATAACATTATATTGATTCTTTATATATGATATACCATCCCATTATATACGATTTTAATATCAAATGAATGATATTTTCGCTCGTGCGTATGTACGGACTACCATCTTTACGAACACGATGAGATTCATTCCCCATCGTATCCATGCAAGTCTAATTCTCATTTGATGATTGAAAATAATGTTTAAGGACTTGACATCATTCTGTATATGAATAATATACAACCTATCCATAACAAACACAACTTATGTAACAAAATATATAAAATAAAATGAGTAAGTTAGCACCCAAAACGATGATAATACTAAGATATTATTAACAAAGAAATGTTAAAAGATCATATATGATATCATATTAACGTATATAATTATTGTATAATTTAATAACAATTATTTCACCATTATAGAGGAGGTTAATCTACCCTCAACCAAGTAAAAGTACAAGGTAAGGGTTTATTTCACAATATCTTCATTATCTGAGGTAGTTTATACGTAATTATCTGCTGGGACCTCTTTATCATCCACATCTGTGTTTCTTAAAAATATATTTCAAAACATTCTTAATATTTTATAGAATATCGATTAAATTCATTTATACCCTTGTTTGACTTTTTATAAGATGTTTATAAAGGAATCTTTCTGTCATTTTCCAAACAAGGTCCTTTTTAACCTTTTCGACAGAATTAAGGTAAGAATGTCTTTTTTTAACTTATACGGCGGGTGTGGATATTTTACACCGTTATAAAATCATCGAAGCTTCTCATACAATATTATAAGAATATTTTGAAATTAAATGTTTTATTTTATAATTATGTGACTTTTAAATGATTTAAAAATGAATATTTTAATAATTTGTGAAAGGTACTCTTTATCAAGATCATAATTTTAAATGTTTTAAAGATTTATCTTTCTAAATATTTTTAATTAATTTCCATGTTTTCAAAATGATTTTAATGATTTATTTATATGGACATGAATGTTTTGAAATGATATTTCTTTTCAAAAGTTTCAAAGTGGTATGGGATACTTTGATTCAAAAAATTCTTTAAATTTATTCCTTTCTAAATTGTTTGACTTTTAAATGTTTTCATGAAAGAGGGGTATTTCTCTAAAAGAGTTTTACAAATAATTTTCATCTTATCAAAATCCTTTAAGGGATTTTAAACTTTTTTTGAAGTAGATTTATCATGATACAAATCTTTCATATTGTATTGAAGTTTTTATGATATGTTTGACTGTGGATGTGTTATTTTTATACGATTCATGGTTTATGGGTAAAGTATTGAAATTTCGTATGTTAGTTTTAATACGAATGATTATGTTATGTTTAATAGTTTTCATACGAGGAACACATTAGACTTAGTAAGTGATGGGTGTAGCCTGCTATAGCTCCTAGATGCATCGATAGGTCTCATGAGACAAACTAGTGTCTTAGCGCAAGGCCTTGACAAAATATTATTTATAGTCTTGGCAGAAGGCCTTGACTATGTGGTTATGATAGTCTGGAATTATGCATTCCATCATTATGAAAGTGGTTTGTGATATGGAATGTGATTATTCGACTAGTAGAATATCCATGTGAATAATAAATGGAATTAATTCATTTTAGTTTTTCAATATTATTCTTAAGTTCAAGTTTAAAAGGCTTTTGTTTTAGTTATACACTGCCTTAAATGTTTATGCTTATTTATGAAAGTTTTTGCTGTATTGTTTTCCTTACTGAGCATCTGAGCTCACCGCTTTCTTTGTTTTATTTTTCCCAGGATTCCAAGAAGTGTATTGTGGTTGATATGCAGGGTTTAGCCAAGGGAATAATGGCATTCATAAAGGATTATTTATGTTATTATGTATGTTATGAAGTGTAATATAACATTCATGTTTGTAATCTATTTTCCAAGACTGCTAAACTGATCGGTTCTCCAGGACTTGATTCCTTGTAATCATGCCAATGTATTAAGATAATGCACCGACTCTAGGTAACTGGGGTCGGGGGGTTACAGTAATAATTACTAATAATTAGTAATAATTAGTAATAATTAGTAATAATTAGTAATAAATAGTAATAATTATTAATAGTTAGTAATAATTTGTAATAAATAGTAATAAAAAGTAATAAATAGTAATAAATAGTAATAAATGGTAATAATTAGTAATAGATAGTAATAATTAGGAATAAATTGTAATTATTAGGAATAAATAGTAATTATTAGGAATAATTAGCAATAAATAGCGATAATTAGTAATAAATATGAATAAATATGAATAAATATGAATAAATTTTAATAAATTTTAATAAATTTGAATAAATATGAAAAATATGAATAATTATTAATAATTAGTAATAAATGATCGTGCTTGGATAAATCATTGTAGAAATCCAAACGGTTCTTGTTTAAATCCTGTATATATTGAGGGTGTTGAAGATTTCTTATCATTTGCATCATCAAAACCAGAGTTTGTTTCAGAAGGCACAATAAAGTGTCCTTATAAAAAATGTGCTCGGAGAACGTTTGACACATTTGAAAAGGTTGGGAGACATCTCTTGCAGTTTTCTTTTCAACCAGATTATGTTTTTTGGTATCAACACGGTAAACGCAATTCCAGAGAAGATACTAATAACATGATTCCAGATCCATCACGGTTTCAAAATTTTGTACATGATGTTGGAGGTCCATTTGTTCAAAAAACTGAAACTCAAGATGATATTGATTTAAGGTCTGTTGAGGATGCATTATATCCTGGTTGTAAGATAAGTAAATTATAAGCGGTTGCAAAATTTATGGCTATTAAATCAGATAATGAAATATCAAACAACTATTTTGATCAGATATTTTATTTGGAAAAAACACTGTTACCTGAAAGAAATGTGTTGCCTACAAATTACTATGAGAGCAAGAGGCTGGTTCGTAATCTGGGCCTTAGTTATCAGAATATTCATGCATGTCCAAATGATTGCATCTTATATTCTAGTGAAAATGATTTTTTGGATAGTTGTCCCACATATGGAAAATCGAGGTGTAAAGAAGCTTAACTAGGAATGTCTGGATCGATTCCAGTAAAATAGTTGAGTTATTTCCCCCTTACCCCCACGTTGCAGTGTTTATTTATGTCTCAGAACACAGCATCAATGATGTCATCACAAAAGACTAAGATTTCAACTGATAAAATCTTGAATCATCCATCTGATGGTGATTCATGGAATCATTTTGACCGTCTGCATCCGTCTTTTTCTTTAGAATCCCGAAACGTGCGATTGGGTCTTTCTACTGACAGTTTCTGTCAGTTGGGTTCTTATGGTAGTTAGTATTCATGTTGGCTTATCTTTATAACTCCGCACAATTTACCCCCATGGATGTTGATGAAGTATTCCTATATTTTTTTGACCTTATTAATCCTAGGACATCCGAAAAAGAATATTGTTGTTTATTTGGAACCATTTATTGATGAGTTAAATGCATTGTGGAGTGATGGTGTTAGTACATATGATGTTGTTGTGAAAAAAAATTTCATATTAAAATCTACATTGATGTGGATGATTAGTGACTTTCCGGCATATGGCATGTTATCAGGCTGGAGTACACATGGTCCGAAATCATATCCTTACTATATGAAAGACAATAAATCCTTTATGCTCATCAATGGAAATAAAAAACTTTCTATTTTGACTATCACTGCATATTTCTTCCAACCGATCATACTTTTTGGAGGAAAAAAATCATTTCAGAAAAGGTACAATTGAAAGGGATGAACCTCCAAAAATGTACTCAGGTACAAAGTTAAAATCAGTTGTATTTTCATTAAATCCCATCACATTTGGGCCAATAGTAAACCAATAGAAATTTCATTGCTTTGGGAAAGAACATAATTGGATAAAACGAAGGATTTTTTGGGATCCATCATATTGGTTTTATTTTTTGGTCCGCCACATGTTGGATGTAATGCGTATTGAGAAGAACTGTTTTGATAATTTATTTCATTAAGTTTTGGATACACCAGGTAAGACCAAAGATACTGTAAAGGCACAATTAGATCTTGCCCAAAATTGCAGGTGACCAGAACTTGAACTATATGAAAATGTCAGATCACAGAGGTTAATGAATCCAAAATTAGATTATAAACTATTCAAAGAGAGTCGCTTACTATTTTGTCAGTGGATTGCATATTTGAGACTTCTATATGGCTATGCTTCCAATTTGGGCAGATGTGTTATATATGGTTATATTGCCGAATTAAAAAGTCATGATTGTCTTGTTATAATGGAAATACTTTTGATGATTGGATTTAGAGGTTTGTTTAATTCTATGATTTGAGATTCAATAACAGACATATCATATTTTTTTTCAAGACATTTGTGCAGCGACAACAGACTATGATGCGTTAAGAAAACCAGAAGAAGGTTTTGTTGTAATTATATGTAAACTGGAAAAAAATCCACCAGATTTCATTGACTCAATAGAATATCTGATATTAAATTTTCCACATGAAGCAAAATGTGGAGGTCTAGTACAGTTTCGGTGGATGTACCCTTTCGAGATATGCATGCAGAAATTGAAGAAAAAAGTATGTAACAAAGGATATGTTTAAGGCTCAATTACTGAATCTTATTTGGAAGAGGAAATTGATTTTTTATGCTCTCATTATTTTGAATCTCAATATCCCTCAAAACACAATCGCATGGGACGAAACAAGGGGAATGTTAATGGAAAAATGGACCATCAATTATCAGTTTTTAATCATCCAAATATTGGTTTCGGTGGAGTTCATGAATGATGGATTTAAGATGATGAACATCATAGATCTCATACATATGTTCTGCTCAACTGTGAAGAAATGGCATCATTGGTACTGTGATTGATTCTATCACTTATTCTATAATTTATGTTACAGTATGTAAACATAATTTATTTTTAGGTTATATGATAATCATATCAAGAAACAACTTCCACAAATTAAAGCAGTTGTTCTTGAAGAATGTAGACAAAAACAATTTCTCAATGGTTTAAAAAACTGGTAACATAAATTATTGATGGTTTAATATCAAATTCGTTTATTATTTATCATATTAATAATTTTTTAAAAAAAATTCAGGTGTCTAAACATGCTGATAAAATTGGTAAGCGACTATGTATTTTGAGTAACCCACCATCCAAAATGGTCAAATCTTATAATGCATTTGTAGTGAATGGTTTTTGATTTCATACACGTGCATATGGGGAATAAAAAACAATGAAAAATGGAGTTTGGTTGACAGGATCGCATCACAGAGAAATTGAAGATGACTTTTATGGCATTATGGATGAAATTATTGAGATGTGTTATCTAGGACAGAATTACATAATGGTGTTTAAATGTCGTTGGTTGGATACTGAGAGAGGCTTGTGTGTTCATCCGACTCATGGAATTGTCGATATTAAATATAAAAGCCTTATTACAGTAAATGAACCATTTTTACTGGCTCAACAGACACATCAAATTTATTACACAAAGTAACGTGCTACTTCAAGAGAATTGAGTGATTGGTGGAGCATAATGAAAATTAAATCTCGAGAAAATCAATTTACTCAAACAGAATTTGGTTCTGTTGAAGTGAAAGGAATTGAAATTTTTCAAGAGACTGCTCAAAATCCATATTTTTCAAAAAGAGATGTGAATATAGATGATGACACTCCACAATTAAGGATCGATGATGATGAAGATGTTAATGATGTTACAAATGAATTTGAAATGGAAAAAGATGATGAAACTGAGACTCATATGGATATTGATGATGTTAAGGAGGAAGATGAAGACATTGACATTGACAGCTATGGAGATGAGGATGAAGATGGACGTTGACACAATTAAATGTTGGTTATAATCATAACTACTATAAATATATATATAATAGTTATTTTCAACTATCTGATAACAACAATCATTTTGTGTTTCAGATGGATCCTGGTCTATTCCGCGAGTTGCAGGAGGCTGATCTACCATTGGATGAGGGGGATTGTGAACCATCTGACCCTCATCCTACTGACGGTTCAGGGGGTACGCGGAGGGTGCGCGGTCTTGCATGACTGATAATTTTTGACCCTATCCCCATGCGACGTCCACGTCTTGTCTTCGATCCACACACACGGAGGTATGGTAACTTGTATATTTTAGTTATATTTCCTTAATTTGTATATATATATACTAATTGTTTGATTATTTATTCCTTCTTCATAGATTTTTACATGTAGATATCGGACAAGGGACCACTATCTTGCGCAATTATTTTTCTCAGACATGGATTACATGGGAACATATTCATGTTGATGTGCGGGGAGACATGTTCGATCATTGGCTAATACATAAATAAATAATATTTATTTTGAAATTTATTTTATTAATAACTTGATATTATAAATTATTTGTAGGGTTTGTGGTATCCCATCGATGATATCATGCATGACGTTATCCACGCGGCACGATAGGTGTCTATGCATGACCGTTTCTGTCAGTTTTTGCACAATTTGAGAAGAACATCCATTAAGAAAGCATGAGTGATAGAATTTGATGAGTCGTGTAGAGCCCACCAACCAGAGTACATTTCATCTCACGTTTGGGATGGATTATGTTTACACTGGTTGGGTGGTGTATTTTAGAGGAGATCATTAGTGGGACTAAAAACCGAGGGAGACAGGAGGTGACACATCAAGCTAGTAGTTGTATATTCAGTATTCCTAGAGAGTATCTAGTAAGTATATTTTTTAAATATTTTATATAACTTTAAATATAAACAATTTATTTTATATTTCTGTAGGCAGTCGAGCATCCCGATATTATGGAGTTCGAAATTTATTGGGGGATATACATTGATCCAGCCATTGGAGAGATTAGAGGTGATCGCCAAAATCGGATTGTGGCTAGTATTATTTTTTTCAATTCTGCGACCTCTCAAACACAGGATTAGAGTCAGGATGAGACGACTGAGCAGACCAGTGCCCACCATTTCGATGAGGCGACATGGATGCAAGAGACTCAGTATGACTTTGAGAAGGGCCAGGTAGTTGGTATCGGCTCTCATTTAACTCCTAGTAGTTATTATGGTACTGCTACGATGTTGGCGTCTTGCTTGATAGGAGATCATGGAGAGGCATCATCTTCTGCCTCACAGTATTAGGAGCAAGTGCGAACTCAGACTGAGCTTATAAAGAGTTTGCAGAAGCAGTATGAAGAGATGTGTTGGTAGCAGTAGGAGGAGGAGCAGTACGACGAGGAGATGTGTTGATGGTAGCAGTAGCAGCAGTAGCAGCACGAGGAGGAGATTCATCGATGGTAGCAGCAATACCAACAGCAACATCACAAGCAGATGGAGTACATGCGTCATCGGACTCGTAGTTTAGGGATGGAGTTTCCTCCACCATCTCCTACAGCTCCTTCACCTCCTCTAGAAGAAGACCCCCCCAGTGATTTGTTTTTTATGTTAAAAACATTTGAATTCAATATTTGTTGTAATATGAACTATTTAAAGTTTCTGCTTTTATTATTGGTGCAAATATTGCATAATTTAATTTTTATTTTATTTTTAATTTTTATTATTTATTATTAGTATTATATTTTTTAATATTTGTTTATTTTAATAATTTTAATAACATTTTATGATTTTATTATATTTTTTTGTAAATATTGAGAATTGAAGTAATTTTTTATTTTTTATTATTTTAATAATATTAATGTTAATTTTTTATTAATCATAATTTTATTAAATATATTTTTTTAGTATTATATTTTTTAATGTTTGTTTATTTTACTAATAATAATATTTTTTATTTTTTATTATTTTAATAATTTTTATATAATTTTTTCATTAATAATAATTTTATTAAATATTTTTTTATTATGTCTCGTATTTGCGACGAGACCTTTTTGTGAAGTGCTCCCATCAAAAATAATTTATATATAATTTTTAATTAATAGTATTTGCGATGGGATGACGAGCCCGTTGCAAATACTGTTTGCGACGGGCCCGTCGCAAAAGGTTTTTAATTATATAATGTATATAATCAGAGGATTATTTTCAACGGGGCATTTCCCCGTCACAAATGGTTTATTTATATATAATGTATATAATAAGAGGCTTATTTGTGATGGGGACTTTTCCCATCACAAATACTTTTTTTGCGACGGACCCGTCGCAAAAAATAATATTTGTGAAGTCGTTTTCTATAATAGGCTATTTGCGACGGGGACCCATCGCTAAAGCCTATTTACGATGGGATCTCATCGCAAATAGCCCGTCGAAAATAAGCCTAATCCCAGTAGTGTAGAGATATGAACTCAAAACATCATTGACACATTTCATGAGGGGATAATAAACAAGATTCTTGGCCTAAAAATTTACTAAAGTGTTAGTGGCATGAAGTACTAAAGTACCTTGAAGGAGAATCTTTCTATGAGGATGAAGGATTTTTAGAAGATGTTGATGATTCGTTAAAGTTATTTAGCATAACAGATCATTTCCAACTTTCTTTGGTGGTAACACTATTTCATAAGTTGGAACAAAGATGGTGGATGATGAAGCACGAAAACCAGATTGGGTTACTTTGGGAAGAGTTTCCTAAAATACTCATGAAGGATTTTATTTATCATATGTAGATAGTTATCAGTATAAAAGAGATTAAATAAATCCAGCAAGGGAAGGATAATATCTGTAGTTTAAGGAATCATTTTATATAACATTTTAGTTCATCTTTTGGTTTCCTAGCCAACAAAGAAAACCGATCATAGCATTTTGTGTCTATCTTGAAGTGAAATATCAAGTGATCCATTCTATCCCATTATTATAATTATTAGTAAGTGGTGAGGAATCAGGTATATATCATTAAGATAGGCCTTTCCCAAAGATAAGGTTTTGGTAAATATCCTTCTTATGTTTCTAATGAATATGAGTTGAATATTTTGAGTTGTGGATCACAAGCTCAATAGAAAAGGATTGTGAAATGATCTTCTAGTTTCAGAGTGTGGCATAGATCCATGAGATTGATATGCTCAAGTTTCCCCATCTCAACAATTTTGATCTATTTTAATTATAATGTTTTGGGGGATTATCACTATGATTTCCGAGAGGGGTGGAGTTCTTCTTAGTGTTCTCTAAGTAGTTAAATGTTTCTTGGGAGGTGAGACATGTTTAGGGACAATGTTGGAAGTGTTTATATATTCTTTGAGAGGTATATTCCTATGGATATTAAACTTGTTCTTTTCTTATTTTTGGGTTTTTTTAGATTTTATGGAGAAAAAATCATTTTAATAATATTATATGTGAATATATGAGTTCCTTATCCTTTATTAGGGATCATTTTCTCTTTTATTTGGGCTTTTTTATTCTTGAAGACAATAATCATTCAATAGGTATTTAATGTACATACATGGATTTTCCTTAGGTATATACTTGTTTTTTCTCTAAATTATATGTATGAAGGGAGTGACTAAGAATTTTCTGAAATGTATAGTTGAATTTTGGATCTCCTATGGCCAAAATGCATATTTGGGTGGTCATGGTTGAGGCTTTTTTATGCATATATCCACGGTGAATTCCATTTCTAGGTTATGGGAATAGTGCATTGTCATTTTTTGATTAGCCCCTTCAGTTATTTTGTTTTCTAAATAGAGTTTGGAATTTCAAAATTTGTGGTTCTAGGTGAGGTTTTTTGTAGATCCTTATTGAATGGGGATGGTAGTAATGCCAATTTTGGTCCCAGTGGGGTTGATTATTATGTATTTTTTGAAGTATCTTTTGTATTATCGCTTTATCTTTATTCTATTTTAGTGTAAAAAGGTTATCATGTCGAATTTATGTATGTTCTTGTGATTTTTGCATCTGAGTATTTCTGTAGGTTTCCCTATTGGAAATTTGGAAGGGATAAATGCTTGTTTCATGATCTTTGGTAGTTTTATATTATGACGATTGGGTTTTTTATTTCATTGTGGTTGAGTTTTCAATAATTTTTTCTATTCTGTGAAAATGGATAGGGTGATTCATATGCATCATGGTAGGAGCCATGGTGGTTTACATGTGGTCAAAATAGAA
Source organism: Viscum album (assembly GCA_963277665.1). NCBI lineage: Eukaryota > Viridiplantae > Streptophyta > Magnoliopsida > Santalales > Viscaceae > Viscum > Viscum album. Next base: position 1,163,094,225 of record OY728121.1, read on the forward strand.
TCTACCACACTATAGTCATATTAGGGTGGTCATTTTTTCTTTCAAATGCCAAAGATAGGGGAACCATGTCATGGTTATGGAAAACCCATATTTTAAAGTTCCAAAAATGGACAGTAATGAAGGAGGTATATATCCTTTTAAACATCCTAGGATTATAGATTGAGAATTTAATGAGGCCATTATACCTATGCTAGATTCCACCACGTCTTAATGAAGGCCATTCAAGATTATCTATAAATAAGATTCAGTAATTTTTCTTGGTTAAACTTTTATTATTTCTATTGAACCCTGTGCAATTTTAAGGCCTACTTTTAGAATTTCTGGCATCCCTTTGTAGACCCTAATCTCTTGATTTTTGGTATCAATTCTCTTTCAATATAAGGTACCCTTATCATATATTTCCCTTTGTTCTTTATTATTCCTTGTTATCTAAATGGTGGGAGTAGCATTCATGGTTTGTTATTTTCGATTATATTTGATTGATTGATGAATAATGTGACCTTTTTTATTTAAGGAACTATATCTCTGATTCATTGGAACTCATATCTAGTCTTCTCAACATATAATTTCTGGTATTCCTGGAGGTAGAGGATTTCTAAGCCTTCATCTATTTTCTGGAATATTATGTTGCTTTATTTTCTGTTTAACCCCCCATGTTACCCTTATTTACCCTAAATACCTTCGATTATTGTCCCCTAAAATATAATGATAATAATTATCATCAATCTTATATATTATTTTCCCCTTTGAAATGGATGATAAAAATTTACATCACTCGCGTGATTGAATCCCTCCCTTTGATCCTTAAAATATGTGAATTATTATACCACTCCAAAATTGGATAATCTACCTCTTTTACCAAAACTATAGACTCCTTAAATGGTAATATATTACTATTCACTCAGTAAATATGTTGTAGGTTTTAGTCTAGGGGTAGGGGTTTCGATTAAATTTACATGTTTCATTATCTAACTCTTCTATCAAACCTAGTGTTTTTAGTTTTGTTTTTGGGTAAGGGGATGTTTTATTCTTCTTATTTCTATATCATTTGGATTAATTATGATTTGGTTGCTAAAATTTAATGCGTTGAATTTATACATTAGTTTAAGAACTTTATGTTGTGGTATTCTAAGCCTTATACTAGCTGTTTAATATAAGATATGATCATTAATATGAACTAGAAGTGGAAAGTAATCTTGTTAACTATCTACTTCTTTATTCCATGATTGATATGACTTGATAATTTATATATTTTTCACTACTGGAAATTCGGGCTATAGCCACGGTTCTAAACCATGGCTATAGGCCTTGAAACCGTGGCTATAGGTAATAGCCACGGTTCCTCGAACCGTGGCTAAGTTTGGCATGGCTATAGGCCTAGACCTATAGCCACGGTTCCAAACCATGGATTTAAATCTATAGCCACAGTTTCAACCGTGGATTTAGGCATATAGCCACGGTTGAAACCGTGGCTGTATACCTATAGCCACGGTTGAAACTGTGGCTATACAAAAGGTCGGACAGAATACATTGCCACGGTTTTAAACCGTGGCATTATGTCTATAGCCATGGTTAAAAACCGTGGCAATAAACCAATAGCCACGGTTTAAAACCGTGGCTATAGGGTGTCCAAATCCATAAAAAAATACCCCCTGGACACCCCCCCTGCCACCCCCTGTCAGTCCCCCCCTGCCACCCCCTGCCCCCTGCTTGTCCCCCTGCCAGCACCCCCTGCCAGCCCCCCCCTGCTTGTCCCCCTGCCAGCCCCCCCCCCTGCCCCCTGCTTGTCCCCCTGCCAGCACCCCCACCCCCCCGCTTGTTCCCCTGCCAGCCCCCGCCCCCTGCCATCCCCCCCTGCCCCCTGCTTGTCCCCCTGCCATCCCCCCCCCCCTGCCCCCTGCTAGTCCCCCCCCCCCGCCAGCCCCCCCTGCCCCCTACCCCTCCTGTCGGCCTGGACACCCCTCCCCCCTGCCCCCTGCTAGTCCCCTCCCCCCCACCTTGCCCCCTGCTAGCCCCCCCCCCCCCTGCCCCCTGCCAGCCCCCCCTGCCAGCCCCCCCTGCCCCCTGCTAGTCCCCCCCCTGCCAGCCCCCCCCTGCCCCCTACCAGTCCCCCCTGCCTGGACACCCCCCTGCTAGTCCCCTCCCACCTGCCCCCTGCTAGCCCCCCTGCCCCCTGCTAGCCCCCCCACCTGCCAGCCCCCCCCCCCCCCCCGCTTGTTCCCCTGCCAGCCCCCGCCCCCTGCCAGTCCCCCCCTGCCCCCTACTTGTCCCCCTGCCAGCCCCCCCCCCCCCCGCCAGCCCCCCCCTGCCCCCTGCTTGTCCCCCTGCAAGCCCCCCCCCCCCCACTGCCCCCTGCTAGTCCCCCCCACCAGCCCCCCCCCCCCCCCCGCCCCCTACCCCTCCCGCCGGCCTGGACACCCCTCCCCCCCTGCCCCCTGCTAGTCCCCTCCCCCCCTCCCCTTGCTAGTCCCTCCCCCCTGCCCCCTACTAGCCCCCCCTGCCCCCCGCCAGCCCCCCCTGCCCCCTACCAGTCCCCCCTGCCTGGACACCTCCCCCTGCCCCCTGCTAGCCCCCCTGCCCCCTGCTAGCCCCCCCTGCCCCCTGCTAGCCCCCCCCCTTGTCCCCCTGCCAGCCCCCCCCCCCCCCCTATCCCCCTGCCAGCCCCCCCCCCCCCCCCCCGCCCCCTGCCAGCCCCCCAGCCCCCTGCTTGTCCCCCTGCCAGCCCCCCCTACACCCTGCTAGCCCCCCCCCCCCCGCCCCCTACCAGTCCCCCCTGCCTGGACACCCCTCCCCCCTGCTTGTCCCCCCTTGCCACCCCCCTGCTAGTCCCCCCTGCCCCCTGCTGGTCCCCCCTGCTCCCTGCTAGTCCCCCCTGCCACCCCCCTGCTTGTCTCCCTACCAGCCCCCCCCCCCCCCCGGCCACCCCCCTGCTTGTCCCCCTGCCAGGCCCCCCCCCCCCCCCCCCGCCCCTGCCAGCCCCCCCCCCCCCCTGCCCCCTGCTTGCCCCCCTGCCAACCCCCACCCCCTGGCCCCCTTCTTGTCCCCCTGCCAGCCCCCCCCCCCCCCCTGCCAGCCCCCCCCCCCCACCCTGCCCCCTGCTTGTCCCCCTGCCAGAGTTCTTCTTTATTGGTTCATTTCTTGAAGCATTCTTAATTGAGTTTGTAATGTTCATGTTATATAGCATCAATGAAATGGTATTTTGTTTAGATAACAGGGATACATGCTGTTCATAATAGTTCATATTATCTATAGATTTAGCACCAACAAAAGTTAAATTAATAGAATGAAGAGTAGGTGTACCTGGGTCCTTTGAATCATCTATATTCTGCATCTTGATAGCGTCCAGATCTAATGGAAGGGGCCTCTGCCCGATGGGTTCAAAATGTGCATGCATTAGCGTGGGGTCTTGTACAAAGGTTTTGCTTCCTTTTGTATGTTTTATAGGTTCCAGTGTCAAGGTACCTTGTTTATCAATGTTATTTTGTTTTGTTTGTGCCTTAGCCTAAAGAGACTTTAGACTAATATGAGGTTTCCTACTTTTTATAGGACAACCAGTGGTATGAATGACATTTAGATTAGTGGAGAGTTTTCTGGTTTTTATAGCAGTGCTAGTGGCATCCAGAGTTTTAGAGTCATAGGTGTAGTGAGCAGAGGAAAAAGAACCTAAACCATTTGTCTGATTGTTTGACTCATTTATTATCTCTTGGTTTGGTGTGAAATTCAGTCAAAAGCAGACATTGAATTTCTATCACAATAGGCTGATCCGGTTCAGACGACATGTGTAGAGGATGAGGATGATCTGGTTCGGACAACATGTGAAGAGGATGAGGAAAAAGAAGAATTACCGAACAAATATTATGTGATAGATGTACAATAAAATATGTCAAACAATTCCAAACTAATGTTTTCAGTTGAATTGAGCCTTTGTACCACCTGCTATGCATGTTTTGTGGAAAGATGGATGAGAGGCAGCACTGAGAGGAGATATAGTTTAGGAATGAGGAAATACGAAAAATTAGAGCTAACCATTCAATGTTTCTCTAAGGAGGAGTAACCGCTGCAGGGTTTCGTCCTGAAGCAGGGCCAAATCACGGCGTGACCGCGGCGTGACCGCAGCGTGACCACAACGTGTTGGCCCGGTCCAGCGACATCCGCGGGGCAACATCTTCCACTTAGTTTTAAATAAGATGATATGGGTATGTGTAGACTACCAGTCCCCTCCCCCATGTCTGGACACCCCCCCCCCCCTGTCTGGACACCCCCCCTGCCCCCTGCCACTCACCTGCTTGTCCCCCTGCCAGCCCCCCCTGCCCCCTGCTAGTCCCCCCTGCCCCCTGCTAGTCCCCCCCTGCCACCCCACTGCCAGCCCCCCCCTGCCCCCTGCCACCCCCCCCTGCCAGCCCCCCTGCTTGTCCCCCTGCCAGCCCACCCCCCTGCCCCCTGCCAGTCCCCCCCCTGCCCCCTGCCACACCCCCCTGCCAGTCCCCCCTGCCAGTCCCCCCTGCAACCCCCCAGCCCACCTGCACCAGCCCCCCCCCCCCCCGCAGCTCACCTGCACCAGCCCCCCCTCCCACAGCCCACCTGCACCAGCCCCCCCAGCCCCCAGCTGCACTAGTCCACCCCCAGCCCAGCTGCACCAGTCTCCCCCACCCTCCCCTGCACCCCCCCCCCCCCCCGCAGCCCACCTGCACCAGCCCCCAACCCCTAGCTGCACCAGCCCCCTATAGGTTAATTTAATTGTAATACCAAAAAATAAATTATTAAATAATTTAATTTAATACTTGAATTGAATTAATTTTCCCATGGGTATTAAAATTTTTATTTGTTAAAACACAAATTAATATTTTAATTAATTTAATTTAATTCTAAAATTAAATTAATTCATTATATCAATTCGATTAACCTCGGCCCTGAATCTACTGTAGGCCCAATGCGAGTTACGAAGAACCTACACAAACATTTTTTGGACCGTGCAAAGCTCGTACTGAGATATTTTGGTCCAGCCACCCCATCATTTCCTCGTCCGCTCCTTCATCATGGCCTCCTTCGTGGACGAGGGCACCGACGGGCACGACCTTCTTAGCTGTGAGAACAGAAAACAAATCTATGTACTTGTCTTCTATTTCCTTTGAAATGTTGATCAGAATGATTTGCGTCGAGCGTTCAATGGTAGAGAGTAAACGTTTTACAGAATCATCAATATCGTGATGGGACGCGGGGTTTTTGGACTTCCAGGATGGAGGGGCGACCCCTCCTAATACTGTGATCAGGCTTTCAGTTATGGTGTCAATGATAGGAGTAACGTGAGTCTGGATCGTGCAAAGTCTAATGAGAGCAGCCAGAAAATGGTGGAGGTGCAGGGGGCCACGGGAGTGCCCTGGACACTGCCCACTCAGCCAATGGTTGCTGCATTTTTTGAGAGGCTAAAAACAGACATGAAGGTTGGGAGTTATTTAGAGGTTGAAGTGGTGGATGCAGGTGGTTTGAGTATGATTTCGACTGGGAATTTTTGTGGAATGGAAGCTGCTGATGCTGAGGTGGTGAGATCGGATGAAGCGGTGGATCTGGTTGACAGCAGTGAGCAGGATGGAAGCAGTGAGCTAAAAGGGAGGGGGAAAAGGAGTAGGGGATGACTGCTGATCAGGGAGGCAGTGGGCATGCCAACAGTATCTAGAGGCCAGATATGATTGATGTTGCTCTGAACAATAGGTTTGAGGCTTTGGCTTTGAGGGAGTTAGTTGGAGATGATGCTATGCAGGTGGGGGGGATGTCCGTGCATGTGGAGGTGGTTGGGAAAGAGGAGACTGATTGGACCTCACAAGAGATGATCTTGGTTGGACAGCCTCTAAAATTAACCATGTATAGGAGCATCATTACAGACCTCACCCTATAGGTTACACATGACATATACTAATAGGGCTGCCACATTTTACTCTACCTGCTGTTACACCTATTCATGCTCGTTCTCAGCTAGACATTCCTCAAGGACAGCCCCTCCCCCTCTGCTAGACAGCCCCTCCCCCTGCCTGGACACCCCTCCCCCTGCCTGGACAACCCTCCCCCCTACTGGACAGCCCCTCCCCCTGCCTGGACACCCCTCCCCCCTGCTGGACAGCCCCTCCCCCTACCTGGACACCCCTCCCCCCTACTGGACAGCCCCTCCCCCTACCTGGACACCCTTCCCCCCTGCCTGGACACCCCTCCCCCCTGCTGTACAGCCCTCCCCCCTGCTGGACAGCCCTCCCCCCGTGCTGGACAGCCCTCCCCCCCTGCGGGACAGCCCTCCCCCCTGCCGGACAGCCCTCCCCCATGCCGGACACCCCGCCCCCCTGAATGTTTCTCTAAGGAGGAGTAACCGCCGCAGGGTGTCGTCCTGGAGCAGGGCCAAATCACAGCGTGACCGCGGCGCGACCGTGGCGTGACCGCAGCGTGACCCCAGCGTGACCGCAGCGTGACCACAACGTGTTGGCCCGGTCCAGCGACATCCGCGGGGCAACATCTTCCACTTAGTTTCAAATAGGATGATATGGATGGCATGAGAGGATGTTTTCTCAGAAGATTTAAAGAAATGAATGCTAATCTGTGATGACTAGAGGATTGGATGACCCCTGATATACCTAATTCGGTGAGGTTTGGAGATCTAGAAATGTGTAGGAATACCTAGAGGAATAAAATATGTCAGACAATTCCAAACCAATGTTTTCAGTTGAATTGAGCCTTTGTACCACCTGCTATGCACGTTTTGTGGAAAGATGGATGAGAGGCAGCGCTGAGAGGAGATATAGTTTAGGAATGAGGAAATACGAAAAATTATAGAGCTAACCATTCAATGTTTCTCTAAGGAGGAGTAAGCACCGCAGGGTGTCGTCCTGGAGTAGGGCCAAATCACGGCGTGACCGCGGCGTGACCGCGGCGTGACCGCGGCGTGACCGCGGCGTGACCGCGGCGTGACCGCGGCGTGACCGCGGCGTGACCGCGGCGTGACCGCAGCGTGACCGCAGCGTGACCGCAACGTGTTGGCCCGGTCCAGCGACATCCGTGGGGCAACATCTTCCACTTAGTTTCAAATAGGATGATATGGATGGCATGAGAGGATGTTTTCTCAGAAGATTTAAAGAAATGAATGCTAATATGTGATGAATAGAGGATTGGATGACCCCTGATATACCTAATTCGGTGAGGTTTGGAGATCTAGAAATGTGTAGGAATACCTAGAGGAATAAAATATGCCAGACAATTCCAAACCAATGTTTTCAGTTGAATTGATCTTTTGTACCACCTGCTATGCACGTTTTGTGGAAAGATGGATGAGAGGAAGCGCTGAGAGGAGATATAGTTTAGGAATGAGGAAATACGAAAAATTATAGAGCTAACCATTCAATGTTTCTCTAAGGAGGAGTAACCGCCGCAGGGTGTCGTCCTGGAGCAGGGCCAAATCACGGCGTGACCGCGGCGTGACCGCGGCGTGACCGCGGCGTGACCTCGGCGTGACCGCGGCGTGACCGCGGCGTGACCGCGGCGTGACCGCGGCGTGACCGCGGCGTGACCGCGGCGTGACCGCGGCGTGACCGCGGCGTGACCGCGGCGTGACCGCGGCGTGAGCGCAGCGTGACCGCGGCGTGACCGCGGCGTGACCGCAGCGTGACCGCAGCGTGTTGGCCCGGTCCAGCGACATCCGCGGGGCAACATCTTCCACTTAGTTTCAAATAGGATGATATGGATGGCATGAGAGGATGTTTTCTCAGAAGATTTAAAGAAATTAATGATAATCTGTGATGAATAGAGGATTGGATGACCACTGATATACCTAATTCGGTGAGGTTTGGAGATCTAGAAATGTGTAGGAATACCTAGAGGAATAAAATATGCCAGAAAATTCCAAACCAATGTTTTCTGTTGAATTGAGCTTTTGTACCACCTGCTACGCACGTTTTGTGGAAAGATAGATGAGAGGAAGTGCTGAGAGGAGATATAGTTTAGGAATGAGGAAATACGAAAAATTATAGAGCTAACCATTCAATGTTTCTCTAAGGAGGAGTAACCACCGCAGGGTGTCGTCCTGGAGCAGGGCCAAATCACGGCGTGACCGCGGCGTGACCGCGGCGTGACCGTGGCATGACCGCGGCGTGACGGAGGCGTGACCGCAGCGTGACCGCGGCGTGACCGCGGCGTGACCGCGGCGTGACCGTGGCGTGACCGCGGCGTGACCGCGGGGTGACCGCGGCATGACCGCGGCGTGACCGTGGCGTGACCATGGCGTGACCGCGGCGTGACCGCGGCGTGACCGTGGCGTGACCGTGGTGTGACCGCAGCGTGTTGGCCCGGTCCAGCGACATCCGCGGGGCAACATCTTCCACTTAGTTTCAAATAGGATGATATGGATGGAATGAGAGGATGTTTTCTCAGAATATTTAAAGAAATGAATGCTAATCTGTGATGAATAGAGGATTGGATGACCCCTGATATACCTAATTCGGTGAGGTTTGGAGATCTAGAAATGTGTAGGAATACCTAGAGGAATAAAATATGCCAAACAATTCCAAACCAATGTTTTCAGTTGAATTGAGCTTTTGTACCACCTGCTATGCACGTTTTGTGGAAAGATGGATGAGAGGCAGCGCTGAGAGGAGATATAGTTTAGGAATGAGGAAATACGAAAAATTATAGAGCTAACCATTCAATGTTTCTCTAAGGAGGAGTAACTGCCGCAGGGTGTCGTCCTGGAGCAGGGCCAAATCACGGCGTGACCGCGGCGTGACCGCGGCGTGACCGCGGCGTGACCGCGGCGTGACCGCGGCGTGACCGCGGCGTGACCGCAGCGTGATGGCCCGGTCCAGCGACATCCGCGGGGCAACATCTTCCACTTAGTTTCAAATAGGATGATATGGATGGCATGAGAGGATGTTTTCTCAGAAGATTTAAAGAAATGAATGCTAATCTGTGAATTATATGTGGACATGTATATAATGAATGTGGACATGTATATAATGATTCTAGAAGAAGTAGTCTTAACTAACTAGATGAATGTATAGACTTTCTGATCCAATACGAAAGGAAACCATAGTTCTACATGAATTATATGTTTTTTACATCATTCTCCAGAATGTAATAGGGACAAGGAGTGTTCTTTTTACAATATGAAGGGGAATGATGTCTCTAACTATGAAAGTTGGAACGATAAGATGAATATTCCAATCTATGACTTGGAGAGAAAATACACTACTGTCCCTTATAATGTGGATAAGATAGGGGTTATATCAGTGTAGAAGGATACTGGGAAAACTACAGACTTAATCACTTCAACATCACCTTAGGATGGTCCTTCTAATGAAAAAAACATGGATTATTCTCAGTGTGTTGTATTTACTCTAGAGGGCCCACCCCCGGGAAAATCCTTGAATGAGGACAATGTACCCCTTCCTGATAGAGAGATAAACATTGGATAGAACATCCAGTTCGAGGGGCATGTATTTTGGGGGCACCTTTCCCTGATTAAATTTTTATTTTATGTTTGTAAAACTACATGGGAACAAAATAATATGTTAATATCACTCTAATCAAAACCAATAACTGAGAAGTGAAGTTCACGTAGATGCCCATTACCAAGAATGGATGTTCCCTCTTGCTTGTCGGTTGCATGCCAACGTGCCTGCATTTGAACCAACACCAACAACCTCATCCTATGGTAGAAATGATTAATTAGATATATGCATCAATTTGTAACAATAAAGAATTTTTTTATCTAATTACAAACAAAGCATATAACTAATATATTAAAAACAAAAGAAATGAAGAACATAGAGTTCAAAAAATCACACAAAATGCATGAATGATACCCACTAGTTACTATATTAACAACTTCAACACATATTCATGGATTTTAATGTAGATGCATGTTAACATTTGAAGTTCAAAAATGATTTTTAGTAAAACATTAAAATAAGCATACACACCAGAATTTCAATACAAAAAGGTAGTAAAAAAGGAAGCAACAACCAACAGATTTAACAAGATGATTTCAGCATACAAAATTTATTAAAAGGCAACTTCCAACCATTTATTTCAACTAAAAAAAGAAGTGAATTTTCAAGTTTAAGTAGAAAAATCGCAGAATTTAAACTACTACTCCCATGGTGTAGATGCTCTATTCATTTGAGATCATTGGAAAAAATTTCCCTTCTTTTCTTGTTGAATAAATACCTTTGGTTTCCAAAATTTCATCTCCTATAAGTGTAAACATATACATTAATTTATAAAATTTAAAGTTCAAAATAGAACAAAACTAGAGTAAAAACTAAGGTAGATTGGTTCAAAGTTACTATGAAATATAACTTCTCTAGATCTATAAAAATCGTTGAATCTATACTTCAATAGGATGTGAAATTATGCTCATAGCTGCACCCCTCCACCCTCCCCCCTACCCCCTCCCCCCTGCCCCCTGCCCCCCTCCAACCTACCCCCCTGCCCCCCCTGCAACGTGCCCCCTTCCCCCTTGCCCCCTGCCCCTGCCCCCTGCCCCCCTCCAACCTGCCCCCCTGCCCCCTGCACCCTGCACCCTGCCCCCCTGCCCCCCTCCAACCTGCCACCCCTGCCCCCCTGCAACGTGCCCCCTGCCCCCCTGCAACCTGCCCCCCTTCCCCCTGCCCTCTGCCCCCTGCCCCCCTCCAACCTGCCCCCCTTCCCCCCTGCAACCTGCCCCCCTGCCCCCCTCCAACCTTCCCCCTTCCCCCCTGCCCCCTCCCCCCCTCCAACCTGCCCCCCTGCCCCCCTGAAACTTTCCCCCTGCCCCCCTGCCCCCTACAACCTGCCTCCTGCCCCCTATAACCTGCCCCCCTACCCCCTGCCCCCTGCCCCCCTCCAACCTACCCCCTGCCCCCCTGCCCCCCTCCAACCTGCCCCCCTGCCCCCTGCAACCTGCCCCCCTGAAACTTCTTATTTTGTTATGCGAGGACATCTAAGGCATGGACGCACCATGCTGAAATTTTTATGGAATTCTGCTACTTGTTGAATAATATTTATCTAGGAAAATTATTCTCATAGAGCATAATTTGATGTCTCGACAATTGTTGTTAGCTCGAAGGGATTGAGAATGACCCTCAAGCCTTTCCACAGGCCGACTTGGGTGCTCGGATCAGGGGTAATCCAATTTAGTTTGTGGAAAATGGTGTTTATAAATTATGTTTGGTAAAATTAAAACTTCGAGGGTGGAATGGATGTTCAAGTTTTAAAAGTTCCAAAATACCCTCCTCTTCTTCCTCAACCCCCACATCTTCTTCTTACCCAACCCCATGTCCCAAAGCTTGACAGCACCCCTCACCATAGATAAACCAGTTTCTAATCCTAGTTCTATGAGCATACCGTAATTTGAGACCCTGGTGAGCTTCATTGCAAGGATGGCGATGGCCTAAAAAACACATCCTGTATAAAATTGATCTCCATACTTCATCACTTTGGAGCAACCTGAACATTAACACTCTCAATTAGTTATCAAGAACAAATAATTAGAACATTGTTGCTCAAAAATATGAGGTGCATTGAAGGATGTTAAATTACCAATGGTTTAATTATTACCAACTGAAAAAATCAGGAAACAATATAAATTCATCACCCACATCTAATAATTTTATTATTAAATGAATTTAGTTGTGGTACTCTACCTCAATAACATGCACTAATATGATATCTCTAACCTATGGATTTTACCTATAACCAGTTTATTCACCTATATAAACTGATTTAATGTGAATCTAGTTGGATAGTGTAAGATCATCTAGTGTCCAATGAATAAAGTACCTATTAAAAAATTGGATGAGGAGTTCCATATCGATTATTGATAACATTAAGCATTATCTTTTACAACTGTCAGTTTTGATTTCTTCCATTTTAGGAAAGACATTGTTCATTTATGGGACTTCCTTGGAATGATCCCTTGTAACCCATCAAACCCAAAAAAACAGAGGTAATAGAAAATTGTTTATAATATCATAGTCGGATGCTCCTCGATATATAGAATAGATACTCCCCTATAGATAAGAGTTTCCTCGCAATAGTTTTTACAGTGTAGAAGTTGTGATATTATATATAGAATCATGATACTCCCCTGAATGTTGATTTCCCAAATGAGGCTACCCTCTTAGTGGATCATGTCAAAGAGTATTAGAAAACATATTTTGATGGTGATTTTCAAAGATCGACTGAAATAATGCTTAATAATTCCAATCTTAATTGAGTAGGCCAGGTGGTTGTCTATCACACCAACACAAGACGTCCAGTCATACTTTTTCCTATTTTTATAAGGTTTCACTGATGATGAGGAAAATTATTAGGCTCTCATTACTGGTCATAAGTTATCAGATGATATTTATTTCCCCCAAATGGATATGAAGGGAGAATCCAAGTTAGCCCTCAAATATATTAAAGGTGACCGCGGCGTGACCGCGGCATGACAGCCCCCCCAAACCCCGGACACCCCTTCCAGTCCCCCCCAGACCCTGGACACCCCTCCCCCCTGGCTGGACAGCCCCTCCCCCTGTTGGACACCCCTCCCCCTGCTGGACACCCCTCCCCCTGCTGGACACCCCTGCCCCTGCCCCCTGCCCCCTGCCCCCTGCCCCCTGCCCCCTGCCCCCTGCGCCCTGCCCCCTGCGCCCTGCCCCCTGTCTGGTTTAAGGAATCCACTATGAGAGAACCTCAAGGAGATCACAAATTAATTCCTTCAAAATTAATGGAACTAACAGATGGGGGGAGGGGTCTCTCATAGTACATTCCTTAAACCAAACAGGTTCTAAGAGATCATAAATCAATTCTTTGAAAATTGATGGAACAGATTGAGAGAGAGGGAGCGATTCTCTCATAGTGGATTCCTTGAACCAAAGAGGGTCTAAGATATCACAAATTATTTTCTTGAAAATTAATGGAACTGGAAGGGGGGGAGAGAGTTACCAAAACACCGGGTAAATGAGAGGTCTTTTCACGTATCTCCGCACTTATTTCTTGAAGGTCGAAAAGAGTCCTCCCACAAGACGGGCACGAAACATACTCCTGCCACAGTAGTAAAATTCCACACATCAAAATTATCAAAACTACATGATCAACCCAATCATCTTATTATCTAAAACCACATCATGTACCGTCTTTGTATTTCGCATCCTGCAACCTTGCAGTAAGTTGAATGATGTATCCCTCAGTAAATCAATGTCCTGATCCAGCGCTTCAATTAGAATCCCGTCCCCGAGCCCATCCACAAGAAGTGCCCCGTCATTAGTGCCAGCTTTGATCACCTACTCATCCCTGAAACCAAGCTACTTGACTCACACCCAATTGAAGAAACCCAGATGAGTTGCAGGTCATGGTATTGTTCTGTAACTACCTATGGATCCTGTTGGGGAATTGAAGATGATGGATTGCAACGAAGTTCAGAGCATTGCCTTCCAAAAATTCAAAAACACCAGCATGAAAAGAGGGTATACGGTTATTGAAAACCAACTCATTCCTTGATTTCCAAATAAATGATAACAAGCTAACAGAAGAAGACATCATAAGGGCACGAACCTGTTCACTGCACTGGAATCGGCAAATGGAGAGAAGCAGTGCCTCAATTACCTACAGGTCCAGACAGCAGCAGAAAACCATCTGTACATACTCCCATAGTCTTATTTTGAAGGTGCAATGCACGAAAAGATGAGATAGGGATTCATCCGCATGATGGAAGAAAAAGAAAAATGGAGGAATGGAACGTGATAATAAAATTAGAGAAGATGCTTTACCTCAAATGGGTAGATTTGAATCTTCCCCCTATAAACATTAGGAACCCAACATTTCAATTTGTAATGGCATAGGAAAACTGTAGAAACATTTGATTCATTTCGTCTCTCATTATGACACCAAGATGGGGAAACCTAAAAAATAGGTTGCAGTGAAACTGAAGTGATAAAAAATGGAATGATAAAGATACCGGCAATGAGGTCGTCGGGAGGAGGAGAGTTCGTCGGAGGAGGAGATTCCGTCGGGAGTAGGGGAGTTACGGTCGTCCGTAGGAGGGGAGTCCGTCGGGGGAGGAGGGGAGTCCGTCGGGGGAGGCACGATCGTCCGGGGAGGAGATGTCGTCGGGAGGAGGGGAGTGCGTCGGGGTAGGAGGGGAGTCCGTCGGCATCGGGGGAGGCGCTGTCGTCCGGGGAGGGGGGAGGCGCGGTCGTCCGGGGAGGGGAGTGCGTCGGGGGAGGGGAGTGAGTCGGGGAGGGTTCCGTAGGAGTGAGTCCGGGGAGGGGGGAGGCGCGGCGAGGAGGGCGCGACGGCGAGGAGGGCGCGGCGCGGAGGAGGTGTCGGCCTGGAGGCATCGGGGAGGGGGAGGGCGCAGTGAGGAATCGCGAGGGGGAGGAGAAGAGCCCGATGGGTTTGAAAAAAAAACGGAGCAGCTGGATATAGCCACTGATAGAATATTAACCGTGGAAGTATAAAAGATATAGCCACGGACCTATAAAACCGTGGCTATAGGTCCGTGGCTATAGCTCAGATTTGTAGTAGTGTTTGTTGATTCAATGATATTAATAATATTTTATTGGAATAAACATGAAATATGGAAATGTAGATGAGAATATCAAACTCAAATTATAATTAATTTGATGTATTTTTAGAATATAAATATGAAAAGGGAATCAATCTAGAATTAATGTAATAAATGATTTAAATGATTTAATATGTGTGAATAATGAGTTGGGTATCATTAAATTTGATCAGTATATTGTTTCCTTATAGGATATTTTATTGAGATAGGTTTTAGGAATAGTTTTTTTAGAATTATAGTTCTTTCTATTTAGTTTTGATATGTTATATTGGGGTGGTTGTAATCCCTATGTAGGATGGGGAGTGTTTTTTTATCTTTTAGGGTGAGGTTTCATCATTATAGGTTTTCCCCTTCCTTAGAATAGTGTTTTGATCATTGCGTATTATGATGAGATCTATAGGTCCTATAGGGTAGGATGTCAAGTTTTTCTTCCTATGGTGAACCTATTGATTATAGGTTAAAGGTTATGTTGTATAAGATTCAAAAAAATAAGATAGTGGTAATGATGTATTTCTAGGAGATTTTGGTAAGTTTAGTTATTGGGGGTTGTTAGGTTTCAAGTGTAGGTTATCGTGAGGAATATTTTTGGTAATTGATCGGTAATGTGGAATTGGGAAGTTGTGTCACTACTAGTATATTTTAAGGATTTTCTTAATAGTATTAAGTTATGTTTTTATGTATGTCTTAGTTATCTGAAGTTAGGTGTCAATAATTAAATTAACTACATTAATATGGAAATGGAATAATTACATAACTTAACTTCTTAATGTTATGAAAATGTAAATAAATTAATAAATATGTAATTCAAACTTGGATTGGAGATATACTAATGTGGTTATGAATGAAATTATTGAAAGGTGTAGAATTAAATTAACAAAATAGTAATCTAGGATTGGACATAAAATATGAATGTGTCTAATGATGATGTTATTAATTTTTGGAATGGTGTTGAGATTCTTATCGGGACACTTGAATGATGATGGGATAAATTATGTTATATGAATAAGTGATGTAATTAGTAAATGGTGTAAATGGTAATATGAGGATATTCATAGTGGTATGAATATTTCTTTTATTGTGACATCTATTTAATGCATCAATGACGATTTCTTATTTATCTTTTATTACTAGATTATTGGGTTATTTATAATTTCTTATCCATGGTTATGATGATTATACCATGTGATGATTGATATCTAGTATGTTGTGTTTCTTATATCTTATTATTTATTTATTTCTATAAATGGGTTGTAATGGATCAGGGTATATTTTATATGGATGGATGATGTGGAGATGGTTTTATGTTTGATGACATGCTGATGTAGTTTGGTTATGATGACATGATGGTTGGATTAAAAGGTTATATTTTGTGTTTATAAGATTTTTATTTCCTTGTCATCTTCTTAATCAGATGGCGAGGGGTTCCCTATCATCTCATGACTGGTTTATGTTGTAATATCATTTAAAATAATAGGTAAGAGAGATTGAAATTATCTGGGACACTTTTCCTTACTATGTTATTATTTTCCCATTAGTGATTAATAGTGGTAATTTGTTGACATAAGGAGAGTGTTATATGAAAATTAGTCAATGGAGAAGTCTATGAGATCCTTAGATGCTATTTTTTTCCCATGATTATGAATGGTTTTATAAAAATCATCTTTGATTAATGATTTCACATACCTAGATGTTCCCACACATATTTTCCCAAATCAATTATTTTACACTGATGTTGTAATTTTAACAAATATGATCCTACTAAGTACTCCAAACTAATCACCCCTATATATTTTTCCTTATTTTTTTTGAATGATAGTTTGAGGGAGATTACATATATTGTTGTTACAGTAGATGGAGTGGAGATCTAAGAGGATGTTCTTTTATTGTTCCAAATTTTTATGTGTGTTTAAATGTAAAGATTTTTTGGGTATGGTAATTTGTATCTTTTAATCACATATATTTTGGAGTTTATTAGTTGTTCTACAAAACATTCCTAGGAATACAAAGGGAAATTCATCCCATGTGTGTGAATGATACCCTCAATGATAGTCTCTAACCCATGGCCTATTGGAGATGTGATTCAAGAGCATAGTTTCCTCTACATACCCAAAAGGGGTTTCATTAGGCGAAGGTCAAAATATAATTTTTGGTGCATGTGAATTTTTATTATCATCTACCATAATCAAGACATACAAAACTATAGAAAAATTTATATCATTTACGCTAACTAAAAAAAATTCAAACAATTTTAATGGATATATTATAGCTCTATTTTATAATTGTACAACAACTATTATAGGATTAAAATTTCCAAAATTAAATGAAAAATAAATTTATTGAGGAATTGAATTATCAAAACACATAAATAAATAAAAATATCAATAAATTTTAACTCCTCAATAGTGCATGGAATGGTGAAAAATCTAGAATAATTTCACTTGGTTTGAATCTATAGTATGATAAGTGTTGAAACGTTTCATTAAAGATCGGACCTCTTATTTTATCTTAACACACTTATCTTAGTTAATGGCTCCTTAAAAAAAATTTTATAAGTTTTTTTTATTTTATAACTTCAAATAATATTACATTAATCTCATTTTTCTTAAAATTATTTTATATTTTTTATTGAAGTGATACCTCAAGTAAATTATTAGATTATATCATCCTATATTGAAATGGTAATGACCATGGGGGTATGTCATTCATCATATTCTTACCATTATTAATCTAAATTATGATTTCTCCTCTGGTTTATTTGAAATGAATTTATTTTTTTGGATTATTTTAGGGGATATGTTTGGTGCTCCCTATCCTACTTATCCTCCTTCAAACTTCTCAATGTTATTTCAATGAAATTACCATTTGGATTATGGATGGGTTACGAAGGAAACATCCTTGATCCTTGATATATATGATCAGATATTGTAGAATAAATCATCCCAATATAAGTGACCAATTCCTCGAATTCATTTCCATTATTATTATGTTCAAATTTTTTATTAACTATAATATGTTTTTCTTAGATTTTATCCCTTAGATTGAGTATTACTTATCTTTTGATTTCCACTATCATCGATAAATGGTTAATTATTTAATACCAACTATCTCTTATCAAAATGGAAGATTCTAAATACTATGATAAAATAATCACTATAAAAAGGGTCAGTAGCGGTAGTTTTTTCATGAACTATCGGTGGTTTAAACTGCTATATAATAATGTAGCAATGGTTATTAAAATTGTCACGTATTGCATAGTCACTATTTATTTAGTAGTAGTTTTTTAATTTAATGGTGGTTTTGTTAAGTTTCATTTTTGGATCATTTAACATCAGTTACTTTTTTATTTAGTGGATGTCTTTTATTTAAAAATATCTAGGGGAAATATAAATAAAATAAAATGAACTAACATTGGATATACTAGCGGTAGTTTACTTTAGCAGTGGTTAAGTATAACCACCACTAAACATATTATATAAAATGTATTTAGTGGCAGTTACTTAAACCCTCCACTAAATCATATTTCTTTGTAAAGATATTAATTAAAAACTATAAATAAAAACTGACATATAATAAGCTAAAACATAAATATATGATAATATTATCATACATATATCATATGTCCACAATTATATACAAACATACTGTCATCATAACCTCAATCTAATCCAACTAATACGTCTATAAATATAAATATATAATATGTCCAACAAAAACCCATGCCCAATATACATCCATGTAACAACCTCCACTATATCTGTACGCCTCCACATCATGTGATCAACTGAATCTGACCACTTTATCTCACCAACTATAACAAAAAAAATTAAAACTACACATAATAAACTAGAACTATATTAGAATTATTGATAAAATTTTAATATAACACAAAAAATAATAACCATAATGACTTCCTTCTAAAGAATGTCATGGATCAGAATTTTCAACCTCCTACACAATGCCAGCATCTACCACCTACAATGAAAACTAGAATATTTAAGAAAAAAAATATGAAAGAGATAATACACAAAATATATTTAAAATGTTTCACATAATTTTTTTTATTTTTTTAATAAAACAGAAGGAGTATTAATATAATACAAATAATATATAATTAAAAACACTTTGAAAATATAAACATACCTATTTAAGATAAGACTCAAAAGTTGAAACTGAAAAAGGGGTGGGTAAATATTCTAATTTACTTTTAAAGCAACGTGTGGTGTGTTTGAAATTTACTTAATAATTTTTTTTAAAGATTTTGATATCATAACATTTAATTTATTTTAAATCCAAATGAAAGTAAGTTTTTACATGATTCCACATCAATCTTGTATCATTTTTTAGGGTTTTGACCATTCCAATCATGTTTTATTGTTTTAAAACACTAAAAACACATTTATATCCATAATGGAGAAAACATAATTCTAAATGAAATTTATTTAGTTCCTAAATTTAAAAATTAAATCTATGATTTTTGTACCATGGTTTTAGGGAAATATGACATCGTTTTTCTAGTTTTGACCCCCCGACACTTGTTTTTAAAGGCTTTTGTACCTTTCAGAAGTGTATACCGAGTAATTATGACCACAACACACATTAAATTGATTTTTTTATCAACTTTAACATACAAAACTACTCATACGTGGTTTTTTAATGATGTAGTATCAATATTAGGTCATTCTATGTTGTTATGATCATTCAATGCACGTTTTAGTGTTTTAAAACACTAAGAACACGTTTACAACCACAATGAGAAAACTGTAATTTGGAATGATGTGTCATAAATTCAAACATTTCAAAATTAAATATACGATCATTTTCCCATTATTTTAGGGAAATCCAACATCATTTTCTTAGTTTGGACCCTCCCTCCCCCCTCCCCGACACTTGTTTTTAAAGGCTTTTATACCTTTCAGAATTGTATACCAAGTAATTACGACCACAACACATGTCGTATAGACATTTTTTCTATGAATACGCATAAAAAAAGTCATTATCTATTATCCCATAATTTCACATCAATATGAGGTTGTTTTCTATGGTTTTAACCATTACATGCACATTTTAGTGGTTTAAAACCCTAAAAACACATTTACAACCATAATGGGCAAACCATAACATAGAATTATGTGTTGTTAGTTCCTAAATTTTACAATTAAATATACAGTTGTTTTAAAATGATTTTAGGTAAATATAACATCTTTTTCCTAGTTTTGACCCCCCAATACTTGTTTTAAAAGGATTTTGTACTTTTCAGAAGTGTATACTGAGTAATTCTGACCACACTGCACGTCGGATTGACGTGTTTTCTACACATACACATCAAAAAAAATCATATGTGGTTTTACCAAGATTTCACATTAATATAACATTGTATTCTATGGTTTTGACCATTCCAAATAGGATTTAGTGTTTTATAACACTAAAAACAAGTTTATGACCATAACAGTAAAACTGTAATTTCGAATGAAGTGTATTAAGTTCCTACATTTAACAATTAAATATATGGTCATTTTTCCATGATTTCAAGGAAATATAACATCGATTGGATAGTTTTAACCTCTTGGCACTTTTTTTAAAGGCTGTTGTACCTTTCAGAATTGTATACCAAGTAATTCTGACCACAATACACATCACATTGATGTTTTCTCTACATGTACACATAAAAAAATTAGTGGTGTTTTTACCATGATTTCACATCAATATGATGTTTATTATATGGGTTTTACAATTCAACACACGTTTCAGTGTTTTAAACCACTAAAAAAATATTTATGGCCATAGTGGGAAAACTGTAATTCAGAATAACATGTTTTCTATTCCTAAATTTCATAATTAAATCTATGGTCATTATCTAATTATATTAAGGCAATCTGACACCATATTCCTAGTTTTGACCCCCCCCCCCCCCCGACACTTTTTTATTGGCTTTCGTACCTTCCAAAAGTGTATACCGACTAATTCTGATCACACCGCATGTTGGATTGACATGTTTTCTGTGTGTACAAGTCAAAAAATCAAATTGGTGGTTTTACCATGATTTCAAATCAATCTAAGGACTTTTTCTATGTTTTTCACCATTCCATGCACATTTTAGTGTTTTAAAACACTAAAAACTTATTTGTAGCCACAATAGGAAAACTGTATTTTGGAATGATGTGTCTTCGATTCCTAAATTTCATTATTAAACCTATAGTAATTTTTCTATGGTTTCAAGTAAATTCAACCTCATTTCCCTGGTTTTGACCCCCAGACACTTTTTTAAATGCTTTTGTACCTTTTAGAAGTGTTTACCAAATCAAAACCAAGAATGAATGATCAGATTGTTTTCAAACATATGTATAACGATCTATAGTTCATATTTTATGTGTAGGAATCAACCACAATTCAATATAACACAATTTGTGGTTATCATGACATGAAATTTTTTTCCCTCTATAAAAATGTCTTTTTAGTTTTATTTATGAATGTTGTATGTGTTCTATGCAAATGTGTGAATGATCTATGGAATTTATTATTTACCTCAGTGAGATGAACTATAACTCTGTAAATTCCATCAGGGATTATTCTGGTCATCTAGTAAAATATATAAACTAAACCATTTTCCATTTTCGACCACCACTAGTCCAGTGTTTTCCTATAAGAGTCTTCTCCTTTCACTTTTTCTTTCAATCTTGTAATTTCTCTTTGTGATTCATGATCAATGAAACTACTAAAACCCTCATCACGTGTATCAGTAATGGATGATGTATTTCTACCAAAGAAATATGATGGAGTTAACTCAAAACCATCCCCCATACATGTTCGAGATGATCCTTCCATAAAACTATTCCTACTATATCATTCTTAGAAATTGATGTTGATTGTGAAGGGTTCACATCCCAAACTTCTGGAATTTAAACCTCTTATTTCAAAAATATTAGAAATTATTTTTAAAAAAATATCAACTTCATAATGTTATATAATTAATAAAGTTTTCATTATTATTTATTATTATTTAAAAACTATAAAACATAATATTGAAAATTATATTATTATAACAAATAGGCCTTAAACCTAATTAATTGGGGCTGGTAAGATGTATCAAATGATTCCAAATAGGCTTCATTTGATACATGTAGCTGACCCCATTTAATCATGTTTAAGTCTTGTTGGGTTTTATAATATATTTTTCATTATTATGTTTTTATGGTAAAGAAATAAAATTAAATGCTAATGAAAGGTTCTTACTCTAACATCTTTGGTTGGTTTATTTACAAAACTATCATCGGGCTTCCAACGCACTTTAAACCCCATCTCTCTTTGGCCAATAGAGTGACCTAATTAATTATCCTTTATAAAAATTGTAAACAAGATTAAAAAAATTGAGTTGTAATAATATTATACAAATAGTAATGAATAAAATAAAAACCAAAATTGTACTTTTTCTTGAAAAACTTTGAGACCCTACAATGTGAGGAATGAATTATATCTCACAATTTATTGATTTTTTTTATAATTACTACCAAAATAGAATCATTAGTAATGAAATATAATTTTATTATCTTTATTTTATTAAAAACTATAAAATATTCAATTACCTCATGAGATAAATCTCCATTAATATCAACAAAGAGCATCCATTTCTCACAATAAATTCCTTTATTCACTTTCTCAAACATTTTTCATGAGCTTAGAGAAGTTTCATTACACTCAAGACATAATATCCATTTAAAATATCTCTATTTCTTGCCCAAAATTTTCAAAGTCCAGGGGTGTGAAATGGAGTTAGGGATATCATATTGAAAATAAATCTATAAATAAAAAACAAAATAGTTTATTAGTACATTACAAAATTTTAATCATGTATTTTAAATTAGTTTCCAAGGAATATTAAATTAATATTAACTTTTTTTGAGTATCAATGAAATCATTTTTCCAAGATTTAGGAATAGTACTCTAATATTTATAATTAATGTGAATGCTCACCATCTCATAAGTATGCTTCCCAAGAATCTTCCCATAGATTTGGGCAGCATCACTGGTAGGCACCCTGAACTCATCAAATGGAATGGTAATCTTGAAGTCCTTTAGTTCCCATACATCTGTCATGTTCTTATTTGTATTCATTATACGATTATATTTATCTGTATGAAAAATTTATTAAAATTTTAATAAAATATATATATTTTTTAAAATGACATACATACCAGTAATGGTAACTCTCTAATATCACCTAGATGGAGGGGTGATGAACTGCTCCATTACCATAGGTGAATCAAGAAGTAGGATACCAATGACATATGGGGAAATGGTTGGCTCGCTAATAGTCTTTGGTACAATGGAATAACTAGGATCCATATAAGATGATGGTAGTGCTGGCATGCAATGAGATGGTGATTGGATAAGATCCAAAAAAAAATTCTTAGCATTCCTACATTTCTAATGGGTAAGGTATATTAAATGTATAAAAAATTAAAAACTAAAAGATTTTTATAAAAAAACTATAACAATGTATATATGTATGAAGCACTTATTAGTGATAAATTTTAATATATTTTCATTACCAATTTATACATTCAATTATATTAATCTTTATTATCTTTATTGTTATCAAGATCTATTGTGATCCTTCATTTTCACCCTCTTTGGAAAGTTCTATTATTTCAATATTGTTAGGAAAATATTTTTTATTTTTTTGGTTTATTAGTTTCACTATCACAAATCGCCAATTGATCTTCCTCACCCATATCATACAATTATCTCTTCATTAATGGTAAATAAACACTCCAACCTTAATGTATTTCATCATTCACATAATAAACCATTTTCTCTTGTAAACCCATAATAAATGGATCATGTTCTACATGATCAGTGATATCCATCAATCAAGAGAAGTTGATAGAAGTAAAATGCAACAAACCTTTCATTATACCACTATCAATGTATACCCACTTGAATTTGAATGAGATAATTTAAAAATGTCCATGATTATTTAATTCGATTATATTATTTAGCTTCCCATAGTATCCCACCTTGGAAAATGTAAATAAAACACTATTTTGAGTTTTCAAGTCTTCTTTACAATAAATTTTATGAAACATAAATCCCTAAATATTGTATGAATCAAATATCTTATCCTACCTTAGAGGAAATCTATCCAAAAACATCAAATCATTTTATATTTGAGCTCGATTGTCAACATTCATTTTCTAGATAAAAAGATATAAGATGTTACTTTTAACATAAAAAAAATAAATCCATGTAAATAATGTGAATATGATTATATACTTACATGATGGGCGAACCATTCAATAATCTCCTTATTAGCATATTTTGTTAATTCCATCTCATTTCGAACTTGACCCCTTAGTAACATCTTTTTTTTCAGTGAAAATTCTTCAATAGATGGATCTGAAATAATAGTATTGAGTATCGCATATCTATGTGCTTATATAATCTTCAATTCATTCACTGTGAAATTTTCCCCCCTTCCAATTCGTCATTCAATATTTGGAAATACTGATGAGTGGTTTTTAGAGTGAGAATTAGTGGGTTTGTCATAATCATGACTAATATGATTGAATATAGTCTCAATCCCATCCAAATAATTTGAAGATAAGGTCAATCACTCTTTGGCTATATAACCTTCTACAATAGAGCCTTTTGGTTGAGATTTATTCCTCACATATGATTTCAAATGACCTAATTACCTGATGGAAAAAAATAAGAAACATATTAAAAGAATTAAGTAATTATTTGATAAAATCTAATTCACCAATGAAAATAAAAAATATCAATGTACCTATCAATTGGACACTTCCATAGATAGTGTATTGGTCAAAAAAATTTAGCCTATTCAACCAAATAAACAGTCAAATGAATCATGACTGTGAAGAGTGAATGGGGAAATAACATCTCCAAATGACATAGTGTCAAAACAATTCTTTCTTAATGTTTATTAAGCTCAATCGTATTTAGATTATTTCAAAAACAATCTTAAAATGGTACAAAACTGAACTAGAACTACAATTTCTTTTTTAGGTAAATTATTACCCAAAGATAATGGAAACAACTACTCCATAAAAATATGAGAGTCATTACTTTTCAATCCATGTAAGTTTTGATGTTTTAACTCAAAGCACCTTGATATGTTACATGAATATCCATATATAAATTCTATATTCTTTAAAGTTTGAAGGAATATGTATTTGTCATGTTTTTTCATTATAAAAATATCCAAGGGATACTTTTCATTATAATTTTCTCAAAAATAATTCTTTATATTCATTGACTCTAAATACTTATGGGCATTAAGGCGATCATTCGATTTACCCTACTCATTAAGCACCGTAAAAATTACATTGTCACCGATGTTATTCTCAATACGAATTACGTCAATATTATTATCAAATTAAACTCCCATGAAGGATTTTTTAGAAATACACTATTTTTCTTCTATTGTTGTGTTCCAGTGTCTTCGGATATTGTGCCTCATACCCTTTCACCCCTTCTTTAAACTGATGACATTTTCCAAATTCTTCAGTGAAATTCATTAATTGTATCACGATTTCTGAACTAGATAACACTTTTGGTGAGATTATCATTTCAATATATCCATTTAATCATGTATTTTTAAACCTTAATTTATGAGAATAATCAAGAAATAAATTATGACACATAAAACACAATTTTCTACTTTGAGGTAATCATTGAGGATCAAAATGAAAATTAAAAACTGGACAAGACAACCTAGTGTGAGTGTTCCAACCAGATAAATTTCATAGTCTAGTAAATTCACTAGTTTTACACATTAATGAATCATGCATTTTGAATAGTTTTCTCATTGAAGCATCGTATGTTTCCACGCCATTATCCAATAATTCTCCCAATTCTTTGGTTAGAGGTTTAAGGTATACATCAATGTCATTTCTAGGCATTTTATTTCTAGGAATAATCATAAAAATATTGAAAGAAGTATTCTTAATAAACAACCATTGAGATAGATTATAGGGGATCAAAAATACTACCCAAATGCTATAATTAATAATTAAAGTACCAAATGGTTTTAAACCCTCAAAAACTAATCCCAAACATACATTTATAAGATCCAAAGAAAAATCTAGATATAGAAAATAAAACATATTCCATGATATTAAATCTTTTGGATGTATGATCAATCAATCGTTACTATCCTAAGAATCTCACTTCAAGTCGTATGCAGTCTTAAACGAAATGAATAATCTTTTCAATCATGGTTTCATATGAAAGTAACACAATACCTTTGTATAAGATTTCTTCTTTTGTTTATTCCTAGGGTTCCATGGATTTATACTATCATTTTTGTTCATTGAATTTCATATGCTTGTAGAAAATATTATTTCTTATTTTTTATCAGACTCTTATCCCCAGTAAAGTATGAAATCATTATGACTTTCATGTAACTTTTTATAATCAAGTCTAGGTTTTTTGATGTCTTTCTTTATCTTATAGAACGAAGAAGGTATCTTAGATTCACTAAATGAATCATGAAGCCACTCTAAAATCATAGATATTTATTTTTCATTAATTCCACATATAAACATGATATGATACAATATAAGTGGAAAAGAAAACTTTGAATACTTGAAACACCACTCATATAGTTCTTATTTTCTGTCTTCAACTAATTCATAAAAATAATTTTTTGGTCACCGATGTTCTAAGAAATATTAACCTACTCTGGATCAACTGAATGTTCCGTTGATCTATTAAAATCTAGTACATTGTATTCCACAAAAGCAAATGCGTTATTTAAAAAATTTCGAACTAAATTCTCCTCTGTCGAGTTATATTGTATTTTGTTAACAGAATTTTCATTGTTTTTACTTTCCATGAAATTTGATTCACCATTCCAAATCCAAAATACATATCAAGTAGAAAACTGTTTCAATATCAAATTCTCATATACTTAATTTATATTCAACCATCTCTTGAATTTACAATCTGTACACGGACATATTATTCAACCATCCACTGATCGTTTTTCAATTTCATACTCTAAAAATTATTCCAACCCCTTGGTATATAAAGGTGTGTTTCAAGGTAAATTAATCCATCTTTTATCCATAAGTATTGGATTTTATTCTACATGTTCATTTTAAAGATATAAATGTGTAATCAAACAAGTACAATCACAATTAAATATCACCCATCTTTTTTGTTGACTCTTTTATAACAACTATAATGGAAAATGGGATGAATCAAATAATGAACTTTTTCTTACTAAAATTATAATATTAAAAAAATAATAAAATTTATTATTCTTTCTCACAAACATTGATAAATATTGAAATAAATTATATGACTATCACATTTTAGAAAAAAAGGAAACTCATGAACATTTTAAAAGATATCAAATATGTCTTCCTAAATTTAGAGTTGGAAGATGATGTTTCTCGGTAAATAAAAAATTAATTTTTTTAGGTTAAATAAGGATCTATAAAGGTTAGGATAAGACTCAAGACCATGGTATTTGATGTTTGATACATGCTTAAAACAATTAATATTTTATGACGGAAGTGTGGAAAATATCATGTACAATAGGGATGATAAACATGTATCAATTTGTGATATTTTATATGTATATGATATTATTTTTATGGGAGAAAAATATTATGGTGTATTCCACCATGGTTTTTTAACTAAGGATGGTTCATTCCATTTAAAAATTATCTAAACTGAGAAATTTTTTAACTATTTATCATGATCTAACTAATACAAAGAGGACCCATTTAAAAATATGAATAAAAAGTATACTTTATTTTGATATCATGATATGTCATGCATACCCAAAATATTCAACTATATATGTCTATAATTTATTAAATAGTTTAGTGTGACTTCAAGTTGTTTCATAAATTATATAAAACAACTCTATTTACATAACATCTAATTGTATGTTCCATCAATTTGAGTTAAACATAAAAACATTATGTTAACATAAAATTGAATGATTTGTATTGTGATTTTCTATTCAAATGGTAAAAAATTAGTCAGTTGACTCGAAAAAACTATACAATGTAATTAGTTCTCTTAAAAATCATGTTATTTAAAATAAAATCAATGAAACTATGTTGGTTTTTCTAGTTACCATAACAAATAATTGATTATCATGCATATAAAAATTAACCCTAAATACACTATCATCATTTGATAGATTTTATTAAACTAAATGATTTCTCACATATTCATAAAACATGAAGCATTCTAATAAATTTAAAAAAGGTCTAATATCTCATTTTCAAGGCTTTTATCCTTAGTGACCTTGTTAGGGTTGGTGATGAAACAATGTGTGACCACAACCCATACCACTAATTGGTCATGAGTTTTAAAATAGTCTCATTTATTTACATGTCAAAACTTGGAGGCATTAAAATATATATAAAAAAGTGTACTTCATTAATATGAAATGAAAACCATGTTATTATGAATGATCTATATTCCCTAACCAACTTATATCATAGAGGAATTTATTTTTCTAATTTAATACAACTCAACCAAAATTAATGATTATTATAAATAAAAACAAATAACTTGAAAATCCAAATACCACATTATAAACCAAATATATATATATATTACTATTTAATTAATGAAAAAATATACTATTTTTATCACCCATGATTCTACATTTAATGCTACGAAATAATAGAATTAGGGTGAGGATGCTGCAGCCTTTATGGGTGGTCTGTGTTGCCACCAATGAGGGGATCTAATCCAGGGAGAGGTGGTGGGAGGGGGGTCTGTATCTCCACTGAGGAGGAAAATCAATCTAGGGAGAGTGAGGTTTGTGGGGGTTCACATCACTAGCGAGGAGGGGAATCTCGAAATGGGAGGGGGGGGGGGGGTTGGTGGGGTCACTATGGTCAGGGTGGGAGGGGGTGTCATTGGGGTTGGGGTCTCTAATGAGAAGGTAGGAGGTAGGTTGGAGGGGTGGGTGGAATGAGGTTTGTGTGGTCAGGGTTTCTATAGGGGAAGGGATAGGAGGATGTCGGGGTATAGAGTAGGCGTAAAGGGGTTGGGGTAATGTAGAGGGAGTGGGTGAGGGGGAAGAATTATGGTTTTTTTTTAAAAATTGAAATGTTTTAATTAAAATTTACCTTAATTGTTAAAATAATAAAAATATAGTGGTAGTTTGATCAAACCACATCTATATTTTTTTTGAATTAAATTTAATTACCAGTTATTACTAGAACTACAACTAATAAATCGCAACTAAGTAGTGATTTTATTTATAGTAAATGCTCTCTAGTATTTTGTTAGGATTAATTCTAATATGAAATTAGAATTAGAATTTCATCCTTGTTTAAAGTAATTTTTGTATTGGTGTAGCTATGAATTAACTTGATAAATTCTATAATAATTTTTTATTTCTTTTAATTGATGGAAACAAGTTGTTTAGTTCTCATGTAAATAGAAAATTCCATAAATTTAATTTGGGTTTGGTTATTTTAAATTCTAACTCAATGTTATGTTCCTCTCTATGGTTTTTATGTCATTAAAAAAAATTTCAATTAATTATTCATTGAAACTTTAACCGAACATACTTCATGATTTACAATAATTATTATAAAAAATTATTTATAAGAGTGATAAATAATTCTAAACAAATTTTTTGATTTATATAATGATTTATCATTTATTTATCCTCTATATGAAGCATCAAAAATATTTTTTTCATTATTAACTAATCCTTGGTAAAAAATAGAAAATAAGTTAATTCCCTTTATTTCATGGAAAGGATATAATTCACATGACTAATTGAATCTCTCTCAGTATTCATAAATTATTTTTTAATTGGAAAAACTAATTTCAAAAAAATGATCAAATATAATTTTCTATTATGTTTTAAAATAATCTTTAAATAAATATCATATGAATTTTAATCTAACTTCTAGATTCTCCAAGTTAGATAATATACATACTTTCTTGTGTAGTTCCTTTTAATACAAAATGGGAAATATCTCCACTTAACTTTATCATCAAGAATACTTATAGGATTATACATAGATAATGATATTGAGCTCATGAATTAAGAAGATATTCAGACTAAATTTCCAATTACTTTAGGGTGGTTTTTGTGATCTAGGGAGAGTTTATTGAAATCAAGAGTAGAAGCAATATTCATTTCATTGTTTTTTATAAAAGGGATGAAGATATATAAAGAGAGTGGAGAGGATTTGATTTTGTTTTACTTTATTTCCTATATTTAAATCATCTTTCAAATAAAATATAATAAATTTTATTTTGTTTCAATAATATTCTTTTTTAAAATTTGGAGGTTTCTAGAAGTTATTTGGATTTATTTGGAATGAGTCTAGTGTTTTTTTGAGTTCATTGGAAGGGTCTTTTTTATGAATAAGTCCTCATTGCATAATATTATCTATAATATTATTTAATATTAAATTTTAAGCCCACTAAAATGAATAATATTAATTTTGAATCACCTACCATATAATCTAAAAAAATTAAATTCAATACATAACATTTCCATTGCACAATATGTAAAGGTTACTCTAGTATTGAATTAACTGGATCTAAAATTTTGAAAAGTTTCCAAATATGTCAGATTGATTTTATAATATGAAAGGGTTTCTATAGATAGATATTCTATATAATATAGATAAATAATTATAATAATATGTAAAGTTTGATCTGAGGAAAATTAAATACATAAAGGTTGATTTTTCAATGCATAAGGGTTGATCCAAAGGCAAACTAAATACATAAGACTCATTTCTATGATATATAAATATAAATTTAGAGTGATATGTAAGATAAATTATATGGTAGTATGTTATGTAAAATTCATTGTGGTGGTACATAATGGTTCTTAAATCACCCAAAATTAGAGTTTCATATTCCTGAAAAGAAGTTAGAAATTTAAATTTTTGAAATTATCTTTGTGTGATTTGTACAACTCAGAGGGGATCAAGATTCATCCAACCATATTTTAAGTAAATAAAAGGTGACTAAATTTTTTTAAATGATATTGGGAATAAAATTGAAATTATTAGATGTTGAGAAATTTTAAAATGTAGTTTCTTGATTGAATTTCAAATTTGAACTTCAAATTTTAAAAGGGAAGATTTTTGCTACTACAAGAGAATATATTTTATGCTTTTCATATATTATAAATATAGTGTGAAAAAGAAAAATGAAGATAAATTAATGTGAGTAATAGAAAATTACATGTTTCATTACAAGTAGTAGATGAAGAGTAATAACATAAATAAAGGAATAATAATCACTACAACACATTGATGGAATCCTGAATCAGCTGAAGACTCTCTTGTTTTGGAAAAAATGGATTCTATATCTTATTTTTTATTATAACACTTTACAAAATTCATGGGGAATTTTTTATATTATGATTTCAAGGATAAAAGAATATCATTATATCTAGAAAGATAATACTAGTATGTTGTATTATATTTGTATATTCAAATCATTCTAGGGATAAAATACTCCTTTTTAGAATTGAATCACATAGAAAATCTATCTCAACTAGTGTTTGAGTGATTTGGTGTGCCTGATGGGGATATTTCCATTTACTTTAATATGTGTATATGTTTTCTAAAAAAACTAAAAATGAATTGAATTCATTGATTCACCCCCCGTGGTCAGTGAATTCTCACAGATCTTACAGGTCATTTTCATGTTGTATCAGAGCACCCAGGTTTTTTTAAAAGATAATTATTGATCCCAATTTAAGTTTGATTTATTTTTTATCACTGGTTTTCAATGAGCATGAAGTATCTATGAAAATTTATGTCAACATTTTGTTTAAAAATATGGATTAAAGTATAAATTTATTAAATAATAACATATTCTTATGATAATAGAATAAGTGTACTTTCCTTTGGAGTATTATAGAATAATTATTATTAAATGAAAAAATGAATTATATAGTGTTTTAAGAATTCTATTATTTTGGTTACAAGTTTAGAGTACAATATTCAATAATAAATCTGGAAAGATGTAATCTTGTAAGTTGGTTTTAGTTTTTGGAATTACAGACATCTAGAATATTTTTCAAATGAATTTAAAAGTAAGGGAGGTAAAAAATATAGGCAGGTCTCAAGATATAACAAGCCATGAATCCAGGATATCAAACACGATTGGCCAAGAAAAAATCTCAATTAGAAAGGTGGAAAAGTGGAGGTAGACCCTGACTTGAGGTGGTGTGGGTTCAAGAGTCAAAAACTACCATATGGGCTGACATGGTAGACCTATTGGGATAGGGAGGGACCTAAGGTATTTTTCCAAGACTTTGCGGAAGCACTTTGGTTAACAACCCAGTGAAAACCAGGAAGAAAGTTTGATGTGGGATTAGTGAATAAATGAACTATTAATAGATTAACAAATATGTAATTCGAGTGGGAACTGAATCCCACAAATCGATTATCTTCTTTAAATAATCAAACACATTACGTGATAGAAATTATCATGTCAACTTCCACCATTAAGGAAGAATATAACTTGAGTATTAAGAATCATGTTTCATATGGAAGTTAAGAAGTACATAAGAAAATAATGCATTCTTGTAGAAAAAAATGTGTATATCATCAAAATATGTTTATTAAATTCAATATAAGATCAATGAAAATGAAAATAGTAGAGTTGAATCATCATTAGTTCAAGAAAAATGATCACTGAATATTCATAGAAGATTAAATCATAGTTTCCGAAGAGTGGGTTTAGGTGTGTAAAGTTAATATGAATTATGCATATAAGACAATTTGATCTTTATAAAGGTAAGTCCTAGAATATTATCTGTTGTGAAATGATAACAAAAACTCTACATAAAGTTTATCTTATCGATATAGGTTGTTTCGAAAGGTCATTTGGATTCTATATAAGGGTCATGATGTTATATGTAAGGGTAATTATATGTATTCATAAGGATGAATCCTACTTCATAAGAATAATCGCTTACTATAAGGATTATCTGTATAAAGATTGTTCAACTTAATAAGTAAAATTTTCTTACTCTTTCTAAGGATCAATTATCCTTACATAAAGTTTTATAAGGATCACTTATTTTGTAGAAACTGTAAAATTTATTTCTCTAAGAGATAAAAATATTCTATAAGTAAAACATATTAATTATAGGTATGATTTTATTCAAAGATATAAATATTGTGAGCTATATATAGTGATTAAAGCTTGTGATGAATAAGGAAGAAGCATTTGAGGGTATTTTCATACCATGAATGAAGGATCCACAATCACTACTATAATATGCATAAATGCATACATAATGTATATTGTGGATTTTTTCACAGTTTTATCCCAACTATGTTAAATACATTAATAGGGGTTAATTAGTGTATGAAATATTAAAATGACTATCCATTCAGATCATGTTTCTTCATTAGAAAAAAACATTATTCTCTATCCTTCTCATTTCAAAGTATAAATGGAAATTAAAACATGAATAGGAAATACAAATTTTACTTGGTTCACCCTCACAATGTTTTGTCTAATGAGCATATAAAGAAAATTTTTTGAAGTACCAAATCCACTAAATCACACCACTATTTCGATTTTTGGAGTATTCTCACTATCCATCATGGTTAACAACCATTCCCAATTTGAAAGATCACTACTCTGTATTGGAAGTGAACACACTTATCCTCTAGCAATATATTGAAAAAATTAGTTTGGTGTTGATTCACACTCATGTGTGTCTTTATGATCTTGTTTTATCAATTAGATGAAAACCACCTTCGTGTGAGACTCCTCTAAATGACCCCTATGTGAGACCCCTTCACGCGTCACTCTTCAGATCAAATTCATTATGTGACTCCACCATGATACCCTATTTTGTTAATGAAAATCATGTGTGTTTGATTGGTCTTTCTATTCCCAGTGCATAACACCATTCACAAGCCCCTTTTGTGATACCTAGTGTTCATCCTGATCATGAGACCTTGTTCAAATCACTTGGATCATGAGAGTTGGTTCAGATCATGTAGATCTTTAGACCATGTTTAGATCATGTGGATCATGATACATTATTTAGATCACATAGATCATGACAACTTTTTTAGATCATGTTGATCATAATATTTCAATAGGTCTTCGTATGTGTGAAAAAACCCAATGCATACTTCACTTCGAGATACTTCTTCATGAGATCTTTTCATGTGACCATATTTTTATTACATAGATCACAAGACTCATGCGCATGACTTTGTTCAGGTTATGAAAAATACTTTTTCTTCAAATAAAACCACTAAATCAGATTTCCTAATTTATTAATGATGGGTTCAAGGGTATTTATATGCATAAATATACCACCTTAACTCCACAAATCATGATTATCCATCTCTTCCATCGCATCAACGATCATTATCATGCACTTCACATGATTGATTCACATGATAACCTGTTTCATGTCGCATGTTCTTCATGTGATCTCCATTATTATCTTTAGGCTCTTCATGTGATCTCATCACGAGATAAAAAGACAATCATGTGGTCAATGATTTTATCTTTCAGTGCTTCTCATGACCTCGTCCTAAGATCAAATGAAAATCATGTGGTGTCAATCACATTGTCTTCAAGCACTTCGTGAAATTCCATCATGATATCCAAAGGAAATAATGTGTTTTGGGATTTTTATTGATTGTGAAATATCTCTATCACTTCTAGATTCATTGTCTTCATACTCTTTTCATGATCTCTCTAAGAGATACTCTAAAAATCATGTAGTGTATCCAGGTTATTTTCATGATCTCTCCATGAGATCCACTGATAATAATGTGATGTATTTAGTTGTTTCACAGATATCTATTTTATATCACTTGAAAACCATGTTATGTATTCATGTTCTTCAAAAAATATTAATACGATATCTTCTAAAAATCAAGTGGTTCTTTACATAACTCCTTCACAATATCAGTTCTGACATTCATTCTCTATGAGATCGGTTATGAATTTCATGCTCAATGATACTAGTTTGAACATTCACACTTCATGAGACCAAATCAAATTCATGTTCCACAAGAATAGATATTCATGCTCCATGATATGAGACATTTCTCACTCTATATTATCATACATTCATACTCAATCTTCACACCTACTTATAAAACCAACCTTCATAAAAAACTCAAACCTTGTCAAGAAAATAAAACCAACCCAAAATCACCATTGGGGGGTATTTTTTGAAACAATATCCCTCATTGGGTTTGTTGACAACACTTATAATCTTAAATAACCAAATTTCAAACAATTCATGTCATTATATACCTTTTGGCTTCTATAAACCCAGATAGTGATCATGGACATCATTAATAGTCACTCTAAGCCCACATGACTCAATACTAGAATGAGAAACAATATTATCATGAAAATTTAATCGATGAATCACTCCATTCTCAAACCTATGGCTAGAAAACTTCTTGATACTAAAAGATAGAGTGAACTATGCCTTCGATATCACTTCTTAACCTACACATGTCTGTTAATTTAATCATGAATACAAATTGAACTCCTTAATGATTCTTCTTCATTGATAGACTAGTTTTAGAATCTTTTGATTTAAAACTACACTAGTTTGTCTGATCCCCCTATCTTGATTAATACGTTTTATCCCCCTTTTCAATGGACCCAAAGGTGGCACATTTATGTTCTAAATCATAGTAAAGCATACATATCAATAGATAAGGGAAAACACATCATACCTAAGGGAGGGGGTCTAACACCATGCTATTAAAGTTTGGCGAGTTGACTGAACTCTAAGATCATGTCAGTGATGTTCAAATTCTTATTTGGGCAAGGCCTTTGTTCGGATTTCAATAACTTGTAGTTCAATAGGTACATACTCTATATTCATAGGGATATGATCCACTTTCTCTTTTTTAAAGTGATATTTGATTCCAATGTTATTTTTCCTTAAGTGATGGACAAGATTTTAGCTGAGATTTATAACACCTGAATTATCATAATGGATTTTTATCAGAGACTTCACTTCAACTCCCATATCTTCATGTTACTACTTGATCCATAGTAATTACATTCAAGCTTGAGTAACCACAATGTGTCAATAATTTTTGGTTCTTATAAAAAAGAAATATTGTTTCTTTCTTAACCAATAAATGTACATTCCTCAACGATATAAAACACCACCTTATTTGACTTTTGACCATCTATTGAACTAGTCAAATATGCAGCTATAAACCAAAAAAACACTTTCTGAGATTTTTCATTATATATTAAACTAAAATCCACTATTCCATTGATATACCAGAGTATTATTTTACCTAAAAATCACTACATTTCTTTGGGATTACTTTGATACCATGTAACCATTCATATGGAAAAACCATATCAATTTTAGTTATTGTTAAGTACAATAGACTACCAATTATATGTCTATATTTTGTGATGTTGAATGATTTACCTTTATACCGCTTGATAATTTCATACTTCTAGCAACTAGAGTTTTTATTTATTTTGAATTTTTCATTAAAAATATTATTAGGGCATCCTTGGAATATTTTTATTGAGAAATAATTTGTTCATGTCTTCCTTTCATTACCTGTAAACCGAGAAAAAAAATTTCCCTCCAATCATTGACATTTTGAACTCACATTTCATAAATTCTATAAACTTTTTTCACTGCACATCATTCAATGCACTAAATATTATTTCATTCATATATAACAATACCATCATCCTTTGATTACTATCATTATTAAAATTGATATTAAAATCAAATCCACCATGCTGGAAACCGAGATTCTTAAAATACTAGTCAATTCATGAATACCATGTTATTGGTTCCTCATTTAACCCATATAGTGACTTCTTTGACCAATAAACTTTGTTCTCATATTCCTTAATAAGAAAACCATTTTCTTATTCAATATAAAATTATTCTTCTAGAATACCAATCCTAAATCTTGACTTGATATCCATCTAGAAAACTTTTAATTTCCTTTTTACAGTTCTAGAAAAGAATAATTGAATTGTCATCAGTCTTGAAATAAGTGAAAATATTTCATCAACATAAATACCCTCTATCTAGGAGTATCCTTTTCACACTATTCATGATTGGTTTCTAATTATTTTTCCATGTTCATTTATCCTTTCACATAAAATTCATTTGGTCTAGATGATATTCTTATCTATTGACCTTAAAATAATCTATTATATTAGGTTATATTCTATTTTTTCAAATTCTTCATTAATTTATTGAACCCAAATAATATCTCTTTAAGACTCTTCAAAACAAATTGTTTATACCTATTATAAGAAATATTTTTGTTGTAGATTCTTCATCCTCTGTTTCTACACAGAAGCTATTTAGTCCCCAATGATATTCTGCCAATTAATTTTGACTCAGAAATTTAGTTTCTTTACATGTTTATTCTTCTCATAATCTAAATATTATTCTAAATTTTCCTTAGTTACTTACACTCCCCCTGATATTCTCACCATTACATTACTATCCTCCTGATATTGTCCATGGATTTGTAGAATATTCTACTCATTTATAAACAAAACAATAACTTTTTTCTTTATAACTTTTCCTAGTTACTTATTAAATAATTTATATTATTTTCTTGAGTAACCAAGAAATATACCTACATCTCCATGACATTCAAACTTCCTGTATTTCTCCTTATTGTGAATAAAACACTTACTTCTGAAAACCCAAAATTATTTCATTTTTGGTTTATTTTTGTACCAAAACTCTTATGGAGTTTTTTACTCCTTTAGACATAATATATAACTATTATAAATTTAAATTGATGTTAACACTACTTATTTCAAAAACTTCTCTAGAATATCTTTCTCTATCATTATTGTTCTATCCATGTTGTCTATAATTTGATTTCTTCACTCAACCACTCCATTTTGATTTGGAGCTCTTACTGCTAAAACTCGGTGCCTTATCCCATGTTTCTCGACATGATCCTTCACTTGGATACTTTTTTAAGTCTATTCCATTATCATTTCATAACTTCCAAATATTTTGATCAAGCATATTTTCAACTTCCCTTCGATATCATGTTATTAACTAAACACCTTGAACTTATGGGTGATTATTGAAACTCATTTCATTATACTAAAATCATCAATAAAAATAATATAATATCTCATTCCATTAATATCTCTTGGTGAAATAGGTCCATAAAAATCAATATACACCAGTTCAAGAACTCTTGTTGACCTTTGATCTTTTTCTTTATATGTCTTTCAAGTAATCATTCCTTATTGAAAATAATTACATGTATGAGTATGATCCCAAGATAACTTAGAGAGATATCATGAAGCATTACATTTCACCAAATCTCCCAAATTGTTTTGGTTAATATGACCAAGACATTTATGACATAACATGTTCTATTATTCCTCGAATAAAAAGAACATGTCCACCACAAACAAGGAAGTGAACCCCCTTTGAGAACTTTCTTTCCAAAACAACTACACCATATTTTCTCTTTATGGTGCATAAATTATTGTTAAAAAATATAGAATGTATGGAGTCACACAATTTACTAACACTTTTCAAGTTGTGACTAAAACCTTAAATAATAAATACATCTTCATGTCTCATGTCTTCACCGCCAAAAATGGATTTTCCCAATACAATAATCTTCAAGACTTAATTATTACAAAATCTTATGACACCTTCCTTGTCATAACAAATTCATATCACCAGACTCTTATTTCATGTCATATGGGATGTGCATCCAAAATCAATGATTCAAGTTCCAATGTGATATGATGCTTTAAAGGAAATATCTGAAACCACTTCATGCTCATATATTTTCTTTATAATCTATACCTTTGAATTTGTAATTTATTTTGATTAATATTCTTTATCTTCCTCAGAGTATGATGGTCCAAAATCATCTTTCATAAATTAAAATTGATATCATGTTCTCATATCATTTGATAATCCCTTTAAAAATAGCATGAAACAACTTTGGTTCTTATTTAGTAAATTCCTCCACATTATTGATGAGAAAAATCTGGTAATGTGCCTGAATGATCCATAATAAAAAACAGTGGCCATCAAAAGCATTCCTAAAATATTGAACTCCATTTGGCCTCTTCTATTTCTCTTTCCCCCATTAGTACCACTTGGATATATATCTTACATTTTGATAATATCACATATTTAAAAAATAATAAAACCTAATATGATGTATATTCTTTTGTGTCATTACTATTGTACTAGTTTTCCCTTCGAATCTCTAACTATTCTAATTCTAATTAATACCAAAATAAATCATCAACCTTATAGAAGGAGATTGAATCCTAACATCAATTATTATTTATTTATATTTGTGATCAATTCTAATGCTAATTGTGTCATTCTAATGTTTCATTTTCTTCTCCAGATATTTATTCCAAAAACAATCTGGACCTTCAAATTGTAATTTCACATTGTATTCCACTTGAGAAACCTACTTTCCTGGTATCATATTAGGATTAAAGTGTTTCTCCTGGTATTTTAACTTTATTTGTAGGCTACTAACTTCCCCATCAAGAACTTCAATACATTTGAATCTATATTTTACTATGTTATTCAGTCTATCGATAACTCCAGTATGTTATTTAACCTTGATATTTAACTCAATAACTTTCTCCAAGTTTTTTATATTTTTTGATCTGATATTTTTACATTTAAATCATTAACTCAAAATACTATTTTCCCTACTGATGCATTTGGAGTTTTCTATTAGAAATAACTCTATTGGAATTAATAATTTTATCTCCCCAAACATATTTATCCTCAAGAGAATCTTCTTATTTAACTTGGAGGTCAAATATTCCTTCGACTTACCTCAAATGGCCCAACGTCCTTCATTTATTTATTTATTTTTTTACCTACATTTCATGAGATAAGGGGAAACCCTTGCAAGGATTGTAGGCTTAGATATTACATGTACCATAGGTATAAGAGACATTACATGACTTGAAGGTCTTAGGTAATTCAACTAGACTATAACTACAAGGAACTACCCCTCCCCAGCATCTGCATCGTGATGGTAGATCTCCAACTTCTCATGGTCGTGTGGATAAGATTATCGTGCAAGAAAACGATGGTCCCTATGGAGTTTCTATACCCTCTCATTCTTACAAATTTTTTGGTTCTGTTCTGGTGAGTGTGTCTTCTCTGAATCCTCCTCTAGGGATGCTAATTTCTGTGGATTCTATCTGGGGAAACTACATTGATCGTGTGTCCTGAAGGCCTTGAGGTGTCCAGAAGGCCTTAAAGGTGGCCTGAAAGCCTTACTGACCCGAATTCCTGGGTGGCCCGAAGGCCTTGAGGAGTCTAAGCCCAAACTGGTGGCCCAAGGTGAATAGTTCCAACTACTACAGTACTGAACAGTACCTACAACATTACCTGCTACAGTACCCACACTATACTGCTACAGTAACCCAGAATTATGCCTCCTCCTAGTTTTGAACCTGGGTCTCATGGATGAACTTAGAGAGACCTCACCAACTGGGTAACGCTCATATTCCCTTCTACTTATCCTTCATCATCATCGCTTTCTTACCTTTTTTGTGAGTCACATACAACTACCACCATATAATTATATCCATGATCCTTGTAGTCTTCAAAATAATTTCGCACAGATTATTTTAAATAGTCATTTTCTTGTGGAATTATATTCTTCTTTTTAATGAAATTTAACTTATCATTCTTCCTTCCTTTCACTATAACTGAAGACTTCTTCTTGGGAGATTCATCGCCATATTGAAACTTCTTGAAACACTTTACTATAATATTTTTGACTCTTCCACAATGAAAACATGCAAGTGGAAGTTTCCCTTTATACATTAATTTTTCTATTTGATGATTTTAGTAATAGAATCACATGACATCATCCATAACATCTTCTTCTTGGCTATATTATATAGAAAGCTTCTTTATATCCTTAGAATCATCCTCTTTAGCCTTCCTTTTTCCATATAATCATCATCATCATTTATCATCTCGTAAGTGATAAGAGTACTGTGGATTTTATCCAATGTCATCTCTTTAAAAAAGTATATTCTAGTATAGAGACATTGTGATTGATCCAAGGATTATGTATTCTAAATATATTCTTAACAATATTTAAATCTTTGATAACTTCTCTGAGATCATCCATATCTTCAAAAATAATATTCACCTAATCAAATAATGCATCTATATACTCACTGGGGTTCATTCTTAGGTCCTCATATATTTTTCATAGAACTTTTAGTTTAGATTTTCAAACTTTTTAATCACCTTCATATATATTTAGAATATTTTCCCCCATATCATGATATGACTTACATGAAACCACCTTTGTGTAGATTGTGTTGGATAAAGGTCCCCTTATAGAATTGATTCCTTTAACATCATCATCCAATTCTATATAGTTGGATTCTGATAAAACTCCACTATCCATAATAGATGAAATACCATGAGTTGCAGCTATAAATGCATCCATAACAAAGGATCAAAAGAAGTGTAAAATTAAATTCTTCCATAGCTGAAAACTATTTCCATCAAAGATCAGAATTCCTTTGTGATTGAAGACATCCATTACTTTTACTGAGAGAAAAACTCTGAATTTAACCATTTCCTCCAACACCAACTATTATCCCAACTAGGTTACATAATTTTAAATTCGGGTGATTTAGGATATTATTGATTAAAAAAACTATCTATTCATATCTGGTTTCATCATTAGAAAAAACTCTCTTATATATATTTTTTCCATAGTAAAAATGGAAACTAAAACTTTCACTAGAGATAAGAATTTTATGTGGTTCATCCTCACTAAGATACATCAAGGATAATACAATGTAAATGAGTTGATTTAACAAATAAAAGAAGTCTAATTTCTTTTAAAATGTTCAGAGAAGTCTTAATGGCCTTCATAGTTTACAACCATTCACAATTTGAAAGCTCACTACTCTATATCTCTCTCTCTCTGAAGTGAATGCACTTATCCTCCAGTTGAAACTTATGATAATCCATCATAAGGTGATTCAAAATCATGTGTTTATTTATGATCTTGTTTCATTTGTGAGATTACAACCACCTTTTCATGAGACTCCCCCATAAGACCCCTCTACGAGACCCCTTCACAAGTCACTCTTCAAATCATGCACATCTTATGACTCCACCGTGAGACTTGGTTATGTTCACGTATATCATGTGACTCTGATCAGTATTATTATTCCTAGTTTGTAACTCCCTTCAGAAAACCCTTTCACGAGACCTTATTCTATTCACATGGATTGTGAGACCTTGTTCTGATCACACGGATCATGATACTTTGTTCAGATATTGTGTATCATGAGACCTTGTTCAAATCATGCGTATCATGTGACATTATTCAAATCATGTGGATTACGAGACCTTATTCTGATCATGAGGATCATGATATATCAATAGGCCATCTTATGTGCATAAACACCTAGGGCATACTTAACTTCCTGATACTTCTTCACAGGATCCTTTCATGAGACCTTCGTCTATTTACGTGGATCTCGAGACTCCAGCACAATAATTTTTTAGGTCATGCGAAATAAATTGTATTCAGATCATACCACATAAATATACTTATTATCTTCCTAAAGATAGTTTATTGGGTATTTATAAGAATAAATCCACCATAAATCATGGTTAGCCATCTGTTCCACCATCTTAGTAATCAGAATCACACACTTCCCCTGATCACTTCACAAGATCACCTACTGCATGTCTCAAGTGATTTATGTGATCATTGTCATTGTATTCAAGTTCTTTTAATGATCTTATTTTGAGATCAAAATACAATCATGTGGCTATTTCCACTATCCTCCATCACTTCATGTGACCGTACTGTAAGATAAAATGTCAATAATGTGGTGCCAATGACATTTTCATCAAGTTCAATTCAAGATTCCATCGTGAGATATAAAGGATATCATGTGTTTTCCTAATTTTAAAATACTATATGATATCTATATAATCTATAGATTCCATGTATTCAATCGCTTCGCATGATCTTTTTGAGAGATCATATGATAGTCATGTTGTGTCTTAAAGTGATTATCATGATCTCTTTGTGAGATCCTTTGATAATCATGTGATGTCTCCAGGTGCTTCTCATGATCCCTCCATGAGATCACTTGACAACCATGTGATGTCTTAAAGTTTATAGAATGAGATCAATATAATTACTTCTCACAATCATGTGGTTCTTCATGTGACCTCTTCTCATGATCAATTATAAAATTTTTTATCCATGAGATCAATTATGAATTTCATGCTACGTGAGATCAGTTCATACATTTGGGCTCTGTGAGATCATTTCACATTGATGCTCCATGAGATCTCACATTAACGACCTACGGGATCCATTAAAATTAGAGAATCTTGTATAGTTTTGAATGATGAAGACCTATGATAGTCACTATATGTTTATATCAAGTTCCTGAATCCATGTTTTCGGGAAATTATTTTTTCGTAATTAAAGAGTTTTGAAATGATGATATTTTTTTAGATTTAAAATAATGTATTCATGTGGTACTTTGAATAAATAAAAGGGATAAATATAAGAAATAAATTAACTTTAATTTTTTATTAATATTTTATATATTAAAATTCAAAGATAAAAAATTTGGAGAACCAATACTACATTATCAATAGCAAATCATTGAATATCGAAGCAGGAAAATATTGGACACACTATCTAAATCTAAAGAAGTTATTTGTGTTGAATAATATATTATAATATAGTTCCATTATTGATTTTGTTTCACTAGAGTGGAAGAAGAAGAGCGAAAAATAATGAAAGGTGGTACAGTTGTAAAGACCTGGAAATTTCATGGGAATTTTTTTTCTTCTTAATTTTTTTTGGGATTTTACGAGTACGCAGTTTCTGACGACGCCTGATTCCGAGGCCCGGTGTGCCCGAAATCATTTTCCGAAGTTTAGCTCGGGTACGTTCAGTGAACGAATGAGCGGGTTTTTCTAACTTTTGAATCGGTGCTCGGAATCAAAATCTGAGGGCACCGATGGAATCGCAGTGCTTATAATTTCTTAGAAACACCTTTTCTGGAGTTGCATTTGCTTGTGTGTGGTTTTTAAATTTTTTGGTTAAGTAAATAATTAAAATAAAAATGGTGCGACCAATTTTTATTTTACTTAAATTTGTTTATCCTAAGCTAAGTGATTGGAGTGGGACCCACAATATCCTACCCACTTGGTCGGATATTTGTGATGTGGGGCCCACACGAGCCCCACCATTTCTTTTCTTCCTAAACCACATCCTTTAATAAGGTAACGCACCCACACCCCTATTAATTGGAAGTCAA
Source organism: Viscum album (assembly GCA_963277665.1). Taxonomy (NCBI): domain Eukaryota; kingdom Viridiplantae; phylum Streptophyta; class Magnoliopsida; order Santalales; family Viscaceae; genus Viscum; species Viscum album. The sequence continues at coordinate 1,163,138,125 of OY728121.1, forward strand.
CCCTTGTGTTTATTTGTTTAAGAAATTCCTCTATTAATTGGGCGGTTAAAACGTTGCAATTAATTCAATTAATTGTTGTTTCGTTTCTGAATTTCAAGAGAATTGGCATGAGTAATACAATAAGACAAACTCTTATTTTATTAGGATGGCTTGTTGAGAGAGGATTGGGGGAAGAAATTTTGTGTCTTGAAGTTCTTCTTCCTCGACGAAGAACGCGAGGAACGAAAAGAACGCCGACCTCCGACGAAGGTCGACAAGAACGCCGGATCCTCGGAGATCGACGACGCGACGCCAATGAATCTTTTCTCCATGACGTGATGATCATCCTTCCACAATGCCTTCATCCGCGACGTACAATTCCACGACGAACCTTCAACTTTTTCTTCAAGGTAGGGGATTGTATTATTTTTGTTCGTGATTACCTTCATCGCAGATTGTCATCTTATTTGAGCCGCCTAATATCGAAATAATGGGAGGAGGTCGGACCACACAAACACGGCCAACCCTCCTTCCCCTTGTTAGTTTGATTTTGTTGCGGCACGTGTAAGGCGGCGCGGTGCAATAGAATCACGCAAGAACAATAAAGAACGGGTGAAGAAGCGTCGCACCGTCACGCCGCGTCGTGGCGGCGATTCGAAGGCTCCGCGGATTGTTTCTTTGACGGCGGATCGACTGACATCGACGAAGAGGGCCGCAAAGGATTTATGAGGTCTTCGTAGTGAAGGGGTGGTCCCGGGAGGACCGCTGGCAAAGACGGCAGGCCAACCAGACCACCAGAGCGCGTCCGGTGGTCTGCAGAAGTTTCCGCCGGCGCGCCACGCCGCCAGGATGGGCCGCCGCGGCAGCAGGCTGCTGGTCCGGTGGCCGCGCGGGACCAAGGGTGACGCGGTGCTGGCCGCCGCATCGATGGCAGGGAGCGGCCCCCACGTGGGGGTCGCGGCTTCATTCAAGGGGGGCATCCCCCGCCCCCTCGCTCTCTACCACTGGGCCATTACAGCCGTGCCGCCAGGCCGGGCTGCGCCCAGGCCGGGCCGGGCCATGCCGGACCCAGACCCGAGTCGGGTCGACCCGGTTTGGGCCGACCCCGGGGGTATCGGGCTGGGTTGGACCGGGCCCGAACTCCCTTTTTGCGGACCTCTTTCGGTCTTTTGCCCATAACATGGGCTGCTGACCTCTGATCGATGCACCGTCAGCTGCGATGCGATCCTTGGAGTGAGACTGCCGTTTTGGAGTATTACGCTGAAGGTTTCGGAGAACTTGAGTACAGACGGGTTGATTTGTCACGACCCGTCCTCGGGGCCCATTCCGTGACTACCCCAAGCCCACCTTCCATAGGCCAGGGGCTGGCGACTAGCACCAAAGGCATAAATCCCGATAACTGGGAAGGCATTGCCTTTATAAAAGAAAACAAGCACCACAGAGTAAGCAAGAAAAAAAAAGTAATCACTAAGTACAAGAGAAGTGCTGAAAAGTAAATGGGCCAGAATACAAACCCAAAAGAAAGTACAACTACAATTGAACAAGTAAAAAAGAAAAGATAACAGCTGGAAGGACGGAAGCGGCTCCTGGGTCGTCCTCCTCGGATCCTACCTGAAGGGTAGGTACAGATGGCGCAGCTCCTGGTCGTCCACCATGGATCCTACCTGAAGGGTAGGTACAGATAGCCTCCTCCACACTCTCTCCCATCAACCTCCTCTGTGTGTCGTCTCATCGTGTAGTCCACCTCTGGGTACTGACTCGTCATGTAGTCCACCTCCGGGTACCGTCTAGTCTTCGAACACTCGGCCTCCGTCAGCACTGCCCATCGTCTGCAACCAACACAACGAGGTGCGGGCATAGCCCATGCAGGGGTGAGTATAACGATACTCAGTAGGGACCCCGAGACCCTCAATGTCTCACTAAACCAACATGGATAACCACAAAGAAGATCTCAACAGATAACCTCTACTTAGGTATATGCCCATACATATACCTAAGTTATCAAGTAACCCATCTCAATCATGAGAAAACACAAGGATTGTGAAATCAACGGATAACCACTACCCAGGTATATGCCCATACATATACCAAAGTTATCAAGTGACCCATCTCAATCCTGAGGTAAACACAAAGGTCAAAAGATTCAGCTCAAACCATGATTTTCATTAACGAAACCGTAACTGATGAAGAGCTCCGTCTCTGGAGGGTACAGTGGTCCTGTCACGACTCAGAGGTACTGCTCACTAACCTAAGACTGCTGATGTACTCCTCCTGTCGAGTACCGCGGGTCTGCAGCCAACTACCGGGCGCTCCGTCCGCTGAGGGTCAGTCGCCAAATACCGGGCGCTCTCCCTAATAGCCTATAAAGGTACTCCTCTGATCGAGTACCGCGGGTCTGCTGCCAACTACCAGGCGCTCCGTCCGCTGAGGTTTTGCCGCCAAATACCGGGCGCTCCGTCCACTGGGCTAGTCGACTCACTCCAAGTCGAGTCTGTCAAGCAGTCGTCAGGTCTCAGTCGTCTACACGGTCTCCGTACTCCGCTCGCTCGTCTCTGGGAGGGTCCGCTCCACGAGCTACAGGTCGATACTCCAAGTATCTCAAAGTCCCATGAAGAATTATCTCAAAAGACCGCCTCGTCATAGGGGTCTCAACGCAACAGACGACGCGTCAATCGGACGCCCGGTCTGTGAGTTACTAGCCTTTTCGTCCTAGGGGCCCGGTTGGTTTCGTGTGCGAACCAACCCGGCCGTAACTCAAATATACCCCGAACACTCATAGGGTATACTCATAGGGACCGTTTCTCAACGTGATCACCAACTCCGCTGACGGTTCGTCAAACGGACGTCTGGTTTGAAAGATATCATCTTTCTCCGTTCTAGGGGCCCGGTTGGATTTCAGGCACAATCCAACCCGGCTATAACCCAACTGCATCCAAAACTCGGGCGGAGGATGCCAAAAGTTCCGTAACGTCAACAGGAACGCAACGCAACAGACGGCGCGTCAATCAGACGCCCGGTCTGGAAGTTATTGGCTTTTTCGTCCCGGGGACCCGGTTGGTTTTTAAGTTAAAACCAACCCGATCGTACTCAAACTGCGTCCAAACCTCGAGCGGAGTAAGCCAAAAGATCCGTTTCCCTTAGAGGAATCCAACAAAGTCGACGGCACATCAATCGGACGTCCGTAGCTCAATATATGAGCTTTTCCGCTCTGAGGGCCCGGTTGGTTTCGTGTACGAACCAACCCGGCCGAACCCAAAGTAATCTGAAACCTTGAGTGCGATATACCGAAACGACCGTCTCGATCCAAAGATCGTGTTTCCACTGACGGCGCGTCGTTCGGAGGCCCGTAGCTTAAGTTAGGGGAAAAAGACCGAAAATGGTCCAAAGACGGGGGGTCCGGGCCCGGGACGACCCGGCCCAACCCCCCCCCCCCCCCCCCTGGGTCGGCAGAACCGGGTCGACCCGACCCGGTCTGGTCCGGCCAGGGCGCGACCTGGCTGGTCGGACCGGCCTGGCTCAGCTCGGCCGAGCGGCCGAGCAGCTGGACGCCGCGGGGCGCTGCCCCCGCGGATTGGAGGTGTCGCAACCATCGAAGGGTCGCGCTATAAAGCGGACGCGGCTTCTGCCGCGTCCCATGCGGGCGAGCTTGACCCGCGCGGCCGCGGGTCCGCTTGCCGCCGCCACCGCGGCTTTAGCCGCGGCGGCCCTGTCTGGTGGTCCGTTTTCTTTCCCGTCTACGCCGTTGTTCCTCACGGGTTTCGTTCTTCACTGCGGGATCATCAAAACGCCCTTGCGTCATGTTTTGCCGTCACCCGCCAAATCCGCACAACCATGAAGAACGGCGGAGGGTTGTCGGTCCGTGTTCGTTTGGCCCGCACCCTCCGCGTTAGATAAAAACAACGGGAGAAATTATTCAACACATGAACCAAAAATTTTAATAAAATAAAATTTTTCATATGAATCCGGTTCTTTAATTTTTAAGAAACGTTCACGGGAATATAAAAGAATTATTCACAACAACCCCTACCTCGTCAAGTTGTCGCACACGGGTTCTTCGCGGATTTGATCGCCGCGGAAGTAGGCGATCGTCGCGTAGCAGAAGGCGTCGCGTTGTCGCGGAAGGGCGTCGCGTCGTCAACGAAGGGTGTTGCGCCGTCGCGGAATACGGTGCGCGTCGACGAACTCTGTGGTTCAAGAACGAAAGATTTAATTTTAATAATTAAATCCGTGCATTGTTAAAAACCACAAAAGAGTTTCAAAAAAGAAACCCGAAATCTCTTACCTCAAACAGAAGATCGAAGATTTCGTTGCGGACGAAGGAACGTCGCAGAAGAGGAAACGTCAGCGTCGCGGCACACGGCGTCACGTTGTCAATTTCCGCGGTTCGGCATTGTTCGTCGGAGGCCGGCGTTCTTCGCGTTCGTCGCGTTCTTCGCGAAGAAGGGTGAAGGCACAAGAGTTCTGTCAAAATCCTCCCAACATGTAATCCTCATGATGTGGCATTGGTCTTATTTTATTACTACGCCAACGGATTTCAAACCGATTAAGAAACGAAAAAGAGATAAGTAACAACCCATTAATTCATAGAATTAATTCATCAAAATAAACCACCCAATTAATTCAACGAAGAAAACCTCCCAATTAATTGGTGCGTTAAGAAATTAAGAAAACGCGTCAGTTGACTTTCATAATGACGGGTTTTCACGGGTGCGTTACTTAGCGGAAAAGAAACGGTGGGGATCGTGCGGGCCCCACCTCACAAATATCCTACCAAGAGGGTAGGATATTTCTGGATAGCACCCTATCCGCATCGACTTAGCTTAAGCTTCTTTAAGTGGCTTCAAGTGGCTTCCAAGCGGCTTAAGTAAAATAAAATAATGTTTTTCGAACAATTTATTTTATTTCTTAACCTTAAGCCCAAAAAATTAAAAACCACACCCGAGCAAACGCAACTCCAGAAGAGGCGTTTCTAAGAAATTACCGGCGCTGCGATTCCATCGGTGCCCTCAGAATTCGATTCCGAGCAACGGTTCAAAAGTTAGAAAAACCCGCTCGTCCGTTCACTGAACGTACCCGAGCCAAACTTCGGAAAATGATTCCGGGCACACCGGGCCTCAGAATCAGGTGTCGTCAGAAAATGTGGTCTTGTAAAATTCCAAAGAAAATTAAGAAAAAAATTTCCTCGGAATTTACGGGTCTTTACATTTCGGATACGAAATCCAACCGGGCCCTTGGAGCGGAAACGCTTCTAATTTGAGCTCCGGACATCCGATCGATGTGCCGTCGACTTTGTGGGATTCCTCTTGATGAGACGGAACTTTTGGAATTCTTAGTCTGAGTTTTGGATGCAGTTGGATTATGGCCGAGTTGGATTGTACCCGAAATCCAACCGGGCCTCTGGAACGGAAAAGTTGATAACTTTCAGACCGGACGTCCGTTTGACGAACCGTCAGTGGTGTTGGTGATCACGTTGAGAAACGGTCCCTATGAGAATACCATATGAGAGTTCAGTGTACAGTAAAGATACGGATGGGTTGATTCGCACATGAAACCAATCGGGCCCCTGGGACAAAAAGGCTAGTAACTCACAGATCGGGCGTCCGACTGACGTGTCGTCTGTTGCGTTGTGACCCCTATGATGAGGCGGTCCTTGAGATACTTCTTCGTGGAACTTTGTGATACTGGGAGTATCGACCAGAAGCTCATGGAGCGGACCCTCCTGGTGACGAGCTAGTAGAGTGCAGAGACCTAGTAGCTGGTTGAGACTTGACGACTGCTGATCTATCGACTCGGTGTGTTTTGGATAGCCCAGTGGGGAGCGCTTGGTTGTAGCGGAAGACCCACATCGGAGGAGCGCTTGGTAGTAGTGGCAGACCCACGGTACTCAACAGAAGGAGTAACTATGGAGGCTATGAGGGGGAGCGCTTGTTTGTAGCGGCAGACCCATGGCGGAGGAGCGCTTGGTTGTAGCGGCAGACCCGCGGTACTCAACAGAAGGAGTAACTCTGGACCCTATGAGGGGGAGATCTTGGTTGTAGTGGAAGACCCCTGGTGGGAAGCGCTTGGTTTTAGCAGTAGGCCCACATTACTTGACAGTTGGAGTACTACAGCAGTCCAAGGTTAGTGGGGCGTGCTTGGTGGTAGTGGCAGGCCCACTGTACTCAAAAGAGGAGGAGTTCTCCAGCAGCCGTGGTTTCGACAATATGAATAAAATCCTGGTTGAGCTGAGTCTATAATCTTCATGTTTCATCATGATTGAGATGGGTCACTTGATAACTTAGGTGTATGTATGGGCATATACCTGGGTAGTGGTTATCTGTTGATTTCATAATCATTGTGTTTCCTCATGATTGGGATGGGTTACTTGATAACTTGGGTATATGTATGGGAATATACCTAAGTAGAGGTTATCTATTGAGATCTTCTTTGTGGTTATCTTTGTTGGATTTAGTGAGACCTTGAGGGTCTCGGGGTCCCTACTAAGTATTGTTATACTCACCCCTACACGGGCTATGCCCGCACCTCATTGTGTTGGTTGCAGATGACGGGCAGCGCAGATAGAGGCCGAGTGTTCGAGGACTGGACGGTACACGGAGGTGGACCTCACGATGAGACAGTATCCGGTGGTGGACTTCACGACGAGGCGACACTCAGAGGAGGTTGACGGGCGAGAGCGTTGTAGAGGCTATCTATACCTACCCTTCAGGTAGGATCCGTGTTGGACGATCCATGAGTTGCGCTATCTGTACCTACCCTTCAGGTAGGATCCTTGGTGGACGATCCAGGAGCTACTTGTCACCTTCCGACTCTTTAATCTTTTTCCTTGTACTTTACAGTTGGGCTTGTATTTCCGGCCCCTTTACTTTCAGCACAGCTTGTTTCAGTTTTACTTAGTGTTTTACTTCCGCTTGTACTCTGTGGTGTTTTTTTACTTTTATAAAGGCAATTCCTTCCCAATTATCAGGATTTATGCCTTTGGTGCTAGTCGCCATCCCCTAGCCTATGGAAGGCGGTCTTGGGGTAGTTACAACACAGGCCCCGAGGACAGCTCGTGACAAATTGGTATTAGAGGAGTTTGGTTCTACCACAAAACTAAGGACACTGATATTTCTTCTATGTGAATCAATAGTGTTAAGGGTATTGAGTGTGGTTATCAGTCCAGGGAGTCCAGTGTTGGTGCGGTGGACGATGTATCCGTACACCAGGACCCTGACCTCTGATTTCCGACTTAATGCAGGAAAACATTGATTGCATGTGTGTTCAAGTTTTCTTTGTGATTTCTTTGTGTCAGCTCACCAGGTATTCTGTTTTGACCATGGTGCACCTGTATCTTTTCAGGATGGCCCCACGACGGCAGCCAACTAGGGTACTGAGTTTTGTATGTGATGACAGCCCACCGAACGACGAGGCCTCGGTGCAGGGCCCTTTTACTGTGGAGGCACCGGCGGTACCACTACCCGACGAGCCACTGATGCTATCATCCCCAGCCGTTGAGAGTACACGTAGCCTTGGTGCACTTCATGAGTTTCAGTGTCAGTGACCGCCCAGGTTCCGTGGGGAGATGGACCCTTAGGCAGCCGAGGATTGGCTGGAGGCTGTAGTTCGAGTTTTCAGGCTAGTGGGGACACCAGCCGACCTCATGGTGATCCTTACAGTGAGCCTCCTGCACGCGGCAGCAGGAAGATGGTGGTGCTTGATGCTTTAGGTGCACGATGAAGCATCTCTTCTTTGGATGAAATTTGAGATCCTCTTCTGTTCAGAGTTCATCCCAGCTACCCTCCATGCGGTGCGCATCCAGGAACTACTACAGCTGTGGTAGGGCAGCATGACAGTAGACCAGTACGCGGCGAGGTTTACCGATCTCTCGCGCTATTCCACAGACTTGGTACGAGACCCATTCTTCAGGGCCCGAACCTTCAAGAAGGAACTCAGGTGAGAGATCATAGCTTCAGTTGTTTCTCACAGCATTCCGACACAGACAGAGCTATTGGAGTGAGCCCTCTTAGTGGAGAGTTTCCTTACTGAGCAGTCTCCAGCAGTAGGACCCACCACTATCCGGCATGTGGAAGAGTCTTCTGCAACGGGAAGTAGACAGATGATGCAGAGGTCCAAGAGGACTAGACCTACAGGTGGTCGACCGCATGACACATGATCGTTTGTGCGAGGCACCCGGGGTGGAGAATGACTTACCATGTGCGGACAGTGTTACTCCTGCGGCGGAGTTGGTCACATGGCTCGTGACTGTCTGACCCACCATACAGACGACCATCAGATGAAAGAAGGACCTCCCAGGCAGAGGCAGAGGTTCGATCGAGGCGGACCGCAAGGAGAGGGAGACCGAGGCAGGGGAGATGGTCATGCAGATGGAGGTGGACGACGCTTCAAAGTGTTGCCACCACCACCACCAGGAGGTCCACCCTGACCGTAGGGAATAGGTGGACGTGGGAGAGCTTAGCTTCAGGCAGCTGAGGCCTACGATCATGGAGCTCCGGGAGCAGATGGACAGGAGCGGGACAAGCTCCAGACCTGGATACTTTTTTTCTTTTTTCTTCTAACTTGGTTGATGTTTGTTTGTAGATACTTTGTGTCTTTGTACTTTGAGCTGCAGTAAAATAAGACACCTTTCTTACGGCGTTTACCTTCATGTCCTCTATTTATGTTTTTACTAAGAGGTTCTGGTTTAAAAATCGTTGACTTCACCCTCACTTTGAGATACCTACTAGTGGAGACCCAGTGACCACACACTGATGCCGACAGTGTGACTCAACCCTTGGAGGCAAGAGTAACGGTTGGATCTCTTGGTAGTAGCGTCGAGGACTTACGATGTAAACCTTGGAATGGATTAGTATCATCCATGTCGGGATTGACTGTATTAGGTGAAGAATGTGGTTCATCCAGGGGATGAGACCGGATTTCTCTTATCGGCAAGGAAGAAATCTCAACAGCTCTTGTAGGACTAGAAAGGTCCAAGTCATCCAAGAGCAGATGAGGACAGCTCAGAGCTGGAAAAATTCTTGTGCTGACAGGAGGCTAAGACCACTAGAGTTCGAGGATGGCAACCACGTTTCCCTACGGGTCTCACCTCAACGTGAGTTACGGATATGTGGCCGAGGCGACAAGTTATCTCTGAGGTTCAATGGACCTTTCTAGGTCCTCAGTAGGGAAGGCGAGGTGGTTTACTGCTTGACCCAGCCACCCAGTTGCACCAGGTGCACGACGAATTCCATGTATCTCAACTAAGGATATATGAGCTCGACCCTTCACATTTCATCAACCATGGGGAGCTGGACACTGATGATGCATGCTCAGTACTGCTTTTGTTTCCCTAGTTGTGTTATAGCTTTACGGGGACGTAAATCCCTGAGGAGGGAGTAATGTAAAGACCCGGAAATTTCAAGGGAATTTTTTTTCTTCTTAATTTTCTTTGCGATTTTACGAGTACGCAGTTTCTGACGGCGCCTGATTCCGAGGCCCGGTTTGCCCGAAATCATTTTCCGAAGTTTAGCACGGGTACGTTTAGTGAACGAACGAACGAGTTTTTCTAACTTTTGAACCGGTGCTCGGAATCGAAATCTGAGGGCACCGGTGGAATCGCAGCACCGATAATTTCTTAGAAACACCTTTTCCGGAGTTGCGTTTACTCGGGTGTGGTTTTTAAATTTTTGGGTTAAGTAAAGAATTAAAATAAAAATGGTGCGACCAATTTTTATTTTACTTAAAGTTGTTTAACCTAAGATAATTGATTGGAGTGGGACCCATAATATCCTACCCACTAGGTAGGATATTTGTGAGATGGGGCCCACACAAGCCCCACCATTTCTTTTCTTCCTAAACCCCCTCCTTTAATAAGGTAACGCACCTGCACCCCTATTAAGTGGAAGTCAACCCTTGCGTTTATCTGTTTAAGAAACGCCTCAATTAATTGGGCGGTTAAAACGTTGAAATTAATTCAATTAATTGTTGTTTCATTTTTGAATTTCAAGAGCTTTGGCATGAGTAATAAAATAAGGCAAACTCTTATTTTATTGGGTTAGTTTGTTGAGAAAGGATTGGGGGAAGAAAATTTGTGTCTTGAAGTTCTTCATCCTCGGCGAAGAACACGAGGAACGCGAAGAACGCCGACCTCCGATGAAGGTCGACAAGAATGCAGGATCCTCGGAGATCGACGACGCGACGCCAATGAATATTTTCTCTGCGACACGAAAATCCTCCTTCCGCGACGCCTTCATCCGCGACGTGCAATTCCGTGATGAACCTTCATCTTTTTATTCAAGGTAGGGGATTTTATTCTTTTTGTTCATGATTACCTTGATCGCTGATTGTCGTCTTATTTGAGCCACCTGATATCGTAATAACGGGAGGAGGTCGGACTGCACGGACATGGACGACCCTCATCCCCTTTGTTAGTTTGATTTTTTTGCGGCACGTGTAAGGCGGCGCGGTGCAACAGCACCGCACGAGAACAATGAAGAGAGGGCGAAGAAGCGTCGCGCCGTCGCGCCGCGCCATGGCGACGATTCGAAGGGTCCGAAGATTTTTGGATTGACGGTGGATCGACGGACGTCAACGAAGCGGGCCACAAAGACATTATGAGGTCTTCGCAGTGAAGGGGCGGTCCCGGGAGGACCGCTGGCGAAGACGACAGGCCAAACGGACCACCAGAGCGCGTCCGGTGGTCCGCAGAAGTTTCCGCCGGCGCGCCGCCGGGAAGGGCCGTCGTGGCTAAAGCCGCGGTGTTAGGCGGATGATCTCGCGGCCGCGTGAGACCAAGGGAGACGTGACGCTGGCAGGGAGAGGCCCCCACGCGGGGGCCGCAACTTCATTCAAAGGGGGCAGCGCCCCCCCCCCCCCTCCCCCGCACTCTACCGCTCGGCCGCCAGGCCGGGCCGCGCCCAGGCCAAGCCGGGCCGGACCCAGACTCGAGTCGGGTCGAACCTGTTCGGGCCGACCCCTGGGGTATCGGGCCGGGTTGGACCGGGCCCGAACCCCCTTTTTGCAGACCTCTTTCGGTCTTTTTCCCATAATATGGGTTGCGCACCTCCGATCGACGCACTGTCAGCTACGATGCGATCCTTGGATCGAGAAGGTCGTTTTGGAATATTACGCTCATGGTTTCGGAGAACTTGAGTACAGACGGGTTGGTTCGGATACGAAATCCAACTGGGCCCTCGGAGCGGAAACACTTATAACTTGAGCTTTGGACGTCCGATCAACATGTCTTAAACTTTGTGGGATTCCTCTTGATAAGACGGAACTTTTGGCATGCTTCGCCTGAGTTTTGGATGTAGTTGGATAGTGTTCGGGTTGGATTGTACCTGAAATCCAACCGGGCCCCTGGAACGGAAAAGATGATAACTTTCAGACCGGACGTCCGTTTGACGAACCGTCAGTGGCGTTGGTGATCACGTTGAGAAACGGTCCCTATGATCATACCCTATGATAGTTAGGGGTACAGTCGAGATACGTTCGAGTTGGTTCGCACATGAAACCAACCGGGCCCCTAGAACGAAAAGGCTAGTAACTCACAGACCGGGTGTCCGACTGATGCACCGTCTATTGCGTTGAGACCCCTATGATGAGGCGGTCCTTGAGATACTTCTTCGTGGAACTTCGTGATACTGGGAGTATCGACCGGTAGCTTGTGGAGCGGACCCTCCCGGTGACGTGCTAGTAGAGTGCAGCGACCTAGTAGCTGGCTGAGACTTGACGACTGCTGATCTATCGACTCAGTGTGTTTTTGATAGCCCAGTGGGGAGCGCTTGGTTGTAGCAGCAGACCCACAATGGAGGAGCGCTTGGTAGTAGCAGCAGACCCGCGGTACTCAACAGAAGGAGTACCTCTGGAGGCTATGAGGGGGAGAGCTTGGTTGTAGCGGCAGACCCATGACAGAGGAGCGCTTGGTTGTAGCGGCAGACCCATGGTACTCAACAGAAGGAGTACCTCTGGAGCCTATGAGGGGGATAACTTGGTTGTAGCGGAAAACCTATGGTGGGAAGTGCTTGGTTGTAGCAGCAGGCCCATAGTACTCGACAGGTGGAGTACTACAACAGTCCAAGGTTAGTGGGGCGCTCTTGGTTGTAACGGCAGGCCCACTGTACTCGACAGAGGAGGAGTTCTCCAGTAGCCGTGGTTTCGACATCATGAATAAAATCCTGGTTGTGATGAGTCTATAATCTTCGTGTTTCCTCATGATTGAGATGGGTCACTTGATAACTTAGGTATATGTATGGGAATATACCTGGGTAGTGGTTATCCATTGATTTCATAATCTTTGTGTTTCCTCATGATTGAGATGGGTTACTTGATAACTTGGGTATATGTATGGGAATATACCTAAGTAGAGGTTATCTGTTGAGATCTTCTTTGTTGGTTATACTAGTTGGATTTAGTGAGACGTTGAGGGTCTCGGGGTCCCTATTGGGTATTGTTATACTCACCCCTACACGGGCTATGCCCGCACCTCGTTGTGTTGGTTGGAGATGATGGGCAACGCAGATAGAGGCTGAGTGTTCGAGGACTGGACGGTACCCGGAGGTGGAACTCACGATGAGACAGTATCCGGTGGTGGACTTTACGACGAGGTGACACTCAGAGCAGGTTGACGGGCGAGAGCGTTTTGGAGGCTATCTGTACCTACCCTTCAGGTAGGATCTGTGGTGGATGATCCAGGAGCTGCGCTATCTGTACCTACCCTTCAGGTAGGATCCTTAGTGGATGATCCAGGAGCTGCTTGTCACCTTCCGGCTGTTTTATCTTTTTTCCTTATACTTTACAGTTGGGCTTGTATTTCCGGCCCCTTTACTTTCAGCACATCTTGTTTCAGTTTTACTTAGTGTTTTACTTCCGCTTGTATTCTGTGGTGTTTTGTTTACTTTTATAAAGGAAATGTCTTCCCAGTTATCGGGATTTACGCCTTTGGTGCTAGTCGCCATCCCCTGACCTATGGAAGGCAGGCTTGGGGTAGTCACAGCACAGGCCCCGAGGACGGGTAATGACAACAGTCTAGTTTTTTATTGAACAATGTCTTCTTGTAGTTCATAAAAGGCAGTACTCAGGTATTTCTGCTCTGAAGAGTAAGAAAACAATATGTGTACTACTATACATACAAGAGATGAAATAATCATGCACATGTTTTTGTGAAAGTAATATAAGTAAAGTAAGAAGACCCAGAATGCACATAACAACTTTTGGAAGATTAAATTAATGTAGGAATATTATGTTTTTATCAAAATATTATATCATTATAAATGTGGGATGATTTTTTGTATAGAATTAATGAATAATTATTTGGATATGTGTGAATGTGAGTTTAAAGTTTAATCCATTCCATTTCTATATCATGGATTGACTCTAGTGTGTTTTGTAATATTGGGAAATTCTAAATCACACCATGGATTTTCCTTTCATTTGGAAAGGTGAACCTTGTAAATCATTGTGCCTTTTCATTGGGTGTGCTAGGATGTGTTTCATGAAAAACCAAGGTGATAATATAAAATGAGAAAACCATTCACCTTATTAAGTGATAGAGGTAAAAAATAAAAGGGATAAAAACATTAATGTGTTAAAAAATTCACCAACATTGATTTCCCCCAGCCCATTCTTAGTGTTGAACATATCCCTAACATGTAATCTTAATTGGTATTGGAGTGATGTCCACATCAAATTATTTTATCTATTTTTTATTTTTTTTATTTTAAATATTGGATTCTATTTTAGAGTTTAGATAAAGTTTAGTTTTTTGAGTATATATTTATCCCTAATCATAAATCTATCTCTACCAAGACATGAATGAATAGGGGAAATAAATAGAAGAATATATTGAATAATGTTACCCCATTTCCTAAAAAATAACATTTAGTATATCTATGCAATGAATATTAAAAGTAAATATCTAACAAAAATGGACACTAAATGGTGGATTAGTCTACCACTAATGAAATGGATAGTCATTCACCTCAAAATAATCTTGTCGTTAAATTGATCATGAGTTAAGTGTTAATTCATTCTCAAAATTTCCTCAAAGTGAGCCAAGAACTAGGGGGAGTAATCACATCTCAACTGATATATTAGTTGATGAATTAAAGGATATGTTATACTTTTTCCCAAAAAATTGATTTACTTTTCTATTATATTATTTAATTTTTTTTGGAAGAAATAAGTCATCTTTAAGAAGAGTTAAAAAATTTAGAGAAAACATTGGAAGAAAAGGTTTTTTCTTTTGAAAATCTCTCTAAAAAAATAGATCCATAAAAACCATAAATGTAATACTTGGAAAAAATTTCTCTAACTTTGAGAAGAAGTTGATAAGATTAATACAGAAAATGTCTAATCCATAAAATAGTTATAAGAGGAGATGTATTCTTAAAATAAAATTTTAAAATAATAATTGGTGTCAAGTGTACACAATTAGAAGTTAAAGCCAAGAAGATAAGGGAACTTGAAAAATTGTTACAAGAAATGCACAAAATAAATGATGAATAATTTATAAGAATCAATAAAGATTATAAATATAAATTGTAATCAAAGGATAATGATATAAACATTCTCGATATAAAATGATAGGATTTTGATGTCAAACTAACAAGTCTAGAAATTTATCAATCCATGTCTTCATAATGAGTTCTCTAAATAAAAATTACTACAACAGACTGTACTAAGAAAGATTCTATTATAAAAACACCTTTATCTAATTACAATAATATAATAACATCATCCTATAATATTTCTCGAATAGACATAATGATAAAGGTTTCATCCATACCTAAATCAAATGTTTGTACTAAATTTATTTTCATAAATTATGTAGGTTTAAATAACAAATCTATACAAATATGGATGAAAAAAAATTATGGGAGTCCTACCACCATGTATATAGTGGATAGAATAATATTTATGAGTGTTAGTTCCTTAAGAATATCCCAACTAGTGGTGAATGAATACAAAAATTTCCTTTCTTATTATTCATAAATATATATAAAACAAATAGTTTATAAAAGAATATCAGTATTTTTAGTGAATTTTTGGTGATACAACGGGTTTGGTAAAAAGGCATTGGATTGCTGGTATAGTTAATTGATTATAGGTAAATAAAGGAATACAATTTTAAGGTAATAAAATCCAAATAAGAAGAAATATTTTTAGGATATGAAGAAAAAATTATATAATTTATATATATTTTAAAAACCTGAAAATATATGTGGTGATTTCCATCAAAGTGTTCATATAAATAGTTTATGATCAACTCAACATGTATTAAAAGTAATGAATGAAATAATACTAGATAAGTTAAAGAAATAATATAATCCATCCTTGGGAAATAATTTGAAATAAATTTCAAATCATATTTTCCCCCAAGAACTTACAAAATAAGAGTGAGTTAGCCTATGATAATAATAAGAATAAATGTCATATGAAAATTAGGTTCAAGAAATCCTAGATGAGTGTTACTTATAATGGCACATGTGTGAATAAAATTACTCTCAAGAATCCATTAAGTAACTCTAATAACGCTATCAATGTATCCAAATAGTTTATAGTTATTTGGTAAGAGGATTTGTATAAATAAATGATGATATAAGAATCACAATAAAAAAAACTTATTCCAAAGTAAAAGAATAAAATATATATGAAGATGTCCAATTAATGAGTTTTCTTTTTCAACAAATGACAACACTAATGTTTTAGATGAACTGTCTAAGAGGTTATATATAAAACTAGTATTATCTTACATAGATATTAAATATTTTAATATGAATATTCATTACATAAAACAAAAACACAAATGAAGTATGTAATAGTTTAGTGCCTTTGAAAACTTGGAAACTTAAAAACTAGTTCAAAAGTGAGCTACATCATCTCCAACAGTGTTCTTCATAACTATCACACCTATTAGGCATATCATACATAATAAATTTCTTTATAAAATGGGGAAAGGAAACATAATAAAGGGTGATATCATATTCTTAGTAAGGGTAAAAAAGGGAGATACATAAGCATAACATGAACATAAGGGTATGGGAACACGATCATAACATTTCGAAAAAATACCCTACATGTCAAAGATAATAAAATTCAGGCATGTAATAAATATTGGTAGTCCATAATACATGAATTGTAATGAAATAAAAGAAAATTATCCGTGAGAGCATAACCTACATGGAATTTGTGACATATACCTAAGCATAGATAATCATTACCTTAATATTCAAGGTTCATTGCCAAAACTTATAAGGGCACTCTATGGGTGGATATACCTCATGTTCAGTACACACCACCATCCCTAATGGAATACCTTTACTCATATGGAATGGTTCCACTCCCTAAACCGACATAGTAGTCAATGTTAACTCCCAATAATGTCATAGCGGACAAAGTCCCTTACTGAACTGAGTTCACCCCTATTTTAGTCATGTTTATCTCATGAGATATAAATGTTTTCCTAATGTATTGGATGAAGATATAGGTCCAACCATCTTTGGTTATAATTTAACTATCATCCTTGGTTATAACATCACCACCATCACATAATGAAAATAAAATATATTTGTGCCACAAGATCATAAAAAATTCTTCATATCATAACCCATGAAATAAAAAGTGTTTCATAAAAATTTCAGCATGTCATAAACCATAGTAAAGACATAGGCTTTATAATCATTTTATCATTTCATCCTAGCATAACCCATAAAAAGAAGTCAGTTTCATAAGAGTTATATCATTTTATAACCTATGTAAGAGAAATAAGTTTCCTAAAAATCTTGTCATTACAAACATAAACTATTCAGAGAAAGAATAAGAATGGTATCATTGGTTCCTATCCCCAGTAAAGAATAAATTATATCAAATGATGTTATCGTAGATGTAAAATTATTTATAAATTTTATTTAAAACATTTCTTGGGGAAATTATGTTTTCCCATTTGAAAAACATATTTTATAATATAAAAAAGTTTGAAAATATTTTTATTTTAAAATAACCTTGAAATCTTATAAAGGGTTTTTTGAAGAAATGATTGTCTATGATGTTAGAAATTTATATTCATTATATACACATTAAAACCAATATTCCTTTGACATTTTTTGTAAAATCCATATGATATTTTTTTGGAAAAGGAAATGAAGATTTCATTTAGAATTTTTTCTAAAAAAAATTCAAACATGTGTAAAAATGTATTTCAAAAATCATATGAGAATAATAAAACATATTTGAAAACATTTTTAGAAAGAATTGTTTTGGAAGAAAATGGATTTCCAATCGAAAAGAGAAATAAAGTTTGACTTTATTAAAAAAATATCAATTTTTTTAGGTATTAAATAGTGGGAAAATGTTAATATTATTTTAAAATGCCATGAATAAACTGGGGTGAAGAAAATTCATGAGTTTCATGAGGTATATATCATAATATTTTATCATTAGAAACATAATCATAGACAATCTTGATAAAAAATGAGATTGTAACATAAAATCATTACCACTTTGGTATCTTTAAATCGTAAATCCATGAAGTAATAACATAAAAGGTTTCTTGAAATATAATAAGGATAAATAAATTCATGGTATTACATGTCAAAAAGGTTTTATATACTCATAATTAAAGGATATTGGTGCATAACATAGTGTACATCTCAAATAAGGAAAATTAAAAAAAAAATCCCCTTACATATATGTTAAATTTTGAAGCATAAATCCCATGATAGAGAGATCATAAAATTAATATTTAAACCCCAAAAATTTTCAGGAAAAACATCATAATATACATTCATGTAAAGTATATTCACCACATAAAATAAATAGGTGGTGAATATGGCATGTGTCTCACATAAGTAAAAAGTGAGATGGAAATCCCTTACCGCTATAGTAATATTTTGAAACATCATACCTAATATAGAATTACATCAAATGAAAATTTAAATATCATGAAAATAATTGGATTCATGATATAAAATGTAAAATGGGTAGTATATACAACACATAAAAGAAATGAGTGGTGAATTTTCATATGTCTCTCAGAAATAAAAGTGTGACTATAAATCCCTTACGTTAAATCCTAACTTCCATCATACACATTATAAATTAATATATAATAAATATAAGTTTATTATAAATATATTAAATAAAAATATTCAAATATGGCATACCACATATGGTTTTCTTATGACCTTGTATTACCCATTTATTAACAATTTAATGTTTATATTATGTTTCCGGTAATAACTGCTTTGTTTTTCATGTATGTTTTGACTTGTTATTTTTTCATCCTCTTAATTAAATAATGGTTTAATAATCTCCAGAATATTAACCATAATATAAATATAATATATATTCAGTATATATGTATTTATAGTAATCCATAAAATTTACTGGTAGAAAATGAAATACACGGTTCATGAAGACGGTAGGTCTTACATATGCAATAACGCTATTTCCATTTTCTTATCAGATTAAAATAAATAAAATAAATGATATATATATATTATATTTAAATATTAATTTTTATTTCATATATATCACATATTTTCATTATACCCGTCCTTATTACCTTTCATGTAAAGTGTGAATGAATCAAGTCACTTGGCGGGGCACTAGTCCATTATACACACGATCGACATTATCGTATTCTCAGAAAATGGAAATCGTAAAGTTATATGTAATAAAATATTTCCATAAGAATAATAATACCATTAATATAATATATAAAAAGTAAATTAATCATTATTTTCAATAGTGAGCATAGGTAATGTAAAATTTAATGACATTTGTTTGTGAGATTATAGTCCACAGTACAAACGAAAGATGATTTCGTAACATATTTGATGGAATTAGATATGGTTGTAGGTCACTACCATAATGTAAATACATCTAGTAATATGGTATATACTAAGTATATTATATAATCATGTTATAATAATAATTGAACTATTTTTAGGGAAAACTAAAACAAAAACTCATATTGAGGAACGTTACCTCTTCTTCGGGCATCCTCCTTAGGTTTGCACCAAAAGCCTTGCTAGGGTTGATTTATGTCCAAAATAAGGACTCTATGATGAGAGGAGGGGAGTTGGAAGGTTATTTGGGAAGGTTTTGTTTAAACTAAAATGTTTTTGAGGTGTTAAGAAGAGAGGATATGGGGTGGCATTTTATAAGTGTGGGAGAGGACACACTTGGTATTTTTGAAAAGAATTTAGTGTTTTCAGGTTTTTCATATGTCGCAAGAGTCTAAAATGAGACATTATAGAAACTTAGAGGTGTAATGGTATAAATATTTCAATAAAATAATTTTTATACCACTATATAGGTCATTTTAACACTTATCATTTTAGTTTAACCCTTGGTAAACACATTTTTACCATAACTGTGATAATTAATTTTTACTGAATTCGCTATTACTTTTGGTAAAACATTAAGTTGAAATAGTTAGATAATATAAAATATGATGATTCCAAATATTTAATAATTTTTTTCAAATTCCAATCATATAAATAGATGTTTTTAATTTAAAAATAATCCCGTAAATGTGAAGAGAAAGTGTGGCACATGAGCCTCAACCTAGTTGGTAAGGACTCCTTAAGTGCATCCAGGAGACCTGAGATCAAATCCAGGTGGAGGATAATTTCTGGTACTGTAGTTATACTATAGCAGGTACTATAGTAGTACTGTAGCAATACTGTAGCAGTATTGTAGCAGGTACTATAGTAGGAACTGTAGTAGGGACTGTAGTGGGACTGTGCATGCACTGTTTGGCACTGTAGCAGCCAGAAATATTCCCCCGTTTGGGCCTCCGGGCCATCGATTTGGTCCCCAAGTCCCTTAAGGACTTTGGGGCACCCAGGCCATCAGGTCAGTAAGGCCTTCGGACCACCTCAAGGCCTTCAGGCCACCTTAGGTGCAGATGCAAACTAGACAACCTAAAAGGAACAAGCTTCAGAAGGAGGAGGAGTAAGGAGATTTAACCATAGTAGAAGCTAAACAGATTGCATGAATGAGAGGGTATGGAACCTTCCATCGGGACAAGCCTATTCATGCATGGGAAATCCTAGCCAAACATCCATGCGAAGGTGGAGAGCTGATTTCACGATGAAGATGGTGGGGTGGAGTAGTTCCAAGTAGTTAGTCTAGGTTGTCTGTAATGTTTGAAGCCTATGGGCAATGAATTCCTCTAAGGCCTATAGGCCATGTAATACTTATGTCTATGGGCCTTTTAAGGGTTCCACCTCTCCCCTTAAAAGGTGGATTATCAAAAAATCAATAAAAAATGAAGGTATTTGGGCCATTAGAGTAAAGAGATAGTGTGTTTTTAAAGAGAAATGTTCAATGGTTTACAGAGTTTTTATATCTAAATTTAATATGATATTTATTAAAATTATCTAGGTTTTAATAATTGATTTATAATTTAACTAATTCTAATTTAAAACCAATTTAAAATTAATTAAACATGGGTGTAGTTTATAATTAAAATTCAGTATTTTTCATTATTCATCAAAAATGAAACATTCCAAAAAAACCCAAAATATTAATCCTACACTACTTTTGACATGATGAATTCAAAAATTAACTCTATTTTATCAAATTAATTTTTTCAACATTTCAAAAATTAATTTTATTTTTGTTATCAAACATAATTAAAAAATTATTGTTTTTTATAAAATAGTATTTTCAAAACATACAAACATTTTTACAAAAATTATGTATTTTTATCAATATGTCTTATTTATATAAAACCATTATATAAAATATTTTAAAATTATTCATTACCATTCATACCACTAGGTTTAACGGCTAGTTTATAATGGCCATGTTTTAATAATATTAATAATATATAATGGTTTTCTTAAAACTCAATATTATGTATAATGCAGGCTAACCCATTATTTCATGTTGTGAAATCTTCACTTATTGTCACGTAACTCACAATCTTAACATGGTGTTTCATATATATAAAGCTATCAAAGAAATTTAATTTATTCTAAAAAAATAATAATCCATAAAAACTCAGGATGTTACATTATACCCCCTTAAAATGAATTTTGCACTTGAAATTCATCACTATGATACAAAAAAAGAGGATAATTATGCCTCATAATATCTTTAAGTTACCACATATCTTCCTCAAACTACTAGTTTCACCATAAAAATTTTACCAGGTGAGTGGTCTTGTTTCATAGAAATTTCTTAGTATTATCCAGAATCTCCACCAGTTGTTACTCATAAGAACTATCTTTCTCCAATGGTATAACTTTTGATTTAAATACATGTGAAGGGTCAGTTATGTAATTCCTCTAGAGAGATACATGGTACACATAATGTAATTGAGAGAGGTTTGGTGAGATTACCAAGAGATAGGTTATGGTGTGGATAAGATAAAAAAATAAAATGGACCGATATACCTAGGGTTTAGTGTAACTTTATTCCTAAATTTCATAACCTTATTCTATAGAGAAATTATTATAAACTACTTATCACCAACTTAAAAATATAGATTACACTGATGATTATCAGTATAAATTTTCTTCCAACTCAGATATGCCTTGATGTGTTGCTGAAATTATCTAAACTTATTTTCCATTTCTTCAGCTATCTAATATCAAAATAGATTAATTTCTCCAACATTAATCCAATACATTGGAGATATATATTTTTTCCCATACAGGGACTTAGAAAGATCCATTTGAATTATTGATTGAAAACTATTGTTGTAAGAAAACTCAACTAGAGGAATGTGTTGATCCCAATAACCTTTGAAAATTAAATAACAAGTTCTCATCATATCCTCTAGGGTTTCAATTATTTATTAAGGATAACCATCTATATGAGGATGATAAATAGTGATTAAACTCTAATATATATCAATATCTTACTAAAGACTTCACCGGAACTTTTAGTTAAACCTTAGGTCCTGATCAGATATAATGGAATGTAGTACTTCATGTAACTTTACCACTTCCTTAATGTATATCCTGGAAAGCTGAACTAGATATAAGTCTTCTATGATAGTGATTAAGTGTGATGAATTAGTAATATTATCAACCACAATGCATATAGAATTGTTCCATTTAGAGGTTTTGGGGAGTCTAATGAAAACATAAATGGTAGTATTTTCCCATTCCCATTCTAGTAAGGGTAATTGATGAAATATCACCTTAGACTTTGGTCTTTCATCATTAACTTATTGACATACCAAGAACAAAGATACAAACTTTGTAATACCTCTCTTTATTTCATCCCACAAGAAATACTCTTTCAAGTATCTATACATCTTCATATTTCCCAGATTAATAGATAATGAAGAACTATGAGCTTCCTCTAATAACTACTTGTTCAAGTATGGTATGGATGGAATGCATACATACTTCGTAAACCTTATCATCCCGTCATGATCAAGGATAAACTCAGTAACATTTCTAACCATATTTTGTAGTTTTACATCTTCCTTATATTCCTCTTTAATATTTAGTTGTATATATAGTGTAACATTTAATTGAGAAAGATAATATTTTCCCCTTCCTTCAGGATTTATAGATCTATCCATTGAAAATACATAAATATTGGATCTTTTTAATCCTTATCATGGATAATATTTCATTCTCATTTTAACTCAACGCATCAGACACCTTATTCTCTATCCCGGGATGGTAAGGTATTGAACTATCATAATATTTAATAAGAACTAACCATCTTATTTGGTGCATATTTAAAACTTTATGTGTTAATAAATGCTTTAAAATTTTGTGATTGGTATATATGTCGCACTTATCTCTATAAGGATAGTGCCTCCATATCTTTAATTCAAATAATTAACACATCTGACTTCAAATCATGAGTTGGGTAATTTTTCTCAAGAATCATCAATTTTCATGAGGCATAAGATATAACCATGAAATTCAACATAAGAACGCATCTCAATTCATTCTTGGATGCATCACTATATATTAAAAACCCTTGTATACTATAGGGTAATGTATGTATAGTTTTGATAACTAATCATTTATTCAGTTTCTTGAAATTTTCCTCACATTCATCTATCTAAAAGAACTTGGATCCCTTCTGAGTTAACATGGACAAAGTATTAGATAGCCACGATAAATTATCCACAATTGGTTGATAATATCTATCTTAACCAAGAAAACTATGGATCTAAGTCATCATGGTTGGACTAGTCCAACATTCAATATCCTCTAGCTTTGATGGATCAATTAATATACCCTCTCTTGAGATTATATGACCCAATAATGAAACCTTTTGTATCCAAAATTCACACTTTGTAAGTTTTTCATTAATTTTATCCTTCCTTAGTGTCTTTAGTACAATTATCAAGTGATATTTATTCTCTTCCTTTTGCTTTGAGAAGATAATAATATCATCTATACATAATAATAAAAATTTGATCAAGGTAATATCTAAAGTCTCTATTTATTAAATACATGTAGATTGAAGGGGAATTAGAAAAAATGAAATACATCCCTATATATTTATAGTTCCCATAACATGTATATAATGTTGTCTTAGTTATATCCTCCTTCCTGACACTCAATTAATGATATCTATAATGAAGGTCAATATTGGAAAATTATTGATCTCCCTGCAGTTGATAAAACATGTCTTCAATATGGGGAATAGGATACTTGTCCTTAATGTGATCTTGTTTATCTCTTAATAATCAATGAAGAGCCACATTGATCCATCTTTCTTTTTAAAAAAAAGAATAGGTGTTCCCCAAGGTGAAACACATGGCCAAATGTGTCCCTTGTAAATGTTTTACTAGAGGTTATTTTTTAATTCATGTAACTTAATTGGGGATATTCTATAGGGATTCCTTGAAATTGGTATGGAACTAAGTATGAGATCTATTAAGAATTCAACTTCATGTTTCGGTGGAAGACACATAAATTATTCAGGAAAGACATCAACAAATTCTTGTATAATAGGCATATCATTGATGTAAAGTTTCTCCCTAACCATTTGAGATAAACACCCCTTCTGAATGGGAATTAAAACCATACAATGGATGTGATCTACATCAGAAGTTCATATTTATCTTCACATTGGTAGACGATAATAGGTTGGTTTGGAATATAAAACATAACTTCCCTTCCTTGAAAATTGATGTGGGATTTACATAGATAATTTCAATACATGCGTTAGATGAAATCAAATTCCACCATCAGAATAATAGAAAGATTTTCAGGAAACATATTCCTACCAATTTCAACCGGAGATGAATCATATACTTGAGATGTCATAATCATACCATAAGGGGTTTTCACTATCAATTATGCATCTAATCATTTGGGTGGAATCTTGATACCCTTATAAAATTATTCAAATACAAAATAATTTTTACATCCAAATTCATATAAGACATTAGCAGTTCTAGAGTGGATGGTAAGTGTACCTTTCACCGCGTTGTTATTGAACCCCTCAACAAAAACAATGATTATGTGATATTTCCCTTTTACTCTTGGATTAAGTGGTTTTTTAATTCGACCATCATCATTAACCTTCATATTTATTCAATTGTTATATTAGTTCCTATACTCCATACATTTGAAACAATAGAGTGTAGGTGGTTCATTATATGCATCTTTCTCTCAATTCACATCATTAGCTAAATTATCCCCATCACATAGGCAAACAATTTCTTGATGAAATTCCCTTACACACATAAAAAATTTAACATTACCCTACATACAATTACTTCCATTATTTTTACCATACTTTGAGAATAAGAGAAATCTCATCTTCTTATCTCCCTGGTTTTTAGATTTTTCTTTGAAATTTATCTTCCCTTTCTTGTCAAAATCAGGATATTGATACATAACTCCAACCTAAATTTCCACTTTGAGAACACATAGAACAATATCCACTAATCTAATGAATTATCTTATGACTAACTCCCTTAAGAGACTGGGTTTTAAATTATTGAATAATTAATAAAACTCACTTTCTCGTTGGATGATAATATTAGAAGAGTGCCTCATATGTCTTGTAAAATTTTCTGTATAGGTATTAACAAATTCATCATCTTTTTTATTTAACTCTAGGAACTTTTATCCATATTTTTATGAATAATTAGAGGAAAGTACTTATTGAAAAATAATTTCTTGAAATCATCTCAATCCATGGATTCAATTTCATTATATTTCCTTGTATTATTGATAAGATCCCACCATTGATCAACTTCCCCATCCAAACAATAGATAGCCAAAAATAATTTTTTATATATTTTAAACACTGAAGAAAGGAAAATATATTTTTAGTGGTACTGATCCATTTCTCAACAATGATCATATCAATGGATCCACTAAAATTAGGAGGATGTTTCCTTATGAAGGACTCAAGATATTATTGTTCCCTCATTTTCTTATTTGGAAGTTCAACATGGTTTATAGCTTGAGAAAGTTTTGGGAGAATAGAAATGATATTTTTCATTCCATATCACATAACATTTGGATTATTATGAGGATAATAATTTCATTATTCATCACACTCATCATTAAAATGGTTTCTTTGAGTTTCATCCATTGACAAAAAACAAAAAACATAGTGTGTATAACAATAATCATAGTAGGGAACCACAAAATCATGAAAAATTAATTATAGGATGCCTAAACCATGACACATTATTCTTTGATCTATGAAACCATAAGTTTATCCTACTTTATTCATAGTAATATTATATTTAAATTCTTCATGAAAATTCATAATGAATTTGTGAATTTTCAAAGTATATCACCAGGGAGTGTCCAACCAAGTGTGTAGCAAGGCTTGTTATCATGTACAAGGTGATGATCGATTCCATCTCAATGCACCCCTTTTTAGAGTTATTACCCCTAAGAAACAATATGATAGAGCCACACCCACTTGTAGAAACCAGACATGGATATAATTTCTTAGAAACCACTCAATCATATTTTACCAAAATTTCAGGACATTTTCCTATACTTTGACTCATCCTTAGACTTATTCTTAGACATTTCCTTAGGGATCTCACTATGGTTTTATCATCCTGGTTTCCAAAGGTTAACTAAACCTATCCTTTGATACCAAATATAATGACCTAGGCTTCTCATATATGGATATTACATTATTTTAGATGAATATTCATTAAATTATACAAACACACACCTAGGGACCATAATAGTTTAGTGCCTTTAGAAACTTGGAAACATAAACTCTGGTCCATAAGTGAGCTACATTATCTCCCACTATGTTATTTTTAACTAGCGCCCTTATTAAGAATATCATATATAATAAATTTCTTCATAACTTGAGGAAAGTAAACATAACAATGGGTGATCTTAGATGCTCGGTATGGGTAAAAAAGGGAGATACACAAGAATACCAAGAACATAATAGTATTGGAACTTGATCATAACATTTGAAAACCATACCCTATATATCAAAGATCATAAACTTGAGTCATGGAATGAATATTTGCAATTCATAAGACATGAATCATAAGGGATTAAAATAAAATGAACAATGAGAGAATAACATTATCATACTACATAGAATTTGTAACATACATATAAGAATATAAAATCATATCCTTAGTAGTAAAGGATCATTTCCAAAACATATAAGGGAAATCTAAGGGAAAATACATCTCTTGGGTGGGACACACCGCCATCCCGAGTGGCATCCCTTTCCTCATAGTGGAATGGGTTCACTCACTAAGCCATCATATTATTCATGTTCTACACCCATGACTGTCATAGTAGACAAAGTCCCTTACTAAACTCAGTTCACTTCCCACTCTGGTCATATCTATCTCATGAGATATAAATATTTACCCAATGCATTGGAGGTAGATATATGTACCATGTGTCTTTGCTTATAATATAACCACCATCCTTGGTTATAACATGACCATTTACACATAATTATAAAAATACATATGTGCTCCATAATATTATAAATCATTCATCATATCATTACCTATGAAATGAAAAGGGTTTCACAAACATTTCATCATGTCATAACCTAGGGAAAAGAGACAAGTCTTGTAATCATTTCCTCATAGAATAACCCTTGAAAAGAAGCAAGATTCATAAGAGTTATATCATGGTATAACCCATAGAAGATAAATGGGTTTCAAAAAAATATTTCCATCGTTAACATAAACCATTCAGGGAAAAAATAAGAATGGTATCCTTGGTTCATATCCCCAGTAAATCATAAATTATATCAAACGATGTCATATGAGATGGAAAATTATTTTTAAAATATAATTTAAAAAATTTCATGAGTAAAATGACTTTTCCACTTTGAAAAAAAATTAACTTTAAACAATTTGAAAAAAATTACTTTAAATTAACCTGGAAAACATACAATGGAATCTTTGAATCAATGATTCGTTATAGTCTCATAAAATTATTTTCACGTTGTACATGATAAAATAAAGATTCATTTCACATTTTCATTACACCCTAAATGGAAATTTTGTGTAAAATGACATGATTTATCACCCTAGGATTCCACGATATTCTTCTCTTTGAATAATACAATAGCTTGGGATGTATGTAACTTTGAGTTCTAACACACCACGACCAATCAAACTAGCCGTTATGAATAGTAATACCCACTTTTTAAAATTTTATAAATTTTATTTTTAAAAATGGAATTCATTTTTCGATTCGGAATATAAAAATTATCTTAGGGTCAATTTATGGTATTTTTCTAAAAACTTTCAATTTTTAATGAATAGTGAAAAACAATGTGTTATGGTTTAAAATTGACTTTTTATTTAAATAATTAGTCATTTTATTTAAATTTATTTTAGGAAATAATAGATACATAATACTTATATAGTTTTAATGTAATTCATTGGAGTTATTTTATAATAATAATATATATTTATAATTTTATAAAACTTTTTACCGTATTTTACCCACCTTTAGGCGCAATTACAAATTTGTATAAAACGTAATTTTATCGCTTCTGTGAATTGAATTTCAAAAATACAAGAGACATAGTTGACATCAATAAGTAAAATTTGGTTCAATAAGATTAAAATAATATTGTTGAATAGTAAATTTTGACTATTATTTATCACGGTTAAAAGTAAATAGGGTAATTAAAGGTAAAAAATGATATTATAATTACCCTAACACATGTCATAATTATATTGGATAAGTTTGTTTCGACCAAAATCAACTTTAGAAATAAAATTTTATCCATTTGGTTCACTTGTATTAGAATAGGACATTTATTATTATTTTATTTAAAGAAGATTTAAAAGTGTTAAATTCAAATTTTAATAACTAAGACATTTTTTAATATAGGGTTATACATAAGATAAATTCGACTATAAATATTAAATAGAAATCCAAAAAATATTTCCTACAAATTGGTATTTTATTTATAATTTGTATACTTTAAATAATTAAATTTATTTATGACACAATGATGATGCAGTAATTACCTTATTATTGAAGGATTAAAATAATTGATATTATAAATATTAAAATAATTGTAAATTGAGACTTATTATGTATTCCAACAATTTTATAGGTTAATATAACATATTATGGTTAATTAAATAATTTTTCTTTGAAATGATAAAGTTGTGATGACTTTCACAGAAACCAAATATTAAAAAGTGTCAAAATTGACATAAATGAGTTTTTAAAAAAATACTATATTATTAATTGATATAATGTTCTTAAAAATATAAGGTTCTGCCAAAGGACTTATATAAGGTTAGATATATCAATAATGAACCACTTGGGGTTCTATTTGCTTTTTATAGTATGTTTAGTAACAATTTATTATAATAATACAAGAATACATGGTAAAAGTCAAACTATTTAACTAAGAGATAAATCTAAATGATAAGGATAATATGGTGACCTAAACCTGTCTAAAACCTATTGTTTGAGAGGTTTTAGACCCAATACCACCTAATCCTGAAAATAAATCCGTTTTGAGCCATTATAAACCGAATATGATTGTATAATAAAATAATATTCCAAGCTTTTCCAAAAGCGACCCTCACCTCTCTTATAAAAGGGTACTCCCCCTTTTCTTATTTTCACACCTCCAATGCGATTTGTCTCAGACGAACCCAAATAAAATATCCTCCCAACTACCCTCACTTGTACTTATAGGCCTTACTTTTATCATAAATCCAACATAAGGATCCCTTTTGAACAACTCTAACGGAAACACCTGAAGAAGAGGTAATAATTTCACCTCCTCTTTCAAAGTTCTTTTCTTCTTCCACTTTCTATTTATCTATTTTTTCCATAAAAATAATAATAAATCCCGTACCTTATACATACTATGATGTTATTATAAATATGGTACAACCATATTCATTATTCTATCCATCCTATGAATGAAAAGTCACCATACATGTGTACGTACGACTTACCGTCTCCAAGTTGTGGTGTAGTTTGTTATTCAAACACTTCATTATTTGGATGGGTATAATAATGAGTATAACTGATGTAAATAAAAAAAATAACATGTTAATTATTATTTATATATGATATACCATCCAATTACAAATGATTTCACCATCAATAGAATGATATTGTCGCTCGTGCGTACGTACAGATTACCGTCTCCATGAACGCGATGAAATTCATTCACCATCATAACCATTCAAGAATAATTTTCATTTTATGATTAAAAATAATGTTTATGAACTTAATATAATTCAAGATATTAATCAAATACATCCTATCCATAACAAACATGGCTTACGTAACCAATCATATAAAAGAAAACAAATTAGTTAACACTCGAAACAATGATACTACTGAAATGTTATTAAAAAATAAATATTAGAAGATCATATATGATATCATATTTATGTATGTGGTTCTTGTATTATTTAATAATAATGATTTAACTATTATATAAGAGGCTAAAATACCCTTGATCAAGGAAAATTATAGGGTAAGGTTTAATTCTACAATCGCTTCATTATCTGAGGTTGTTTATATGTGAGTATCTATTGGGGCCTCTTTATCATCCACATCCTTCTTTCTTAAAAATTTATTTCAAAACAATTTTAATATTTCCTAGACTATGGGTTAAATTTATTTATACCCTTTTTGACTTTTTATAAAAAAAATTATAAAGGAATATTTCAGTAATTTTCCAAAAAGGGTCCTTTACAACCTTTTTGACAAATTTATGGAAAGAATGTTTTTTTAACTTATACGGTGGGTACGACTATTTTCTGCCATTATAACAAGTTAGAAGATTCTCTTACATGATTATAATAATATTTTCAAAATAAATTTTTTACTTTATAATTACATGACTTTTAAATGATTTCAAAATAGAGAGAGATATTTCTTTCAAACAGTTTTGATTTCATCTATGTCAACATCCTTTGATGGATTTTACACTTGTTTGAAGTTGATTTATTATTATGCAATCTTACATATTGTATTGAATGTTTTGTGATATGTTTGACTGTATATGTGTTATTTTTATACCATTCATGGTTTATGGTTAAAGTATTAACATTTCGTATTCTAGTTTTAATACGAATTTTTATGTTATCTTTCAACCTTTTCATATAAGGAATGCATTGGACTTAGTATGTGATAGGTGGAGCCCTCTATAGCTTCCCAATTCATCAGTAGGTATCATGAGACAAACTAGTTTCTTGGCACAAGTCCTTGAAAAAAATCTTATTTGTATTCTTGGAATGAGGCCTTGACTATGTGGTTATGATGCCCGGCATTATGCATTCCATCATTATCAAATTGTCTATTGATATTACATGTGATTATTCAACTATTAGAATATCCATGTGAATAAGTAAATGGAATTATTTGATTTCCCTTTTCCATATTATGTTCATGTTTAAGCTTAAAATGATTGTGTTTTAGTCTTATACATCTCCATAAATGTTTATAATTATTTATGATAGTTTCCGCTATATTGTTATCCTTACTGAGCACCTGAGCTCACCCCTTTATATGTTTTATTTTTCTAAGGATGTGAAGAATTATATTATGACTAACATGCAGGGATAGCCTAAGGGAGAAGAATGTGTTAAAAGGAGACATAATTTTGTTGTTTTTTTCATTTCATAATGTAATATAAAACCTATATTTATATCTAGTACTTCCAAGTATACTAAACTGATCTGTATTTTGGGATTTGATCCCTTATGATCATGCCAATTTTATGTAATAGTGCACCAACTCTAGGTAACTAGGGTTGGGGAGTTATAGTTGGTATCAGAGAGATCTTATTAAAAACCTTGGAAACTAGTTTTAGAAAAACTCTGATTAGTGAACATTACCCTAAGATAGAATTTGAGAATTAGTATAGAAAAACTTCCCAGAATTTTGGTAATGTAGAGATTTTGTGAGTTTTCCCAACAATACATCCCTATATAGATCTGAGTAGGCAGAGGCAGCTCTGGCACAGATATACCTAGAAGTGGAAACTCCGACAAGGAGTTTCATGCTTGACCTGGGGTATCCTGGAACACGACAATGGGCCTTGCTTCACTCTTGGTTACAACACTCCCAGGGGATATGCTTAGGATAATTCACATTTTATTTACAAAACATTATGAAGGATTTATGAGTAAATACTTCTCAAAGAAATCATTTTTATGATTATGGATTATATCCACAAACGGTTCAATTTATGGTAAGTTTTTTACAATTTTGGAATTAGGTTTTGTGATTCATAAACTAATCTAGTGTATTCAATTATTTAGAAATGGAACCTAGTGGAAGGAATGGAGGCCGTATCAATACATATAATCCATGTAGGGATTTAACTCCTAATGAAGATAATTATAGTGGATCTGTTGATGTAATCAGTGCTAAACAACTTGTTACCATACTAGGACAAATCAATCTATTTATGAATTATAACCTTACCTATATAGAGCACCATGATCCACAATACAGAAAATAAATGTTAGACCACTTCATGAAGAAAAAACCACCAAAATTCAATGGGACAACAAATCCACTTGTATCTAAGCAATTTATAAGTTACTTAGAGAAAATATTTCATGCTTTGGGGAGTAGTGAAATGGAAAAAGTTTTCATGGAAGTTTATCACGTCACATGAGATGAAAATCAATATTGTTCATTAATTCAAAACAAAAAAGGAATATTAATAAGTATAAAATATGGAATGGAGGGAGTTTAAATAGATTTTCTTAGAAAAAATACTTTCCTCGAGACCATCGATAAGATATGGAAAGACAATTTCTGAGTCTTAGGCAGAAGGAGGATGAGAATGTCACAAATTATGAGGCTAGATTTACAAGGTTAGAATGAAATGAAATAGATTATATATGTAAACCAAGAAGTAATATTGATAAATTATTTGATTGGTTAAAACCATTTATCCATTGAGAATTAGTCTCACAATCCTTCTTATCGTGTGAAGATATTTTCTCATGTCCTATCAAGACCGAAAAAGGAATTCTCTAAGTCTTACAACTTTAAAGCAAAGAAATAGAAGAATAGATCTTCTTAACACTCTGAAAATGGAAATAAGGGTAATAAAGGAAAATTTGATTTTCCATACTGCAATAAATATGGGAAGAAACACCCTGGTACTTGCTTGAAGGGAATAGAAGTATGTTAAAAGTGTGGTGAAAAGGCCACCAAGCTTGTGATTGCAAGGGAAAGAAAGAGGATTTCAATGTTGAATGCTAAAATTTTAGAGAAATGGGGAATTATTAAAATTAATGTTCTAAGAACCAGGGGAACTTACCTTAGAAAATGACAAGGGAGCATGGACAGGCTTATGCGATCACTACTATTGAGGTTGAAGCTCCGAATGATGTGGTGGAAAGTAATTTAATGGTTTCCTCAAATTTATCCAATTCTTTATTTGATTCTGGATTGTCCCATTTTTTCATATCTTCCTATTTTTCTATGAAAATTAGATATTTACAATTTGATTTAACAATGAAGTTTTCAGTCAAAACTCCTAAGGGATGTATCATTGAAATAATGTTTTTTGAATCAGTCCCCATTAGGGAATATAAATGTTCTTTATCTGCTGATATCATCATCATACCCATGATTGAATTTGATATAATCCTCAGTATGGATTGGATTTCAGACCATGATGCGAAAATTTATTGTAAGAAAAAGGAGGTTACAATTTTCTATGATGATAAGGAGTACCTTATCTTTATAGAAGAAACATCACCACCTGATTCTTATCTAGATCCACCCCCAATAACTCTACTAAATTCAATTATTTGGGAGGAAGAGAATGAAATAACTATGGTTTAGGAAAATAATGTTAAAATAGAGGATGTACCTATTATAAAAGAATATGATGATGTGTTTCCAGAGTATTTACCTGGATGTCCTCCAGAATGAGAAATTGAGTTTTCCATTGATTTAATTCCTAGTTCAAGGCCCATATCGAAGACCCCTTATAAAATGGCCACTGTGGAATTAGTGGAAATAAAGAAACAACTAAAGTAATTGAGTAATAAAGGATTTATTTGTCCTAGTTTTTCTCCACGGGGATCCCTTGTTCTTTTTGTTAAGAAGAAAGATGGATCTGTGAGGTTGTGCATTAACTACAGGGAGATCAATGCTATAACAATAAAGAACAAGTATCCCCTACCTCGAATTGATGATTTATTTGACCAACTTCATTGAGCTCAATTTTTTTTTAAAGATTGACCTTTGATATGGATATCATCAGTTGTGTGTGAAGAAGGAATACATTCCAAAAACAGCATTTTGAACCAGGTACGGGCATTACGAGTTTATAGTAATGTCTTTTGGACTGACTAATGCACCCTATATTTTCATGGATCTAATGAATAGATTATTCATGGAATATCTTGATGACTCTATAGTGGGATTTATTAATGATATCTTGGTATACTCAAAAATCTACGAAGATCATGAAAATCACTTGCATGCTATTCTGAAAACCCTCAGAAGAAATGAATCATATGGGATGTTTAGAAAATGTGAATTTTGGCTTCAAGAAATTTATTTTCATGGCCATATTGTCTCTAAGGATTGAATATCTATAGATACTTCAAAGACCAAGACAATCCAAGAATTTCCATCACCGACAAGTATAACTGAGGTATGTAGTTTTATTGGTTTAGCAAGTTATTATTGACATTTCATCCCGAATTTTTCCCGATTGGAAAACCCGTTAACCAAGATCACGCGTAAGGGGGTTAATTTTTTTTTCGAAAAAAGGGTGTGAAGAATGTTTTGAAGAACTGAAGAGAAGATTATTCAATGATTCTATCTCGACTCTACTATCCGGGAGTGAAGGGTTTTTTATTTATAGTGATGCTTCAAAGAAATGACTTGGTCGTGTCCTTATGTAGAATGATAGGGTTATTGTCTATGCATCACCACAGTTAGAAATTCATGAAAAAAACTATCCCACTCATGATATTGAGTTAGAAGCTAGAATCTTTTCTTTTAAGAGATGTAGACACTATCTCTATGGTGAAATATGTGAGATATATACCGATCACAAGAGTTTGAAGTATATTTTCTCATAGAAATAACTTCACATGAGGAAAAGACGATGGATTTAACTACTCAATGATTATGATTTCACTATACACTGCCACCCCGGGAAGTCAAACAAGGTGGAAGATACTTTGAGAAAAAATGATCATGTAGTTTTGAACAAGATGAGAGTTAAAAGGGATCCTATGTTCATGGATCTAGTAAATATGGATAAGGGAATAATCATGGGTGGTGAAACATAAATAATTTTTCAGATGGATTCCAAAACATATTTACTAGAAAGGATAAAAAGTTCTCAGACTGATGATGAGAGTTTAAAAAGAAAATTAAAGCTATGAATTATGGGAGATTGATTGACTTCTTATATGAAGATGAAATTTGAAATTTGGGAAAGGACTTTGTGTTCCTGACATACCTGATCTAAAATGGGAATTGTTGTATGATGCTCATAGATCCAATTTCTCTATACACCCTCATAACAATAAGATGTATAGATATTTAAAGGAACATTTTTTGTGGGACAACATGAAGAGGGAGATTGCTGATTATGTGTCAAGATGTATGGTTTGTCAATAGGTGAAGGCTAGAAGAAAACATCCTGGATGAGTCATGCAACCTATTCCCGTACCTGAGTGGAAATGGGATGATATAGTGAGAGACTTTGTCATGGAGCTACCAAATACTCCTATAATGAATGATTCAATATGGGCCATTGTTGATCGTCTTATCAAGTCATCACATTTTCTTTCTATATTAGAAGATTTACCACTTAAGCGTCTAGAAAGACTATATATTAATGACATTTTAAGAATTCATGGATTACCCCTATCGATTATTTCTGATCATGATCCCCGTTTTACATCAAGATTCTAGAAAAGTCTTCAGAAGGCCTTGGATAATGAACTTCGTTTGAGAACTGCCTAACACCCTCAAACTGATGGACAATCAGAATGGACTATTCAAACCTTAGAAGACATGTTGATATCTTTCTCACATGACTTTCAAGGTATGTGGGATCAGTATTTACCTCTTGTAGAATTTTCCTATAACAATATCTTCCATTCAAGTATTCAGATGGAACCATATGAAGCATCATTTAGAAAGAGATATCACACATCAACTTATTGGGATGTTGTTGGTGAAAGAAAACTCATAGTCCCATAAATTTTAGAGGAAACAATGGAAAATGTTAAGAATATCCAAACCCACATCAAAGTAGCTCATGGAAGGAAAAATAGCTATGCTGATAACCAGAGGAAATATTTTGAATTTCAAGTAGGAGATCATGTTTTCTTGAATGTATCTCAATGGAAGGGTGTTATATGATTTGGTAATAAGGGAAAATTAAGTCTTAGGTACATCATACCTTCCGAAATTCTATAACGAATTGGAGTTGTAGCTTATTGTTTGGAAATGCCACCAAATCTCTCCAAAGATCATGATGTGTTCCAAATATCACTATTGAGAAAATACATGTCTGACCTAATGCATGTACTCACGGATGAAGAAATAAAACTGGAAACTGACCAGTCTTGTTACAAAGAGCACATCAGAATTTTTGATACCAAAGAACAAGTGTTGAGAAACCGGATGCCTCGTCTGTTGAATGTTCTATGGAGAAACCATAAGATGGAAGTGGCAACATGGGAACCCGAGGAAATTATGATGAAAAACCACCCAAATATTTTTATGCAGTAATATTTTAGAAATATCGTGGATGAAATTATTTGAAGGAGGGAAGAATGTAACACCCTAAGCTTCCATGTTATGCTTCTCTTTGAATAATAAAATAGCTTGTATTGTACGCAACTTCGAGTTATAACACACCACGACCAATCAAACTAACTGTTATGAATAGTAATACCTACTTTTTTATTTTTTTTAAATTTTATTTTTCAAAATGGACTTCATTTTTGGATTCGAAATAAAAAAATCAGCTTAGAGTGAATTTTTGGTGTTTTTCTGAAAACTTTCAATTTTTGATGAATAGTGAAAAACACTGTGTTGTTGTTTAAAACCGACTTTTTATTTAAACAATTAGTTATTTTATTTAAATTTATTTTGGGTCAAAATAGATACATAGTACCTATATTTGTTCAATTTAATTCATTGGAGTCATTTTATAAAAATATTAGATATATAAAATTTTATTGAACTTTTTTTTTGTCTTTTACCCACCTTTTAAGCTTATTTGTAAATTTGCATAAAACGTAATTTTACCGCTTCTGTGAATTGAATTTCAAAAATTTGAGAGACATGGTTGAAATTAGTACGTAATATGCGGTTCAATAAGATGAAAATAATTTTGGTGAATAGTAACTTCTGACTTATTTTTACCATGGTTAAAAGTAAATAGGATAATTAAAGGTAAAAAATGATATTATAATTATCCTAAAACATTTCCTAATTCTATTGGATAAGTTTATTTAGACCAAAATCAACCTCTATAATAAAATATATCCTTTTGGTTCACTTGTATTAGATTAGGACATTTATTATTATTTTATTTAAAGAAGAGTTAAAAGTGATAAATTCAAATTTTAATAACTAAAACATTTTTAATATAAGGTAATACATAAGATAAATTTTACTATAAATATTCATTATAAATATAAATATATTTCATACATATTGGTATTTTGTTTCTAATTTTTAGACATTAAATAATTAAATTTATTTATGACACAATGATGACGCAGTAATAACCTCATTATTAAAAGATTAAAATAATTGATATTATAAATATTAAAATAATTGTAAATTGAGACTTTTAATGTATTCCACTAATTTTTTAGGTTAATATTCCATGTTATGGTTTATTAAATATCTTTTTTTGAAATGATAAAGTTGTTTTGACTTTCACAAAAACCAAATACTAAATAGTGTCAAAATTGACGTAGATGAGTTTTTAAAACAAATACTATATTATTAATTGATATAATATTCCTAAAAATCTAAATTTTGGCCAAAGGACTTATATAAGGTAATATGAATCAATAATTAACCACTTGGTGTTCTTTTGGATTTTTATCGTAAGTTTAGTAACTATTTATTATAATAATACAAGAATACATGGAAAAAGTTAAAATATTTAACTAAGAGTTAAATCTAAAAGATAAGGTTAATATAGTGACCTAAACCTATCTAAAACCTATTGGTTGAGATGTTTTCATCCTATAACCACCATATCCTCTAAATAAATCTTTTTAGAGCCATTATAAATAGAATATGACTGTATAATAAAATAATATTTCAAGCCTTTCCTAAAGTGATCCTCACCTCTCTTATAAAAAAGTACTTCCACTTCTCTTATTTTCACACCTCCAAATCCATTTTCCTCAGACAAACCTAGCTCAAATATCCTCCCAACTACCCTCAAATATACCTAGAGTCCTTAATTTTATCGGAAAGCCAACCTAAGGATCCCTTTTGATCAACTCAAATG
The DNA here is from genome assembly GCA_963277665.1 of Viscum album. NCBI lineage: Eukaryota > Viridiplantae > Streptophyta > Magnoliopsida > Santalales > Viscaceae > Viscum > Viscum album. Next base: position 1,163,176,012 of record OY728121.1, read on the forward strand.
GAAACACCCGAAGAAGAGGTAATAATTTCACCACCTCTTTCAAAGTTCTTTCCTTCTTCCACTTCCTATTTATTTTTTGTTTCCATACCAAAATAATAACTCCAGTAACTTATTCATAATATTATGTTATTATAAATATGGTACAACCATATTCATTATTCTATCCATCTTATGAATAAAAAGTCACCAAACGTGCGTACGTACGGCTTACCGTCTCCACGTCGTGGTGTAGTTTGTTATTCAAACTCATCATTATTTGGATGGGTATAATAATGAGTATAAATGATGTAAATAATAAATATAACATGTTAATGATTCTTTATATATTATATACCATCTAATTACATATTATTTCACCATAAATATAATTATATTGTCACTTGTGGGTACATACGGAATACCATCTCCATGAACACGATGAGATTCACACCCCATCATAACCATTCAAGAATAATTTTCATTTTATGATTAATAATAATGTTTAATAACATAACATAATTTTGGATACAAATAAAATAAATCCTATCCATAAACAACATGGCTTGTGTAACCAATAATATAATGTAAAACGAACCAGTTAACAACTGAAACAATGATACTACTGAAATATTATTAACAAAGTAATATTAGAAGATCATATATGATATCATATTTATGTATGAATATTATTAACAAATTAATATTAGAAGATCATATATGATATCATATTTATGTATTTGTTTCTTGTATAATTTAATAACAGTGATTTAAATATTGTAGAGGAGGTTAACATACCCTCGATCAGGTAAAATTAAAAGGTAAGGGTTAATTCTACAATCTCTTCATTATCCGAGGTTGTTTATATGTGAGTATCTACTGGGACATCTTTTTCAGCCACATCCATGTTTCTTAAAAATTTATTTCAAAACATTTTTACTATTTACTAGAATATGGGTTAAAGTCTTTTATACCATTTTTTTGACTTTTTATAAAATGTTTATAATGTAATCTTTCTGTCATTTTCCAAACAAGGTCCTTTATGACCTTTTTGACAAAATTAATGAAAGAACGTTTTTTTAACATATATGACAGGTATGGCTATTTTTTGTAGTTATAACACCTTCTAAGATTCCATTATAATCTTATAATAATATTTTCAAAATAAATGTTTTCTTTTATAATTACATTACTTTTAAATTATTTCAAAATAGAAAGAGATATTTCTTTCAAACAGTTTTGATTTCATCTATGTCAACATCTTTTGATGGATTTTACACTTGTTTGGAGTTGATTTATTATGATAAAATCTTCCATATTATATTGAAGTTTTTGTGATATGTTTGACTGTGTATGTGTTATTTTTATACCATTCATGGTTTATGGTTAAAGTATTAATATTTCTTATGCTAGTTTTAATATGAATGTTTATGTTATGTTTTAACCTTTCATATGAGGAATGAATTGGACTTAGTAAGTTACGGGTGTAGCTTTCTATAGCTCCTAGATGCATTGGTAATCTCATGAGACAAACTAGTGTTTTGGAACAAGGCCTTGAAAAAATCTTATTTTTATTCTTCGAACGGGGCCTTGACTAAGTGGTTATGATGTTCAGCATTATGCATTCTATCATTATAAAAGTGGCTATTGATATCACATGTGATTATTCGACTAGTATAATATCCATGTGAATAAGTAAATGGAATTATTTGCTTTATATTTTCTATATTATACGGATGTTTAACTTTAAAAGTCTTGTGTTTTATTCTTATACATTTCCTTAAATCTTTATACTTATTTATGAAAGTTTCCACAATATTTATATCCTTACTGAGAACCTAAGATCACCCCTTTTAATGTTTTATTTTTTCCAGGATGCGATGAAGTATATTATGACAGACCTGCAGGGATAGTATAAGGGAGATGAATGTGTTAAAATGAGACACAATTTAGTTATTTTATTTCATAATGTAATGTAAAACTTATATTTATATGTAGTATATCCAAGGATACTAAACTGATCGGCCTTTCAGTATTTGATCCCTTATGATCATGCCAATGTTTTGTAATAATGCACTGACTCTGGGTAACTGGGGTTAGGGTGTTACATATGAAGATCCTATTCAGAACGTATTGTTAAAAAATTATAGCATGGGTAATAATTTTTTTTAAAAATCATAGGAAAATAATAAAAAAATTTATAAAACATGGTTTTCGAAGAAAACAGATTTCCTACCGAAGAGAGGAATAAATTCGGATTTTATAAAAAACATTTTCTCAATTATTTTACGTACCAAATAGTGGATAAATGGTACTATTACTTGAAAATATCATGAATAACCATATTTTAAGAAACTTTATTGTTTTATTGAGTGATTTATCCTCATATTTCATCTTCATAAACAATCCTACTAAACAATGAGATTGTAACATAAAATCATTACCACTTTGGTAACATTGAATAATAATTCCCATGAATTAATAAAAAATAAATTAAATATATTACATGAAAAATTGGATTTATATATACCTCATGAAAGTATATAGATTCATAAAAAATGTATGTTTCAAAGAAGGAAGATTGAGACAAAATACTCTTATCGGTTTTGTTAAATTTTAATCTATAAAACTATGAAAGAAAGATCCTAAAATGGATATGTAAAACCAAATACATTTCAGTAAAATAATCACAATATAAAAACATGGGTCTTATGAACACCACATAAAATAAAAATGTGGTGAACGTGATATGTGTCTCATAGAAGTCAAAAAGTGAGAAGGAAATCCCTTACCGATGTAGTAATATTTTGAAACATATTAACCAATAAAGAATAAAAAAACTTTAAATATCATTTAAATAATTATTTTCATGATATAACATTTCAATGTGGTATTATATACACCACATAAAAGAGACGGGCTGTGAATTTTCATATGTCTCTCAGAAATAAAAGAGAGACTAGAAATCTCTTACCTTAAATATTGAATTCCATCGTACATGATCACGCTTCCTGAATAATAAATATAAGTTTATTATATATCTATTAAGAACCATATTCATATATATCATACCATATATGGTTTTCTTATGACTTTTTATTACCCATTTATTAATAATTCCATCTTAAAGTCATGTTTTGGGAAATAACTGCTTTGTTTTTAGTGTATTCTTTAACTTGTTATTTTTTGGTCATATTACAAAAATCATGATTCATGATATCAAAAAATTCAAACATTATATAAATAAAATATATATTTATTATAAATTTATTTATATTAATCTATAAAATTTAGTGATAAAAAATGAAATACGTTCTTCATGGAGATGGTAGGTTATACATACAAATTAACATTGTTTCCATTTTATCATCAGACTAAAAGAAAGAAAATTAAATGATATATATTATCATTAAAAAATAATTTGTATGTCATATATATCACATATTTTTTTTAAACTCACCCTTATTACCTTTCATCTAAAGCGTGAATGAATCACATCACTTCACAGGGCGGTAGTCCGCTATATACACAAGCAACGTTATACAATTCCCACAAAATGGAAATCATGAAGTTATGTGTGATATAATAATTCCATAATAATAATAATATCATAAGTATCATATATAAACAATAAATCCATCATTATTTCCATCCTTTAGAGGTGGTAATGGAAAAATTAATGACACCGAATCGCGAGGTGGTAGTCCACTGTACACATGAACAATGATTTCAAAAATCATTTCATAGAAGTGAGAAGGTTATAGGAAATTAACCAAAAATAAAAACATCTAAATATATGGGAGAAAAAAATTTCATTATATAATCATTTTATACTAATAATTTATGTTTTCGGGGGAAGAAATAAAACAAAAATGCCCGTTGACTAATGTTGCATCTTCATCCGGTATCCTCCTTAGGTTTTCACAAAAATACTTCTTAGGTTGGCTTTATGTAAAAACTAAGTCCTATAGGATGAGATTAGGAAAGTTTAAAACTGATTTGGGTAGGTATCATATAAACTAAAATGGTTTTATGGTTTGGAGAATATAGGATATGGGTGGTCTTTTATTAGTGGGGGAGAGGGCACACTAGGTATTTTTGAAAAGAATTGAGTGCTACCAAATTTCTCATAGGCTCCAAGGATAAAAATTGGGCCATTATCTCTCCTTATATATTTATTAGTCTAAAATTTTCCATATAATAGTTTTTATAATAGTTTATATGTAATTTTTACCCTCATTTGTTTAGTTTAACCCTTGAGAGACCCATTTTTACATTAACCGCGGTAATTAATTTTTACTACATTCACTATTAATTATGGAAAAAAATTAAGTTGAAATTAGTATTTAATATATATTATGATGAATCAAAATATTTAATCATTTTTTCCAAATTCAATCACCGAAGGGGAAATTTTTAATTTAAAATTAATCCCATGGGCGCTATAAGAAAGCAGGTTTTTAATAAAAAAATGTTCAAAAGTTTTCAATGTTCTTATATCTAAATTAAATATGAAATTTATTATAATTACAGAAATTTGATTAATTGATGTAAAATTGAACTAATTTTACATTAAAACTAATTTAACATAAATTAAATGAAAAGTAAATTTCTTATTAAAATTTAGTATTTTTCACTATTCATCCAAAAAATGAAACTTTTTAGAAAAACCAAAAAAATTCACCCTAAGATAATTTTCGCATGATAATTTCAAAAATTTAGTTTTTTTATCATATTAATTTTTAATAAGTTTCAAAAATTAATTTCATTATTTTTCACAAAAATAAATAAAAGGAATTATTTTTTGAGAAAAAAAGTATTTTCAAAACATATAAAGACATTAACAAAAGCATTAAGTATTTTTTATCAACATGTTTTATTTTAATAAAAACATTTTACATAATATTTAAAAAATAATTATTACTATTCATACCACTAGGTTTAATATCCGGATTATAATAGTCACATTTGAATAATATTAATAATGTAACATAGTTTTGTTAAAACTCAGTATAGTTTGTCACGCAAGATCTCCCAGTATTGTGTGTAGTGAAAGATTAAATTGGTTTTGTTCGTAGAAAAATATTATATCGGTGTCAAATGTAGTGAAAGATATCAAATAAATTTAATTTACTTAAAAAATAATAATTCCTTAAAACTTAGGGTAATAAAGGTGCTACAAGATTTTTTTATACTACTAAAGATTGTTTAACTATGTTACCAGCACAAGAAGAATTTTCAAGAAGATTATAGTTTCATTATATAATGATTTTGGAAAGAATTATAAATGATAAAGAAGAAACCCACTCAATATAGTTGAATTTATGAATAAAAGCATATTGTTTAAAACAAAAAATAGAATTAAAAACCCTATGTGGGAGTATGAAAAATGGAACAAATTAGCTGAGAAAATATTTTCAACATTATTGTTTACATTGAGGAGAAAGAAGGTCCAGTTTATTCCCATATCTTTATGTGTCTTATTTTTCCTTATAATATTCATAATTCTAGGTGAATTTTTTGCTTAGTGGGAGAACCTGATAAGATGAATGTTTTCAAAAACTGGATAAAAAATTTATAAAATCACCATTCTGAATTGATCACATATTTTGTATTCTACAATGAATATATTGAATAGGATCATTCTAGATGTAGATGTAGAAGTTTTCAAATATCTAGAACCACATGAAGTAATCCATTTTAGATCATCCTCTACTTTAAATATCCTATAATTTGTCCATGCAAGAGATCCACAATTATAATGACTATTTAGAGTGTCTTCTTGAGGGGTAGATATTTGAATAAGTGCATTGAGAAGCTTCCTGAATTATCCATATCATATAAATCTGAAAATTCTATAAAGTTCTTGAAAAGAGGACATAAGCATGGTATATTTTCTTAATATATCAACAATGGTAAAAAATAAAATACCAACATAATTGGGGAAAATTAACATTAATCAATGAAATAAATGAGAAAGGTTGAAGAAAAATCATGATCTTTTTATAATTTTAATATCCTACTACTTTTTTACATAAATATTTTTGAACTTTGTTTTTAATTGAATAATTGAATTAAAGTTGATATATTTCATGAAAAAATGTTGTCAAAATTGTTACCATTGATTTCATCAGCCTGAAATTTTTGGGTATCACCTGAGAAAAGTAATGATGGTTTTATTTTGATTAGAATACAATTCAATTGATAATAGATATATCTGATATCTAAATCAAATCATTCTTTTTTCAACATCGAGCACTGATCAGGTTCACTTAGAGTGTACTGATTGGTGACACATTACTTGAGTATTAATTGATACTTCTTTATCTCTTTTAATTTTTATTTATTATCAATACGGGGAAAAGATTAAAATGAAATAAAAAACTAATGAGAAAGGGGGAGATGAAGAAATCATATAGGATCGCATATTTTCACACCATTTTTTGTAGGTATTGAAAGAAAATACTATGTGGGGGAGAAAGAAATAATAAAGAATCATGAAGTGTCTATAAATATTTATGTCAAATTTTTGGTAAATAAGATGGAGTAAAGAAGATGTTTATTAAATTAGAAGATATTATTACGACAAAGTAAGAGGTTCACATACCTTTGGTGTATTGGGTAATCATTCTTACTAAAGGAAAAAATTTGTTTTAAGTCTTTTAAAATTTCCATCATTGTAGTTTCAATTTTAAAGAACATGATTCAATAAGAAATTAATCAGATGAAGTTTTAAGTTAGAAAGGCAATAAATTAATTCAGGAAGTTAGTTTTACTTTTTGGAATTTAAAACTATTGGTATACGTTTCAGAGGAATTTAAAAGGAAGCGTGGAAAAAAATATGGCCATCCTTAAAGTTGTCATGGACCAAGTAGTCAATACATAAAAGACATCCATCAAAGATTAAATTCAACATATTTAGGTGGGATAGGTTGGGTAGAGATACTATGTGGGGTGAAACAGGATCCAAGAGTTAGAAACTACCGTGAGGGCCATCACAGTAGACTATCCAGACCAGGGAGGGTGCTCATTTATTTTTTCAACCCGCTATTGGAGTGATTTATTTAATAAAAAAATGTACACACAAACAATATTTTGATGAGGGATTGAGGAATACATGTACCATTTAGAAATTAAAAAAAATCAAGATATCAGTCTAGAAATGAAGTCATGTAATCACTTTTCTTCCTTGTGTCATCATACACACACTGATCAAGTTATTCTCATGTCGATTTCCACCATCAAAGAACATGATAACTTGGGTTTTAAGAATCATGTTTAATATGGGGGTCTCATGAACACCATTAATTATTTCAAAAGGATCTAAAGTGAAAAATAGTGGATATACAAACTATATATAACCTAAGACATATATCATCTGAAGAAGTTTTCTAAATTCATTATAAGTTCATTGAAAATAGAAATAATGGATTTGAAACACTATATGTTGAAGAAAAAAATTCAATGAATGTTCAACGATGTTTTAAAGTGTATTTTTAGAAGATTAAGGCTATGTGTGTAATGGAAACTTGTTATGTTCATAAGATTCAATCTAATGTTCATAATGGTAAGTCCTAAAAGGTGCACAACTATATAATCGTAACTCAAACTCTATATAAGGGTGATCATATTTGTATAGGATATTGTGTAATGATCATTTTAACGCTACATAAGGGTCATGCAGTTCTACGTAAGGGTAACCAATAGAATGATTAGGATGAATCCTACTTTTCAAGGATCATTCCACACTCTAAAGATTATCTACAGACATATAATACTACTTCATAAGGATGAATTTCATACTTTTATAAGTATCACTTATCCTTGTGTAATAGTTCGTAAGGATAATATATTTCACAAAAAAACTATCAAATTAATTTGTCCAAAAGATAAATAGATTCCATAAGTGAAACCAGATAATTTCAAGTAAACTAAAATTAAAAGATATAAATATAACAAGTTTTATATCATGATTATATCATTTGATGAATAAGGAAGAATAATTTTTAGGGATTTTCATACCATGAATGAATGAGCCACAACCACTATTATAATATACATAAATTCATGCATATATGTATACTAGATCATGTTTTATGGAAAAAAGGACAATAATTCAAGAATTATAAATGGTTTTGAGGGATGAATATCCTTGATAGTTACTACATGTTTACATGTTCTTTTAGAGAGTTTTGAAGAGAAATGATTTATACTTTAGGAATTCAAATGTTAAGACTTTAGGAAATTAAACGCTAATAATTTAGATGTTTTTAAAATATTATATTTATAGAGATTTGAAATAATTTATTTATGTGGTACTATGAATATAGACAAGAGATAAATAAGGAAGAATGAAAAAACAAATGCTACTACCTATTAGTTTATTTATTTCATTTCAAATTCAAAAATAAGCTAGATAACTGATACTACATTATCCATATAGAAATCCTTTATTATCAATGGAAAGAAAATATATGGCACACCATCTAAATATAAAGAACTTATTTATATATAATCTTAGAAGATAATATAATTGTAGTGTTGTATATGTTTTAAAAAATTATAATAATGAGAGGGAAAAATAAGGAAATTATTTTTAGTCTAACATTTCATATAAATAAGACTTTCTATTGTATAATAAAGGTAGAACTCAGGGTTTTTTTATTTTGAATAGGAAGAAGGAATTGTGTGAGATATTATATATATATGAAAATAAATATATTCTAGAATGGTATTGTGTAAGTAATAGAAGAAGATGAATATAACCTAGGAAGCAAATATGTAACAAACCAAACTGAGATTCCATCTGAACTAGCACCCAACCCGTCCCGCCACAAGGGCTGAAGGAAATTCCCAATCCCCATGGACTGGAAACTAGTTCCTTGGAAACACAAGAATCACTTTGGTAATTATTTCACTCATATTAGAGATAAATATGTGAGAATAAATAAATACATGATTCATAAATAATAAACATTCCAAATAGTTCATAACCAACTCAAAATATCCAACCCATTTTTATAAACAAATTTCATCAACAGACAAGAGGATACAATAAGGCATAATATATACAACAACAAGTGAAAACAAAAAAACTCTAAAACCACTCTAGTTGGGCCCAAACCCATCACCATGAAACCTTTGGTTTCTCATAACCACCCCAAATCACCTCACATTGGCCACAACGAGCAAAGGATAGGTCTAACTAAAATCCTAGAACTGTATATATATGTGTGTGTGCATACCTCGGCACACCAATATCCTCCGGCAGGATGCTGATTCGAGACTTCGACCAGGTGGTAAGCAGAATTGCGGGACGGGTGCTCAACTGGAAAAACTGTTTCCTCTCCTTTGGAGGTCGGATTGCGCTCACCAATAGTGTCCTATCCGCGATACCTGTCCATGCTCTGGCAGCCTCCAATGTACCTAAAGGGGTCATTAAGAGTATTGATAACATGCTCTCTAAATTCATCTGGGATGCCGCTTTGGAAGGTAAGAGACGCTGGTTCGCTTGGGAGCGGATGGCAACCCCTATCCACGTCGGAGGTATTGGCGTGAAGAGTCTGGCAGTTACCATCCACAGCATGCATGCAAAACTGGTGTGGGCCGTGATCGAGGAGCGCACGTTGTGGGGAAAGACCATGTCGAGCAGCCTCGGCGGGAGCACGGACAACGCATCCCCTCTCCCCGGCTCCCCCCTCTGGTCCTCAGTTAGCAGCCTCATCCCAACCCTCCGCCAGAACTCCCAATGGATCGTTGGAGAGGGAAACATCCGGTTCTGGCATGATAATTGGGCCAGCGACGTGATCGGCTTCCCCCGCTGCCCCGCTCCCAACATCAGCTTCAAGGAGGCGAGCCTCCACCCTCGTTTCATCAGGCTGGTTCTGGATAAAAAGCAACAAGAGGCCTATGATATGATCATCCTCAACTCGGAGGCGGACAGGTGCGTGTTCACCCCTTCATCTTCGGGCCACTTCACCTTGAAGGATTTCAGACGGTTTTCCGCCCCCCAGCTCCAGGTCGATAGGTGGCATGAGGTTGTATGGTGTACGAAAATACCCATGAAATACGGATTCCTAATATGGAGGATCAGGAACCAAGCCATCCCGTCAGATGACAGCATTAAAAAACTGGGGATCATGATGGCCTCAAGATGCCATTGCTGCAGCAACAGCCACGAGGAAACCACACATCACCTGTTCTTCAATGGCGGATGGGCTCACGAACTGTGGAGTTTTTTCGGTGGCTTCACGGCGTACCAGGATTGGGACCTTCATGATGAATCCTTTGTTGAGTACTGGTACAGGGGAGCGGACAGTGCAGGACCGGAAAGAACGGCGAGAACCATCATTCTCAATGCAGGATGCTGGAGTTTATGGCAGGCCAGGAACCGTGCAAGATATGAGGGGTCTAGGTCTACTGGAAGATCTATCATTGTGCGCACAAGGAACCTGATAGCTGATTGGGTAACCCATATCAGCAGCTGGAGAGACGCACCCTCACTCCGGCTCATGCACGGTGTTTCGCCTGCCCCTCACCCCATGCAGCAGGGTCATTGGGTATGCTGGATACCCCCAACGAATGGGATCAAGTTGAATATTGACGGCTCCTGCTCCTCGGGTATCATACGAGGAGGTGGGGTAGTGAGGGACTACACGGGAAGTACGTTTCTGGCCTTCATGGCACACTACGGGAGGGGAAATTCTTTACAAGCAGAGGCCAATGCAGTCCTAACCGGACTCAATCTTTGCATGCAAAAGCAGATTCGCCTCGCTCAGGTGGAGACCGACTCATTGATCATTCACGATGCCTTGCTTGGAAGAGGACCCACACCTTGGTCGATAGCTTACACCATTAGGCGGTGCAAGACGCTCATTTCCAACAATATTAAAGTAACCCATACCTGGCGAGAGGGGAACAAAGTAGCAGACCATCTTGCTTCTCAGGCGGGACAAACGTTTGAGGTCACATGTCTCCATAACATCTCTTGTTTTAAACCTGAAGGGGTGAACCTGATTAGAGGGGATTCCCTCGGCCTGCATTACTTTAGACCCCCTTAGATCCAGCCGCCCTTTCTTGGGCTTTGGCTTTTTTTCCCGAAAATAAAATATACAATGATGATGATGATGATGTGTGTGTGCATGATATAAATCCCCATAGGTCACAACAACCCATCAAAACTATGAAATATTTTTCATAATTCAATTCATCAATTCAAGTTTTATAATAAATATAGAAATTAAGATTTTCACATATATTATATGAAAACAAAAACAATTCATAATCCACTTTCAAAAAATTACTCTTTATTTTTCCAAAACTAAACACATGTTTTGAAAACAAATCCATCGACCTAAGTTATTTCAAAATCCACACAGACATTTAAATTTATCAAAATAACCAACATGTTTTTTTAAATGAAAATGACCACTTTAAAATAGTTCACCAACTAAAACCACCATTTAAACCAAAATACCCCTTTTAAATGCACTTTAAAAACTCACAAAAGAGTCATTAATTTGAAAACAATTTTCCAAAAATCTCTGAAAACTCATTTTCCAATATAATTGACCCAAAACACACACAATTCAAGCACAACAAAGCATGAACCACAAATCACAAGACATATATCAATATAACTAAAATATGGTTCTATAATAATGAAAGTGGGGGAAATTATATAAATGATCACTAGATAAAACTCCAATTAGTCTATAACCAAAAAAGAAATTTAATGTTTCATGGGATCTACCCTAGGATTTCTAATGTGTGAAGCACCTAGGTGTATAAGAGTATATCAACCCATGACCCAACTGTCAGCCTACACTAAAGTAAAAACCTTAATCCTTCCAACAATCCCATACATTCTTTATTACTATTTAAACAACCCTTTAAGCCCTTTTTCCCTAGAATTACTAGAGGGACACTATCATCGTGTGAAGAAACTAGCATAACAAACTAGATCTATCACTTAGTACCGAGTTTCCCATGACCAATAAATGAAGTGAGGTGTAGAAACATACAAGCAGAGTCTAACACACAAGTCATAACCAAATATACCCCCAACCCCAACACCCAATAATGAATATCCCCTTATATATAACATTCATCCATGATATACAAGAACATTCCCACACAAGGGGAGAAACAAGCATCACATAGTCATAAAAACCCCACACAATGGGTAAATAAGTCAAGGGGAAAATAAAGGGTTTTCCTTATCATTCACCATATTAAAACCAAAGTACCAATCATTCCATTAAAACCAAAACACACCTTGAGATACCAATAACTTTCACATTTTATTAAACACCACTTAAAATATTTTAATAGGTTTAATGAGATCACTCACTTCATTAAAACATTCTAAAGTCACCCTTCAACAAGGGTCTTTGTCTTGGACACCCAAAACAAGTCCAAAGGACAACCATTTACATCTAACCATTTAAAAGATTTATTAAGTCATCTCTCACAAGTTTTAAACCCCACATTCATTTCAAATCACCATTTAAAATCTGATAAATAACCCCTTCACAATTCATTGTTAGGTAAAAAACTCCCTTTAAAACATAGTTTTTACTCATTGAAATCTAGAACCAAATTACCAATAAAATAAAAATATTTAAAAACATTTCAAAATTCACATTCTATTTCAAAAAAAAAATTAGAAATTGAAAATATTCCATTTCAAACATGAATAAATTGAATTTCCAAAAGAACTCATTAAACCAAGGTCAAAACACAATAAAATGTTTTATATCATAATAATAATACCACAAATGTTCTTAATTTAATCAAAAAGTAATTTAGAAAGAAAATTCACTCATTAAATTCAAAAATGAAATCATTTTATTGAAACACCTACCTCAAAGAGATGAAAATTAAGTTGAAGCATGTTAGAACATGTCTCCTTCAATGATGACCACACCTATAGTGATAGAGAATGTTTCAATAAACCCTAGAAATGAAAAAAAACTAACATTAGATCCAAATAGAACAATAAAACCATCCACAAGAGATCTAGGGTTCATGGGGAAATCCAAAACCAATAGAAAATAGTGAGGGAATAGAATAATGGGGAAAGAGAGGAAGAAATGCCTCAATATCACTTGGAAAACGCAAAAGTAAGGCTAATAATTGAATAAGAAAGAAGGTGGAGATCCTACTTGGCCTCCCAAGGGTTAGAAAATTTTATTGGGGAGAATATATGTAAAATCCATCTTAATTTGAGAGAGAATTTTGTGAATTTTCCGAAATTTTAAACACCTAGATAGCCCATGCAGTTTGGCCACACAGTTTACCAAACTATGCGCCAACTATGAATAGACCAGTTCCTAGACACTGGGAACCTTCACAGTTTGGTTAAACAGTTTTAAAAACCTCACACCAACCATGCAATATCCTTTTTCTTATCCAAAATATTCCACACCATTACTCCTGGGGCGTTTCACGGTTTGGAAAAACAAATATCCTCGCCTCAGATCCACCCAAATCCTCACAAGACTTATGGGGAGCTCCACATAGTTTGAGAAACCATGCATAATCCATAAAAATATATCTATAAAAATGATAGTCCCACCCACAAAGGAACTTCATAGTTACCTCTAACCATGTGGGATGATCGTTCTTTTTCCAAAAATCATCAAAAAACATAAAATTTTAACACGCAATCGACCAAAACTAAAAAATACTCAATATATGAAAGAAATGATACAAAATAAAGAAAATTGTGACACATGGAGTGTAAAAAACTCCCCACCAAGAAACTTTCCTCCCTCATAAATTCTAGTCTAAATGGGAGGTGAAAGAAAATTCAAGGTCCTAACAAGACCTAACCAAACAAACCGCTCAATGCCCTTGAACCTCAAGTCCAATAATCAAAATCCTCAAAACGATTGAACCAAACAACCACCAAGTTCCCAAATGTATCTAGGAAAAAATTAAATGATAACCTCAACCAATAATACGTGTAAGCATGGGAGACCTAACATGGTCTCCCCACCATTTATAATTCCTCTGATATGGTGGAACCAAAGAAGAAGTACCATTAAATGAACGCTAGAACAACCAAGAAACCATGAGAGAAACTCAATATCATACCAAAATAACCTCCAAAATAAATATATTAAGAACAACCACAACTATCTCAAAATAATGACACATGCTCTCACATCGGTTCACGACACATGCAGATAACCTAGGGTCAAAAAACTAGATCACCCCCATATAATGCATTTGAATGGCCATAGAAAAACAATAGATAGAATAAAAAACTTAACTAGTAGATCACACACCCTAGTTACCAAATTTTTCACACAAACTATCCCTTATGTACAAGGATCAAGAACCTCAAAGTCTCAAAAAAACAATAGGTATAACCCACTACTTCTGAGTGTTTTATTCCGAAAAATGATGCTCATCAAAGTAACACTCATTGTCGACCACTAAAGAACAAGAAAAACATATCCCTAACCTCAAAATAAACATAATAGGGTGAGATGGTGTGTAATTATTCCACAAGAAAACAACACATGCCATAAAAGACATCCAAATCCATCCACAAGAAACATATGAAAAGTGGAACCACCCACAAGATCCCAACATCCAAATATGAAGCTCTAAAATCTTAAATCAAGATTATAATTTTCAAAATAAAGGTCCCAAAAATAACACATCCATAAAAGTATATAACCAGAGACCTCTTCTAAAGGACCAGTTTAGAAAACTTCTTAATATGACCTAAATTTCCAAAATGGATAAAAACTCAAGGATACTTCATACATTAGGGTTTATCATGCCCTATAACCCCACATTGGAAGCACAAGAGAAATGATTTTTTCAAATGAGAAATATTATTTTCTCCAAGATCTATCTCTTATTTATTTTTCTCCTCACTCATTGGGTTATCCTTACGCCCATCATGCTTCTTATTTATATTATATGTAAATAAGGAATCCCCCATTATAACCTACCTAGAATGTTCAGTTTCTATTCAAATGGCCTCATTGAAAACTTCTAGAAAATGTTTTAATCATGATGCAAGTATAGCTGAACCAAATTATGGGAGAAGACCATCTTCAACAAAATGATATTTATTTGGATTGTTATCCACTAGCTTTAGATAAAATATGACCAACCCTAAGAAGTGATCGACGTACACCCTTACTGATTGGTCACCCAGATGATGGATCGAATTCTCAATATCTTTATCCACTTCCACATCCTAAAGTAATAACTAATAAAAAAACACTATCACAAAGAGCTACTAAGAAATACCTTCACATAGTTGAGAAGGTATGAATAACTCCCACTAAACTCAGCTAAAACTGACCAAAAATCCCTCAAAATCTCTCACAACTGAAGCATTAGGTGTTTAAAGAGACTTGAGGGTCACCTAAATCTTTCCCAAACACCTCAATGATTTTACTATCCCATGATCACTATAGAATGAAGGTAGATGTTGATTGAATAAGTCTAAAACGAGGTCCGATCACACATAATGTTCCATGTCCACTACTCCACTTAGAATTTGGATAGGAAATTGAACTAAATAAACTCTTTAAACCATTCTGAGATTAATTATATAAATAATAGGAGACCTGAAAAAAATAAATTCATGCCTCAAATAATAAACCAAACTATTCCCTATCAACTAGGAATCAAGTCTAAAACAACAATCCCTCAAACAAGTCACAAAATCATTCACTAATGAATTTATAAATTATCCTCCACCAAGGTATATGATTTAAACCAAGCCCAACCATAATTTAGAACAAAATAACCTCTTTCTAATAGACACTTCCAAAACATGGAATATCAAAAATCCCCATTCAAAATATCATTTTAATTCAAAAATAAATAATCTAAGAAATTATATTAAAAACTTGTTTCCCTAGTTAAAATACCATTAAAACTTTTCTCAAATAAAAATATCCTTTTTTATGTCAAAAAACATTTATATCTTGCTTTTAAATCAGTTTATTTTGTGAAATACAAAGGAAGCAGGTTTGAAACATCCCATAACACCAACTTTGCGAATAAAAATTTCACAAAAACATTTCATTTTTTTAAAAAAGGTTTTAAAATCCATGAACACACAAGGAATTACAAAATAATCCAAATAGTGTTCATAAGAACCACATCCTCAAAAAGGGTAATAAAAAACTCCTCAATCCACCTCCAATAAGTGGGAATCAATTTTAGAGAAATCGGGAATTGAGTGGAGTCAAAACAAGCTAGACGAGGAATAAATATTCTTGTTCATTATTTGACCACATGGGTGGGGAAACCATGTTCCATCCATTACACACACTCTATAAAGGAGGCATACTTAACCACCCAGGCACCACACAGCTTCCAAATCCTTCTAAGTTCACCGAGAAGCATACATTCTCCTCCATTTTTACCCTAAAATCAAGGATCACCGACCAATATCATTTACATAATGAAATGGGATAAAAAAACAAAAAATATCATAAAAAAACTAAAATAAAACATGAATTCAAAATTGAAATGCCAACTTTTCCTAGTATCATGAGGCTCATTATGAGAAATAACTATCTAGACTCTCCCCACACTGACCTCTCAATCTTCGACAACATTAACATCCTTTATACCATGAAATCCCAAAATAAAAAGGGCTACATAAGAGGATTAGGATGTTACCAAAGATAACCCAAAGCTCTGATACCATTTTCTAATGAAAAAAACTGGTTTTTCATCCAAACCAACGCCCATTCTAGCCCACCATAATCTCTAAAGGGAATTCCCAATCCCTATGGGCTAGAAACTAGTACTTGGACAACATAGGAATCCCTCTGGGAATGATTTCACCCATATCAAAGATAAATACAATGGAATAAATAAATACAAGATTTATAAATAATAAACATTCCAAATAGTTTATAACCAAATCAACTAAGCCAACACATTTTCATAAACAAACATCATCCACAAACAAGAGGATGAAGTAATGCATAATAGATACAACACTAACTAAAAAAACAACTACAACCCAACTCAAGATAATATTTAACCCATCTCCATGCATCCACTAGTTACTCACCACTACCCCAACTCACCCCATGTCATTCACTATGAGAAAATTATGGTCTAAATGAAAAATTAGAACCTAAAATATATATAGTCATGAGCTAAAAATCCCAGTAGGTCACCACAACCCACTGAAAAAATGAAATATGTTTAATAAGTAAATTTATCAATTCTAGGTTTAAATTGAACATATAAATTAATCTTTTCAAATATACTATATAGATACCAAAACAAATCATAATAAACTTTCAAAATATTACACTTTTTCCAATTCTACCCTCTAATGAGGGTCTTTCTCTTTGAAAACTGAAAAAAGGCCAATGTCCATCCATTTCAATAAAAATTTTTAAAAGATACATTAAGGCATTTCTCATAAGGGGTAAACCACACAGAAATTTAAAATCACCATTTGAAATAAAATAAAGAACCCACTTACAATTCATTTTGAGTTAAATGCCTCCCATTAGAACAAAATTCCCTTTAAAAAACTATTTTAACTCATTAAAAAGTATAACTAGATTCCCAATCTAACTACTACAATTAAAACCATTTCAAAATCCACATAGAGTTTCACAAAATTTTATCCTATGAAAACATTTCATTTAAAACATGAAAATGCGGAATTTCGAAAAGGAACCCTTTATTTCAAGCTCAAAACATAATGAAATAGTTTAAAATCATCATATAAACATCACATATATTTATAAATTCATAAACAATAAATTTTGAAATCATAAAAACACTTTTAATTCCAAAATGAAACAATTTCATCGAAATGGATACCTTAAATAGGTGAGAATGAAGTTGAAATGCTCTGGAACATGTCACCTTCAATAGAGACCAAACCCATGGGAATATAAATGGTGTCTATAAACCGTAGACACCCAAAACCCCAACATTATATCCATATAGAACACCATAATAGACTACTAGAGATCAAGGGTTCATGGGGGAAACCAAAAACAAGGTAAAATAGGGTGGAAAGATAATAAGAGGGAATGTGAGGAAGAAATAGCCCATGATCTCTTAGAAAACACCAATGGAATTCCAAGAATTAAAAGAGGATGAAGGTGGATATCCTCTATGGGATATCAAGGGTCTGACTACATGAATGGGGGAGAAGAGGGGTGAAATCCCTCTTAATTCAATAGCAAATTTGGGGAATTTCTCAAAATTTTAAACAACTGGACATGCCACACGGTTAGGTTAAACGGTTTCCCAAACCATGCACCAGTCGTTCACAACCCACTACCTAGAAATCACACACTCAAATTGTTTGATGGTATGGTTTTCCAAACCATGTTTCAACCATGTGGAAGCCTCTTCTTAAGCCAAAATAGGTAATACATTTACTCCTGGGGTACCACACAGTTTGGAAAAATTGTTCTCTTCACCTTAGACACACCCAAAGCCACCACATGGTTTCTAGAGAGCCCTACACTATTTAAAAAACAATGTAAAATCAATTAAAAACTCTTCCAAAATGATTGGACCACCGCACTGGCACTACATAATTACTCTTAAACATATGAGCTTACCATGTTTCTCCCAAAAGCCTCCAAAAAATGAAATTTCACCCCTCAACAAACTAAAACTCAAAAATACTCACGATAAGATATAATCATACAAAAAAATAGGACATGTGGGGTGTCACAACATCGATAAATTGAAAAATTGTAAATTGGTGAAGGAATTTATATATATTACCAAAATATTATATCATTGTATGTGAGGGATGAATTTATATGTGGGATACATAGAATAACATTCCAGAAATGTGTAAACACATGTTTCATGGATAATCATCATTCATTTGTAGCTTCTATCCAAATCAATTATTTATATTTTTAAAAAAAAGTGATTTATGGTGTAGTGTTACAAACACATTTGAAAATTAAAATTCCACAATACCCAGATTTAAAAATTAATGTCCAAAAATAATTATAGGAATCAATCAGAATCACATATTAAAATTTGAAATCTACTCAAGTCCACATAATGATCCTAAGACCACCTAATCACCTTGGTCCGTGAGATACTGAACCAAAAGTCACTTAGAATCACACCTCCTATGACTTGACCTTAGAGAGTATCTCCACATAATTGGTAAGAAACCTTCAGCCATCATATCACAGTAACAAAACCGTTGAACCTTTATATATGGAATCAAGGAATAGACACCAAAAAAATCCATCAAACCAGTAACTTCAAAAAAAGCAACAAAAACAAAAAGAAATGACCATAAATATTAGATACAATGTTGTGTAAAATATCCATATTCAATGAGACCAAAAACAAGCTACAATTAATCACATGGAGTACACCTACACCATTGACTTCAACATTTCCAACTAACCTCATCATCGATGAGGAAACCTAATCAGAAGGAGAGAGACTAACTTAGGTGATTCCTAAAACATATTCATCCTCTAAACCACACATCCCAAAACATATTTTAAACACTAATACAAACCAAATTTGGATAGGGTGGAGGAACATGAAGTAAAATAAGAGATTTTAGAGATTAAGGCCTTCAAAAAAATAGTTACCTTCATCAGGGCCACCAACACCTCCCTTTGGAACTAACTCTAAGGAAACTTAACCACCAGAAGCATCATTAAAACATCACCTCTGAATTTATGCATCACAATAGAGGTATAAAACAAATATTCATATTCACCAAAGACATTCATGGCCTTCTCCAAACCATAAACCTCATCCTTCATAGTGCTACCTTGAATGATTCACCTTTTAATTTCATTATCATCTTCAAGGACGAAAACTAATAGTCGATTTCACCAGATCAATCCATAACCTTCACCAAACCATAATCCCAAACAAAAACCATTGAAAATTTACTTCTTTGTCGAGTCTAAAAACCAATAGTCTCCTTCACTAGAGAGATACACATCCTTTTCAATAATTTCAACCCCTTTTTTAGAGCACCTTAATGGAAACATAATCGTAGTGAGAGTTCCCGAGACTCAAGGTTAGTTGATAGAAAGGATAGATATGAGAAGGAATTAGAAGTGAAATAGTGATGGGGGAGGTGGTGACAATATATAGAAAATGTTCCGGCCTCCCCCCACTAAATAACTACTGAGAGAAACCCTAGTATGAAAGGTAGAGGTGAAATATGACACTCATGGGTTGATTCCAGCAGATCATGGGATCTTGGTAAATTAAAAATCACACCAAATACTATAATTTAATTTTGAAAGGTGAACCTTATAAGTCATTATGACTCTTTTGTGGTTGTTTTTAGACATTTTTTAATAAATGATGAAGGTTGGAAGAGATAATAAGTGAACTATTCAACTTAATAAGTGACGTAGGTAAAAATACAAGGGAAAAAAGTTTAAAGTGTTAAAAAAATCACCAACACTAATTAAAACCACCTTATTAGTGATGAATACATCCCTAAATAATCCTCCCAATAAATTTTTTTTAGAGTTATAAAACAAACAGTTCATCTAGGTTTGAATATATTACCTTTAAATTTATATTGTTAACATGGAAAAACTTATTTTTATCAATATTATAAGGATTCTGAATTTCAATGGGAAAATAATTATATGTGGAAATTTCATATGATTCCATACTTGTTATCAATTAGTCTGGATGTTTTGGAGGCTAGTATTGATGGTTTAGTCCCTCTTTCCAAAGGCGTTTCTATGATCATAGTTAATATAAAGAATTTTTAAAATGATTGTCATGATCAAAATAAAATATTTTCATATCTTTAAGATAATATTTTTCTTAAATTTAAAGGAATAATGAATTTAAAGTTCATGGGGGATAAATTAAAAAAAAATATGAAGGGAAAGAAAAGTTAAAGAAAGATAAGCTATAAGTTTGAATATTGAAATTTGAAAATCTTAAAATGAGTGATAATGATATAGTAGATGAACTCATCACTAATAAAAAAGAAATTTTGAGCACCATAAGTAGTTTTAGTGAGAATGTAGAGGATTATATATTTCTTAGGAAGATATTTAATATTTTTTAGATATTTTTGTTGCAAGTTTCTCATCTCTTGAAGACCGTGATCTGGGTACACTTCCATTTTATGATCTACACCCCATTTTTATTAATTTTGAAGTTTAGATGGAATGTTTGATAAAGAATAATAGTAAAGTTGATAAAAAAATTTGTTAAATTATTTTAATAGAAATAGTTATAAAGAAGTGGTTTTAAAAGGATATGATTCTATTGAAAAATAAGATATTGTAGTACAATTTAAAAAACTTATGTATTTCATTTAAATAAGTGTGATAATTTATAAAGTAATTTTTTGGGGAAATGTTTCACTGAATTGTACCAATTTTGTATATATTGGTCATTTTAAATAACTTTTTCCATAGTTTAAAGGATAATAAGATTATGATTACAAGGAAGAGAGTATAAGAAGTTTCTCAAAGTAGAAAGGTACAAATTATGAAAAGTAAAAGTTTTATTTATATGGGAAGATTAAGAACATATCTAATAATGGGAATAGAATTTTTCTATCAAAATTTAAAAATATATATATAGCACTGAGGATGAAGAGTTAGTTTAGGATTAAATTAAAGTTGATAAAAACAACTAATTATGAAATTTAGTGAAGAATTGATCACTAGAGACGAAAGTAGTGACTTTAGGTGTAAGAAATAAATAAAAATAGAGTTCATGTTGAAGAAATAAATTGATTAATTTAATTCAATGATCTAAATATTAGAGAATGAGAACATAAAAAATGATAAAAGAAAAACAATATTTAGGAAACAAGGATTTTATTTATGTTGAAAAAAGATTCATATCTGGAAAAGGTGACTGATAACTTGAATAAATTTATCAATTAAAAGAATACCATGAAATTTGAGCTATAATAGAAGTCTAAAAAAGTTATATGGATCTTGAACATGTTCGAAAAAAATATTTAGTGGCTAAAAATTATTTAAAAACATTTAGATTCAATGTTAAAAAATTATTTAGGAAGTCATGGAAATATCAATGGAGAAAAGTAGTGAAAGATTTTAATTTTAAATGAATGATGAAGCACATTTATGCTAAAAAATATCACATTAAAAGTTTGATAAAGGTTTAAAAAGTGTTTTTGAAAGGTCTGACTCATAGTCATGAGTGAAAAAAGTCAAATTTATGGAATAAAATTAATTCATAAAAATAATTAAATTCCAGGGATACTAATTTGTAAGTAAAAAACATCAATAAATGGTGACTTAAAATCTAAAATAAAAAATCTACTGATAATATGAAATTTTTTAGGTCTATTCAAATTTTGGTTCATGAATATAAAGAAAAATTGATGATCAAAATATGCAAGAATATCATGTGTCAACATCTGGAAAGAAAGCTATTTTAAGTTGAAAGTATGTATTTTATTTATATTATTGTAATTTTTGAGGTTTTGGAACCCTTTAATTATAAATTGGTTTAATTAGAAATATTTAAAGTATTCTATAATATTTTGGATACAAATTTTGATGGTGATTGAACCAACTCCCTGATTAAAAATTCATAAGAAATCTAAAAATAATTGACTAAATGTTGAAAAAATAATATAAAAATTGGAATATATTCTTGAAATATATTTCTAGTTGGTTTAATTTTATAAATAATTTATAATCATTCTAATAACCCAACTGAGTTTAAATTGTAACACTCAATAGAATTATGAGAATAAAAGTAAAATAAAGGATATGGAATTAGCTTTTGAAAGTTCACTCAAAACTTCACAAAAATAATGTCTATGGAATCTTGATAGTATATTTTATTTAAAAAATATAGAATATTTTAAGATTTCTAAGGAATTTGATAAGTGAAAGGAAGGATTAGTTACCTTTGTAAATGATGGGTCTATTAAAATTAAAGGATTTGTATTGATTATGATTTTAAAAATAGAATTTGAACTCCAAAAATGTGTTATATATTTCTAGTATAAAACCAAATTTATTTATTGTATCTCAGATATTTCATGGAATCAGTTAAATATATATGTGTACTCAAAAGAGCATAGTGAACATATGGAAACTTTTTTTAGGTTGGTGATACTGAAAATTCATCGTACCTAAGATTAAAATATGAAAACCACTTATGGAATCTAAGGCTTGGTTATATTGAAAAAAATAACATCAGAAAGATTACCTGAGGAAATAATTTTCATGATTTTCTTGTGATAGAGATAGAGAGATAAATTAGTTGTGATCTACATATTAGAAGAGGAAGATTGTTAATTCTTCACATAAGAAAGTAGATATTCAAACATCTCACCCGTTTGATCTTATTTATGAATATTTTTGTGATACTATGTTAAATAAATATAAAAATAGAGATAATTATTTTATTTATTCTATATATAAATTCACTCATATCATATGCATTATTTTTATAAAGCATAAGTGGAAGGCTCTGAATATGTTTAAGAGTTTTAAAAGTAGTGTTGAGAAGAATTGTTGTTTCTCCTTGAAAAAGATATGGAGTTAATAATGGTAAATATAATAGTGTAATATTTTAATTTTAGATTTATAATCATGGTATTTATTGTCAAATCAATGCACCACAAACCTCATAAAAAAATGGTTACACTGAGAACAAGAATAGGAGTTTAGTGGATATGGAACTTAACATGTTGATCGAGCATAGTACTTCACTTTATTTTTTGGAGACCAGTAATTGGTAGAGTTTTTAACATACAAAACCATTATTTTTATTGTACAAAATTATATATTTCACTATAAAATTATTATTATGAAATTTCTATAAGATTCAAATACTTAATGGTGCTTGGAAGACCTTGATTTATAAAAGTGAAATGTGAAAACCTTAGGAAGTTTGAGAGGAGAGGAGTTTTTGGTATCTTCTTTGGTTATCCTCTAAATGGAAGTGGATGTTATTATGAAAATAAATATATATGTAAAAGGGCAGTCGGTTCCCCTTCAAAGACCCAGAGTCTATATTTTGTTTTTGGGAAAAAATGTTATGTGTTGTGAGTCTGAATTTCAGATTTGGGGAGTCTAGTGTTGGTGTAGAGGCCGATGTATCCATTCACCAGGACCTTGAATTCTTATTTTCGGATCAATACATGAAAAAATTGGTTGTATAAGTGTCTCATTATGTTATTTTGAATGAAATTCATCTCACAAGGTATAACCTTATGACTGTGGTACATCTTGACCTATCTCAGGATATCTCCATGTGGATGACCAGTTAGGATCCTGATACGAGGTCATGAGGACAGCCCACCCAGTGAAGAGGCATCCATTCTAAGACCAGTGCTTGAGATGGCCCCACCAGGTGGTGCACCAGTGCTACCACCACCTGATGGTCAGCCTCTACTGCTGGCAGGTCTCATAGAGGACATTCATAGGCTGAGTTCCCTACATGAGTTTCAGAGATAGAGACCTCCCAGGTTCAAGGGGAGAGATAGATCCTTAGTTCATTGAGGATTGACTAGAGGTTGTGATGTGGGTCTTTACGTTATTGAGGACACCGCCTAACCAGATGGTGATCATAGTAGCGAGCCTTCTACAGGGCTCAGAAAGGAGATGGTGGAGTTTGATAATATAGAAAAACGATGAGGCGACCCTCACATAGGTTGACTTCGAGAGGATTTTCTGGGAGGAGTTTTTTACCGAGACCTTTCACTCTTTGTGCATCCAAGAGTAGTTTCACCTATAGTAGGACAACATGATGGGGGTCGAGTACTCAGCAAGGTTCATAGATCTTTCCCGATACTCCACATATATGGTGTGAGACCCTTTCTTTAGGGATCGATCCATTGAGTAGGGACTCAGCTGGGAGATCAAGGCTTCAGTGGTGTCTCTCAACATCCCTACCTAGGATGGGGTTCTAGATCGAGCCCTTCTGATGGAGATATTCTTGGGGAAGTAGGCGCTGATATCTAGGGATTCCAGTAGACCCTAGGTGGAAGAGTCTTCGGTAGTTAGTAGGTAGCAGAAGCATGGGCCTAAGCGGGCCAGGTATTTTAGAGGCCGACCCCAGGACTCAGGGTTGTCAATGTGAGGCTCCAAGTCTAAAGGGAGTCAGTTAGGGGATAAAATTTTCTACTTATGTGGTGAGTAGGTACACATGGCACGTGACTGCCCGAATCGTAATACAGATGACCAGCAAACGAACGAGGGGACACTGAGGCAATGGCAGTAGTTCGATCAAGGAGGTCCGTAGGGAGGAAGATGTGGCAGGGGAGTTGGCTGAGTAATAGGTGGTGGGTGACAGTTCGAGTTGTTACCGCCAACACCCCCGGGTTGTCCACCCCAACCTTAGGGAGCAGGAAGAGAGGGACGAGCTCATATCATGGCAGTAGAGGCATATGACCACGGTGCTCTAGAGATGATCTGAGGTACGATCTATGTCTTCTCCACCTTGGATACATTACTTCTAGACATAGGTGATAGTCACTCCTTCCTTACCACGACTCTTTTTTTGAGGCTTGGAGATTTCTGCGGAGTCATTGTCTTGATCCTTATGGCTAGAGACTTCTACTTTATGGGATTCTATGATTACACACTGGTGCCGATAGTGTTTTCTTACTCTAGTAGGTGAGAGCTTCAGCTGGGATCTTCTAGTAGTGATGGAGATGACTTATGAAGTCATCTTGGGTATGGAATAGTTATCCAAATTCCATGCTCAGATTGACTATTTTAGGTCTACATTGTGGTGTGTTCGAAAAAATGTGACTAGGTTTTCCTTCACCGGTGAGAAGTAAACCCTTACAGTATAGGACAGACTCTCCCAGAGGAGGTTCCAACCAATCACTCACCCGTTGACTAGCCTCACCCTCGGTGTAGTAGAGGAGAGGATTCCAAGATTCCCTATAGTGGTGGATGAGTACAAGGATGTTTTTTCTAATGAGGTTCTAGGGCTACCTCCTCGAAGAGAGGTAGACTTCTATATCGACCTATACCATGGTATGGCACCGATATCAACACCAACATATTGAATGGCTCCCACAGAGCATTGCAAGATGAGGGTACAGCTGGAGGACTTGTAGTTAAAGGGGTTCATAAGGCCCAGTGTTTCACCATGGGCAGCCCTGATGCTTTTTTCCAAGAAGAAAGATGGGAGTTTGAGGCTGTGCATGGAGTTCCAGCCCCTGAACCAGCTGACCATGAAAAATAAGTACCCACTGTCGAGGATTGATGACTTCTTCGACCAGTTGAAGGGAGAGAAGTGGTTCTTAAAGATAGACTACATATCGAGCTATCACCAGCTCCAGGTACGAGATGAGGATGTACCAAAGACAGCCTTCATGTGCCGGTATGGCCACTATGAGTTCCTGGTGATTCCTTTCATTGTGACCAATGCCCCAACAGTGTTTAGGGGCCTCATGAATAGGATCTTCCAGCCCTACCTTGACCAGTTCATTGTGGTATTCATTGATGACATCTTGGTGTACTCAGTATTAAAGGAGGAGCTTGTTACACAACTACGGATGGTGTTGGATACACTCCAAGAGCACCATCTCTATGGTAAGTTCTTGAAGTGTCAGTTTTGGATTCAGGAGGTCCAGTTCCTAGGACACGTCATCTCATAGGCTGGAGTTGTAGTAGATCCAGCAAAGATAGAGGCAGTGCTTTCTTGGGAGCTACCTAGGAGCGTGACTGAGGAGTGGAGCTTCTTGGGGTTGGCTGGTTATTATCAGAGATTGTCACTCTACTTTTCCAGGGTAGAAGCACCCTTATCGGCATTGACATGGAAGGGATATCCCGTCATGTGGATAAAGAAATGCCAGCAGGTTTTCTAGGAGATGAGGTTGAGAAAGAATAGTGCCCCCATCTTGAGACTACTAGAGGAGGGAATTGGGTATATAGTTTACTGTGACAGACCAGGGAACATGCTCGGTTGTGTCCTAATGTAAGAGCGAGTGGTGATCGCCTGTGACTCATGACAGTTGAGGCAGCATGTGAAGAACTATGCAACCCATGACCTGAAGTTAGTAATAGTGGTCTTTTCATTGAAGATGTGGCCGCACATCTTGATGGGTGAGCAGTTGACCGTTTTCTCTAATGAAAAGAGTCTCAAGTATATATTCTCTCAGAAGGACCTGAACTTGATACAGTGTTAATGGATCGAGTTCCTCCAGGACTATGATTTTGAGATAGTCTATACTCTTGGAAAGGGGAACATGGTGGCATACGTGCTCAACAGAAGGACTGGGTTGTAGCTGCTGAGTGAGGCGACAAAGTAATCAGCTGCGGTGCATATATCTTTCGTGGATGATGGTGAAGCTTCTTACCTCTGATCTATGACTGTTACTCCCACACTCTTATAGTGGGTCAGGGAGTCCCAACCAGGGGATGTTTACTGTAAGGCTTGGTATGCTCAAGTATCCTCAAGAAGGGTTCCTAATGGATTTTAGATAGGTGGGGAGAACGCCATCCTTTTCGAGGGCGCACTGTAGTGCCAGTGATGTTATAGGAGGAGGTGTTGATGGATTTCCATAATTCCCCTCTGGTGGTACATCCTTGTGTGGAAAAGATTTACTATGACCTCTGATGTTAGTACCAGGATCCAGGGATAAAGAAAGCAGAGGCCGAGTTCATTTCATGATGCCTCACTTGTCAGCTAGTGAAGGTCAAGCACTAGGTTCCAACACACTTGACTCAGCCACTCGAGGTACCAAAGTGGAAATGAGATGGTATCTCAATGGAATTCGTGATGGGGTTACCACATAAGTCTGGAGGTCACGACACTATCTGGGTGATCATTGACCGACTCACCAAGTCAGATCACTTCCTACCAATCTAGAAGTAGGGATATGTAGAGGGCATGGGACACATATACATCCAAGAGATAGTGCGGCTCCACAGGGTACCTTCGACGATCGTCTCGGATCATGACGCTCACTTTACATCCTAGTTGTGGAAGGGATTGCATGAGGCATTCGGGATGTAGCTACACTTGATCACAGCTTGTCATCCCCAGACGGATGGTTAGACAGAGCGTACCATATAGACCTTAGAAGATATTCTCTATGCTTGTGTCCTTGACTTTGGTCGTGGTTGGGAGGACCACCTACCACTGGGGGAGTTTTTATACAACAACAGAAATCACTCCACCATTGTAATGGCACCATTTAAGGCCTTGTACTTGGGGCCTTGAAGATCAATCATGTGCTGGACTGACCTAGGGGAGTTAGGACTCATGGGTCCAGAGTTGGTACGAGCTACCACCAAGAAGGTGCAGATCATCCAGGAGCAGATGAGGACTACACAGAGTCGGAATAAGTCTTCTGCCGACAGGAGACGGATACCCTTGGAGTTCGAGGAGGGAGATCATGTGTTCCTTTGGGTCTCATCCTGATGAGGATTTTTGAAATTTGGTCTGGGAATCAAGCTATCTATGAGGTTTATCAGAACTTTTTAGATCCTGAGAAGAGTTGACAAGGTGGCATACCGCCTAGATCTTCCCCCATAGATGCATCAAGTGCATGATGTTTTCCATGTGTTGCAACTAATGAGGTAAATGCATGATCCATCACACATCATCGACTGGGGTGAGCTGGAAATTGATGATGGGTCGATGTTTGCAGAGTTCCCAGTGGAGATAGGGGATCAATAGGAGCGGGTCCTATGTGTGTGGTCAATTTATCTAGTGTGTGTCTGATGGCAGCACGAGAATCTCCAGGAGAGCACATGGGAGTAGCATGCTTAAATATGTGCTCAGTACCCCCCATCTTTTTTTTTAGTTATTATTTTGGATTTCAGGGATATAAATCCTTATGTTGGGGAGAATATAACATCTCGTAATTTAATTTTAATTTTTTGTATGGAATTATTTCGAGACCAAAAAATTCGACGTCGCGTGGTTCTAAGGCCCAGAGACCGAGAACATGTTTTTGAACTTTTTTTAAGGTATGTTCAGTAAACATCTGAGTCGGATTATCTATCCTTTGAACCAGTGCTCAGACTAAAAAACTGATGGTACCGTTGAACTTAGAACACCAATATTCACCTAGAAATGACTTAACTGAGTCTGTAAATGGATGAACAGAAAATTTATTTTTCATAATTTTCGAAAAAAATAATAAAATGATTTAAAAGAATTATTTTAATTCTATCTCACAATTGAGTGGAGGAGGGAGATGTTGTGGGGTAGCGATGAGGTGTCGACGATGCACATTAATTAGGCTTATTAATGTATTGTTAACTTTCCGCGTAACGATGAATTAATGATGCTTAACATCGATGTTGTTTCTTAAATAAAATAGCATAAAGACACAACGTCGCATCATAATTGAAATTTTGCGACGTGATCCTATTTATAGTTCGACACGTTGGGGAAATATGGATTAAAAATTTGGAGGATTCTCTAGTGAACCGCAAATAAACTTTCACCCAACGAAGAATGAAGAATTTCGGCAGAACTTTATCATCTTCAACGCCTTTCGAAGATCAAAGTCGAGAAGTGACATCAACATCTTAATCCCTCGAGGAAGAACGTCACAACATTGGACATCATAAGAGGTAGGGGTTTTTGATTTGATGTTCTTACCCATCCTTTTGAAAGAAAACAATGAACACAGATCTACTAATGAACAGGTTGATCCTTGAATTGTACATTATGCGGGAGGTTGATTTATTCTTGAGGTTTTATTTTATTCGAGGTCCAAATTTTGGAATGGAATGATTGAATAGAAACTCCCCAAACCTTCCCCACCTTTAAACTTCTAATGTGGAGGCCCCTGGCTAACATGAATAAGGATCTAGCACATCTTCATGTTCGTTCTTGGTGGTTGTACCCTCAAAATGACTACAAGGAAGGTTTAGGATCCTCGCGGTGAAGAGGGGGTTCCCCGGAGGCCTCAAAGGCTGACGGATCGAAGAACGGACCGCTAGAGTGTGTCTCGTGGTCTGCTAAACTCCATGTCATCATGGCTCATCAGATGTGGTGGAACACTAGAGGACCTGATGCCATGAAGGGCGTTTCATGGAGGGATGGCCTATGTCTAGGCCGTTCAGATGGCTGGTGAAGCCACGGTCTATCGACTGCAGCTGGAGGAAGGGTCTTGTGCCCGTATGGCCAGGGGGAGCCAGATGCGACAGTGAGGCCGTGTTCCAACTAGTCAGCACCACTGGCCGCACTGTGCTTCCAGTCCCCATCTAGTGGGCCAATCCCTAGTGGGTTGGGTCGGTCCTACTACCCAGCAGGCCAGACCCGAGCCCAGTAGACCAGACCACGCCGGCTGGTCGAACCCATGTCGGCGGGACAGACCCGCGGAAGCGGGTCGGGCCCACAATGGTAGGCCGAACCCACAACCCCTTGGGGCTGGGCGAGACTTTACTGGGTCACCGGCAACTCAGTGTTCTGGACCCTCGGCCAACCGTTCCAGGTCCAGCGAGGCCTATTGGGCCTGACCCATTAGCCAGGCTAGACTATACCGATCTTGACCAGCACCAGGTCGGGCCGAGTCCGTCTTAATGAACTGGGGTATGTGGTACCCCTGGTCCGAATTGGTTGGGTTTTTCTAACTGGGTCGGACCGGACCCCATCGTAACCGTACCCCTAGTAAATAAAGCACTCATATCTTGCAAACCGCACGTCCGATTGACGAGCCGTTGGCAGAGTTGGGACCCTCTTGATGAGGTGGATCTTTTGGAATGATCTATAATGAATCTTGTGGAAGTTGATGTGTGATAAAGGGATTGAAGAGCGGTTATCCCAACCGTTCTATGTATAGAACCCTGCGAATTGCAG
Organism: Viscum album; assembly: GCA_963277665.1. Lineage (NCBI taxonomy): Eukaryota > Viridiplantae > Streptophyta > Magnoliopsida > Santalales > Viscaceae > Viscum > Viscum album. The sequence continues at coordinate 1,163,206,756 of OY728121.1, forward strand.
GGACCTGAAGACTGCTGACTTTTGGACCAGTGGGAAGCATTACTCTATGAATTGTAGGCCCATAGTGGGAAGAACTTCTCTATGAATTTGTAAACCCATGGTACGTGATGAAGAGAACCTCAATAGACCACGACTAGTGGGAAGAACCTCTCTGTGACTTTTCAAGCCCACGATATGTGATGGGGAGGTGTACCTAAGCAGTCCAAGGTTAATGGGATGCACATATTCTTGACTTGGTAGGCCCACTATACTCACTAGAGGAGGATTTCTCCAGCAGCCGAGGTGTTCGATGACGTGACTAGTGATGCTACTATTACTACCCTAGAATATACCTGGTGTGATATGTCTTGTGTTTCGTACTTTACTTTGAGGAATTGTTGTGTGGCCTTTCCTTTTTTGTTTTGGTGTCCCTAATGAGTATTTTGTTATTAACCCCTACACGGGATTCACCTTCATGTGTTGTGTCTGTTGCAGACGATCGATGTTTGGATAGGGGTGCTCCGGGAGATGGGACTTACGATGCTACGATATTGGAATTGGTGGCCCAGGACTAGGCAGGGCTCAGTAGGACTGGGCGGACAGGACATACTACTTCAGCTTCCAGTAGATTCACCGATCTCACGACCATGTGGGGTTTTTCTATGGATGACCATAAGAGTTTCATTTTTTTACTTGATGTTTTCATTTCCTTTTTGTGTTTTTATTCAAGCCCATTTAATTTTAGTTGTACTTGCACTCATACTTGATTTAGTAGTATACTTATTTTCCCCCTCTTTAGTGTGTTGGGATGTGGTTGGGTGTGTGTATGTGTACAGGGTCGCCAGCCCCTGGCCTTAGGGAGGTAGGGTTGGGGAAGTCAGGACATGGGCCCTAGGGGACGGGTCGTGACAGTTTATCCCCATTATAGCTTATGGGTGAAATTTTTATACCTTATATGATAGGTTCTCCCAGATAGCACTCGAATATATTGGGTGATGATTTTGTTCTCTCGATAATTATATTGGAAGTTGGTCATATGTTTATTCCATTTTTTAAGGGTTCTTGTAAGGGTTCTGTAAGGTTTCTAGGACAATGATTTCGCAAAGAACCTACATGACTTTTCTCTACATGCAAATGAATTTTCATAGAAATAATTTGATTTCAAAAGGTAAGATAATGATTTTTTAATGAAAAATGTTTCACATTTTAGATAAAAAGGTATGATTTTAAGAAAATGTTTTAAATTTTTTTCATGCTTTTCACTAGACTAAGGGTGTTTATCTTTTATGTCCCTTAATGAGATTAATTTTCTCATTCTAGGTTTTAAAATGCTTTACAAATGGATATTTTTATGATTAGGGAAAAGGATGAGGTTAAGATCAAATTTTTGAAGATATGTTATGAAAAGAAAACATGTATATTTTAAAAAAAAAATATGTATGGAGACATGTATACTGAGTAGAAGTGTCCACTTTATATACATATAGTTTTATAATGTATTATTTTTTTACATAATTCTTTAAAACTCTAAACTTGAAAAGATCCTCAAATGTAAGAGATTGATATTTTAACATAAAACAAAATAATATGCAATGGTTAAAGTTAGATCTTTACATTTGGTAATAGAGATAGGGTTTAGATTAATTTAGTGGTTTAGAAAATTAATTATAATACCCTTAAAATATTTTACCTAATGGTTAAGTCTAATTGATAAAGCACTAGATAATTACCCTATTTTGGGGACTAAACTATCTATTTTCATAATGTTTTTCAACATAATAAATAGGTAGGTTGTAGTAGGAAAGCTCCAAGAGGATGATATCCTTCTAAATTGGCAACCGAAAATGGTCAGTATTGGAATAGATTAGTTTTTTATAGTGATGGATCAGTTTATACATGTTATAAATGGTGGTGGAATCCATGCTACAGAGAATATATTTCTACCATAAAGAAACATGATAATAGTAGATCATTTTATGAGATAACATCCTCCAACACTCAAAAGTTCTTCTGACCCAGTGATAGCTAAAGGATTTACCGATGCCCTAGAGAAGATATTTGAAGTCATGGGGTGTTGAGAATGTCAAAATGTAACCCTTTCCATTAATTATTTTGAAGTTGAATATGATAAAGGGTGGTCTCTAGTTATGAATACCATATAAAAAGATGATATTGATTCCATGGAATGGGAAAAATTTAAGGATATTTTCCTTCCCAAATATTTCCCTATGGTATTTCAAATCCAAATGGAAAAAAAATTCCTAGAATTGAGGAATAGGGGTGAATATTTTGTAGTTGTGTAAGAATAAAATTTTACAAGACTATTGAGGTACGTACTAGATTTTTTTGGGACAGTGATTGTAAAATTAAAAGATTTTACTTAGTATTGAAATAAATTTTACGAATATCTTTAGACAAATTATAATTTAAAAGCTATTAAAAAGTTTTTTTGTGCTAAAAAATTTGATCTGGAGTTTTCTAACAGTTATGTGCCTCTTAATATTGAAATTAAGAAGCAGTTAGGATGGAAGGTGATGTGTAAACAAATATCTATTAAATCTAAAGGTATGAAAATGAAGTTCTCATCTTTTATTAAGTGTAGCAAGAAGAACCCTGGATAATGTCTTATGAAATCATATAATTGTTACAGATGTGGAAAGTTTGGTTATATGGACTGTGATTGGAAGGAAATTAATCCTGAAGAATTCATGAATGGGGTAAAAGATATCCATATATTGGTGTAATATTTTTAATTATAATGAGTTTGTTTATTATTATAATGTGTTCTTAGAGTTAGTAACTTGGGTTGGAAATCATTAAGACCAAAATAAAGAAGGTGAAGAACAATATTTTTTCTACAGCTATGGTTGATGTTGGGCCATCAAATGAATTAGTGATAGGTATGTTACTAGTGTATTCAAATTATTTCAATACCCTATTTGATTTTTGATCTTTGTATTCATTAATTTCTAAGATGTTTGAATGAATTTTGGGAATATCACATCATTAAAGTATGATAGAACTTTTGGTTAAAACACCAGGTAGGAATATTAAACCGACCAAGATATATATGACTCTTCTTATTTTTATCGATGAAATTGTCTTTCTTGATAATCTTTTCACACTACCCATAGTTTAGTTTGATATTATTTTTGGTATGGATTGGATTTTAATATATAATAATAAAATAGATTTTAGATCCAAGAAAGTTTTGTGATATGATTTCATACCTTTAATAACCTACCAAGAAGTAGATAAACTGATTAGAAATGGAAATGACAGTTACTTAGCATGTGTTTGTCAAAATGATGAAACAATTCAGATTAGTGATGTGTTGGTAGTGAATGAAAACAAGGATCTATTTCCTAATGATTTACTAGGTATTATTCCTTATTGGGAGGTTGAGTTTTATATTGACTTAGTGCCTGATGCTAAGCCTATTTTTAAACCCCCCATACTGAATAGATCAAGTAGATATTGTGTAATTAAAAAATAATTTTAAAGAATTGATAAATAAAGGTTTCATTAATCCAAGTAATTCACCTTGGGGTGATCCTAATTTTTTATTAAAATAAATATGGTTCCATGAGGCTTTTAATTGATTATAATTAATTGAATAATATCATTGTTAAGAATGAGTATCTTTTACCTCATATCGATGATTTGTTTGATCAGATCATGGGAGAACCATATTTCTTTAAGATTCACCACATATGGGGGTAATGTTAGTTAAAGGTAAAGGATGAATATATTATGAAGAATGTATTTCATACTAGATATGGGCGTTATGATTTTATAGTTTATCTCATTCAGGTTATCTAATTTAGTAGTTTTATTTAATGATCGTACGAATAGAGTCTTCCATGAATATTATGATAATTTTGGGGTTGTGTTTATTGATGATATATTGGTTTATTCTAAAATTAATGTGGAAAATTAAATACACCTAAGTATTATTTTTTAAACCTTATAAGAAAAGAAAATTTAAGGAAAATTTAGTAAGTTTGAATTTTGGTTTCAAAAAATTTCTTTCCTTGGAAACATTGTTTCTAAATATGTCATATTTGTTGAACCTTATAAAACAACAATCGTTGAAGAATGACTTAGAACAAAACATTTCATATATATTCATAATTTTCTTAAATTATTGGGTTTCTATAAAAGGTTTGTTGAAAAGTTTTCTCAGTAATCATTCCCACTAACAAAGTTCACTCGTAAGGGGTTAAAATTTTTCTATATAGAAGAGTGTGACAATTGGGTTCTGGATCTAAAAAGAAGATTTGTGAATCCTTTTTTTTTGCCCTTCCCTCTAGAAATAGTTATTTTTTTTACCTACAGTGATGTTTCTTTGAAGGGAATTGGTTGTGTTATAATAATTTATTATCAGGTAATGTATTACACTTCATGTCAACTAAAACCTCCTGAGAAAAATTATCCTACATATGTTTTTTAATTAGAAATTGAGTCTTTTTATTTGAAAATTTGGAGGCATAATTTATATGGATCAAGGTGTTAAATATATATGGATCATAAAATTATGAAGTATATATTCTCTTAGAAAAAGTTCAACATGAGTTTCATAAGATGGATATAAATGATTAAGGATTATGATTTTGTAATCTATTACTATCCTGGAAAAGTAAAAAATGTTGTGGATGATTTGAGTCAGAAAAAATAATGATACATTAACCATGATAGATTTAGAAGAGAAACCATTGGCTAATGGTTTGATAAATTTTTTCCAAGAAAATGGGGATGTGGGAACTTCCTTTGTTTTATTTCATGTGTCAGTGCAATCATATTTGTGAGCTATAATTAGGTATGCTCAGAAGGAAAACCATGAGTTATAGGAAATTTTTTAATTGGTAAATAAGTGAAATTTTTCTGAATTTAATGTTGATAAATAATTTTTTTTGAGACAAGGAAAGTGATTATGTGTGACTTGTGATTCTCATCTAAAGAGGTAATTATTATGTGAAGATTATATTTCTCCATTTTACATTCATCATGGAATCATTAATATGTATATAAGAGTTCATGATTATTACTACTAGGATAGAATGAAAATAGATATTGCTAACTTTACCATGAAATTTTTAGCTTGTCAACATGTTAAAGCAGAAAAGAAATTACTAAAGGGGATGCTTCATCCTTTTCCAATACCAAATTAGAAAAGGGAAAATATATCCATGGATTTTGTGGCCAGTTTACCAAATAATTCTCAATGTAATAATGTTATTTGGGTTATTATTGATCTATTGAATAAATAGTCACATTCCCTTTCCATTCAATATTCAAGGTCATTAGATAAAATTTCTCAATTGTATCTCAAGGGTATAGTCAGGTTACATAGAGTTACCCTCCCCATAATGTTAGACTGTGATCTCATATTCACTTCAAATTTTTCGAAAGAACTTCATAATTCATTGGGTATTGAATGAAAATTCAGTATAGTGTTTCATCCTCTATCTAATGGATAGTTAGAGCGAATAATTCAGACTTTAGAAGACATGTTTTATACTTATTCTATGGATTACCTGGGAATTTGGGATCAATAACTTTCTTTTTTGAGTTTTTTATTATAAAATTTTTCATTCCATTATAAAAATGGATCCTTTTGAGGTATTACATGGAATCCAGTGTCAAAATCTTGTATTTTGGGATGAATTAGGTGAAATGAAGTTTATGGAGGAAATAGATGAGAAGGAGATGATGATTTAGAGATATATAATGATATCTCAGAGCAAGAAAAAAATTTATGAAGATAACTAGTGGAAATATTTTTTTTTGAGGTAGGTGATAATGTTTTTCTTAAATTATATCCATGGAAAATTATTATTTATTTTGGTAAAAAGGAAAAGTTAAGTCCACAGTTCATTAGACCATACGAAATCCTATAGAAAGTTGGATTAGATTCTTACTAAGTTTCCTTTCCTCTGATTTTATTACATGTAAACAATTTTTAAATTTTTTTATGTTAATAAATTATGTTCCTAATTTATCTCATTTTTTGAGCCTTGAAGTGGTTTAATTGAAATAGATCCTTTTTATGAGGAACAACCTATTTAGATTTTTGACTGTAGAGATAAAGTATTACGGAATAATGTAATTCACCAGGTTAAGTTTTTGTGAAAAACTATATGATAGAAGGGGAAAAATGAGAGTCTGAAAATTCTATGAGAGAAAGGTATCCACACTTGTTTAATAAGTGAATAAAATTGCGAGGATACAATTTCCAAAAGTGAGGGAAGAATGTAACAATCTAGGTAATGTTTGAATAAATATTTTTCTTGAATTATATGGTTGAATTTTTAAATATAGGATTAAAAATTATAGTATTTTAAATTTGAAAAATGAACTTAATTTCTGGATCCGTCATGTTATAATTATCTTTGGATGAAATATTGAGAAATTTATTAAAATATTAATTTTTCAATGAATAGTGAAAAAATTGATTTTTATAAAACTGTCATCCTTTTTATAATAAAATTACCGTTATGATTTAAAATTGATATCATGGTAAATTAAGTACTATTTAGTTATATATAATATAAATAATTTTATTTTAATCACCCTTATACCTTATTTTCATATAAATACATTTTTGGACTTAAAAAATAATTTTTCACGAAAAACGTTTTTCATTGTAATTTGTCGTATTAATTTTAAATTAAATTCTTACAATTATTTATTTTGAATTTTTATAAATTTATTCCATATTTTTAATAATTGGGTCCAAATTTTGTAAATATTTTAATTTAATTTTAGTTCAATATGAATAGTAAACTTTATAATTTTATTATCACAGTAAAGGGAAATCGGGTAATTATGTTAAAAATAAAATTATAAGCACCATAAAATGATGCAAAAAAGTTACTTAAATCTTATTATATGAGTATATATCTATAATAATCATCCATGTTTCAAATTTATGACATTTTGGGGCCACTTGAATGAGATAATGACCTTTATATTATTTTATTTAAATAAATGTAAAACACGTCACATTCTTAGTTTTAATAAGTGTAATATTTTTAAAATTGTGTTATATAGATGATATTCTCAACTATAAATATTATTTTTAAATATGAATGATTTATCTTAATTATGGTGATTTATTTTTATTTTCTATTTAAGAAACAATAACCTTACTTGCATACACAATGTTGATGCAGTAATTATTTAATTAATGGAAACATCAAATAAATGGAATTAAAAATATTAAAACAAATAAAATTTGAGATAAATAATTTTATCCAAAAAATTATATACGCATATGACATGTTAGGGATATAATAATTTTTTCCCTAATTTTATATGTTATATTGATATTATTAAAGTTAAAGTAATGAATAGTTCTCAAAATTAACATTATTGATATTTTATAGTAAATAATAATTTATTAAATGACAAAAAATTCTTAAAAATATTAAAATTTTACAATTATTTATAATATGGTTTAAAATATCAACCATTTTACATATATTGGTCTTTTTTCATTTTATATTAACTATATTGACCCTCAAAACGTAAAAATTTATGTTGTCGCGGTGAGAGTTAAAGGTGTTAAATATGTGTTAAAACAAAAATATAAGTGTCAAAATATAGTCAAAACTTTCCTAATTTTAATTTTATTAGGTTATTTATACCCATAAACATCTTATATTTTAAATAACTCACTTTTTATCCATCTTGAATTAAAAATTAATTTATATTATTATAAAATTTTGAGAAATGCCAAGAGTGTCACTCCCCTCTCTTATAAAAGGGAACATCTTCTTCTCAATACTTAACACATAAAAAAAAAATTCATCCCATAAATACCAAAATACATTTCTCAGAAAAATAAACTCAATATATAGGTTTTTTTAAAGGTAGAACACTGACCTCAGTAGTCTTAAGGTGAAAACAAAATGAGGTTGTCCTAAAAAGAGGTATCGTTTTTAATCGAGTGTTTCTATTTTATTTATTCTTCAACCTTCTAAAAATCTTACCTAAACATGATTATATAATAAAATTAGTATCTTTAATATAATAAGGTTTTTTTATGTTAATTTTACAACCTATATATATATATATTCTCTTCCATCAAATGGGAAATGAAACTATCATTCATGTGTACGGTGGACTACCGCCTCACGAACCAATGTAAATAATTTTCTCCCACTCTCTCAAAAATGGTTATAATAAAATAATTAATGTTTATGTATGATACTAATTAAATATTTATCATTATCAAAAAAATAATATATCATTTACCTTCTTGTATTTCCACAAACTAGGAAATGATAATGTTTCACGAGCGTACCTTTGGACTACCACCTCCACAAAGCGATGTGATTCGTTTTTCATCAATACATCACATGAATGATATATATTAGTATATTTAAAGAAATAATATGATATATGTGATATAATTATCATTAGATAAAGATAAAATAATATTTAACTTCTTTCCATAATGATCATTGAAAAATAGAAATGTCACTCATGCGTATGTATGACCTACCGTCTCCATGATTATAACATAGTTCATTTTTCATAACCATGTTTAATGGATGGATTTAAAAGTATAAATTTATATATATATATATATATAATATAATTATTTATTTAATTTTATTTCATATATGTTTTAATAATTACCTCTTAGACCATATTCCACATACCTAAGTAATTTGGGACTTATAAACCAAATATCATCAAAATATCTGAAGTTAACTTAATTAATTGCATAATTTCATATAACATGATATTAAATAATTCAAAGTAATTATGAACTTTAAAAATGTTCTAAAACAATTATAAATTAACTTATGTTTATTATTCAGTAATATAAACAATGTACGTGATGAGTTGGACTCAAGGTAAGGGGATTTCTTTTAAAACTATCTTTTAAAGTTCCTCTTTCAAATAGTTTTAAAAAATTCTAAAGGAATGTAATTTTTAACATATATGTCATGATATTATTTTCCAATAATAATGAAGCCTAAATGATTTTACACTTCCATTATATTTTTCCATGGTTGTTTTTAAATAAAATGGTTTCTTTATTATCTGTGTTTTTTTTATATTTTTAAAGTTATTTTTAAGGAAAAGGGTATTTTGTTATTTGAATGTGTTTTTTAAATGGGTTTAGAAAAGTTTTTTGAGGGTTTTATTCATGAAATGGTCCATATAAATTATTTATGAAAGGTTATTCCCCATTATAACTCATGGTTAATCCGGTTATATCTTATATAATAGGTGTTCCAAGATAGTTCTCCAATGCATCGGGTAATGATTTTGTTCTTTAAAGAATTATATTGGATGTTGGTCATATGGTTACTCTAATTTTTAAGGGTTATTTTAAGGGTTCTACATGGGTGATATGATGATGATTTCTCAATGAAGCTACATGAATTTTCTATTCTTGTTAATGATATTTCATGGAAATCTTCAAATTTAAAAAGGTAATATAATCATTTTTTAACGGAAAAAATGATTCTCTTTTTGGATGAAAATGTATGTTTTCAAGAACTAGTTTTTAATGGGTATTCATGTTTCACTAGACTAATAGTTTTTTTCCTTTTATGTACCTTACTGATATTATTTTCTCATCCCACATTTTAAAATGATTTTCACAGGGATTTAATGATTGTTAGGGACAAGTATGAGGTCAAGATCAAATTTTTGAAGATATTCCATGAAATGAAAACATGTATATTTTTAAAATTGTTATCTGGTGGGAAAAATAAATACTGAGTAGAAGTTTATTCTTTGTATATAGTTTTATAATTCATGATTTTTGATCCAATTATCTAAAACTCTAAACCTGTAAATATCCTCAATTGTAAGAGAATGAGTTTTTAACATAAAACTAAATATTATATAATGTTTAAGGTTGGGTCCTTACACTAATTAAGTATTTACAAGTGTAAAATTAATGTGAATGATTTTAGAAGGATTAACCCTTCATATATAGAGATTTAAGGATGAATAAAAGTGGGAGATAATCACAAGATATGAAAATGAATGGGAAATTCTTTGAAATTATAGTATTCATTGACGATGTGGATTTGATATTATATGTTAAAGTACAATACAAACACCCAGTTAGTTTGGTGTTCATATATTGTGAATATTATTATATAGAAACCTTTTTGTTGATTACTTTTTTGTATCTCTTTTTTATATTTGTGAGTGAATTAGGAGAAAGGATCAACGATATGCCTTAACTAAAATTTTAATTCATATATATTGTATATTCAAATACTTTGGTACATAAAAACACCATTTTCATATTCTCCTTATAGTGTCCCTTAGTAGTGAACCAAGTAAAATCTTTTTTTCACTCCATTTATTTTAATGTCTTTGGATGCTTTGGTCATGTGGTTGATCATTATAAGTTTCCATAATTCTTTTAAACATAAGGAAAATATCCAATGGTGATTTAAAAAACAAAATAAGTTACCTCCTAATTCACCCCCACCCTCTTAGGGTGTGTTGGGAAACTATGATTGAAACAAGTGGTATTAGAGCCACAAGTTTCAAACATGGAGAATCTATCAACATTAGATTATAAATATAAAGAATGTTCTAAATGAAAAAGGATTAGAATTATTTTATTAGTGAAATTACAAGATTTGAAATAATTGAATTATATCACACCTACATTATTTTGGACTATAATTCCACTCAGTGCCATCCATGAAATAAAAATAAGTGTTATTGGGGAGATATTTATGGTATAAGCTAACAAAATATTTCTCAATGATGATTCTAAAGCAAAAAATACATTATCTATAGAATTATAAAATCATATTTATATGAAGGTTCCTAGTTGTAGATCAGTGAAATCTGTTTGGGATAAACTGTAAAATATTTACGAAGGGTCTAGTAAGTACAAGTAATAAATGTTACAAGTAATATGTACTAAATTTGATGATCATAAGATGAGCCTAAGAGAAAAAATTCATGGTTTATTTAACCATATCATTATGTTTGTAGAAAAATCCATTGTCTTAGTGATGAAATGAAGGATTTTAAAATTATAAATAATATTATTAATGGGATTCCACCTATGTATAATTCAAAATTTTCAACTCTTGAAGAAAAATATATCATGAAATTTTATATTAATGATTTTCATATAAATTTAGTTGATTAGGATATGTGGGTGAATTCTGAGAGCATACCAATTCAATCAAAAAAAGAAATGGAATTCAAGGATATAGAGAGGATTGATATTACAAAATATAAATAAATTGAGGAATATGTAAGTGAATAGTTTTTCTTACTTGTAGTAAGAAATTTTAAGCATGGAAAAAGAATGTTAAAAGAGAATCAAATGATATAATGATGAAATTATATCAAATCTTTCAATATTTCTATAATATGTTTGAAGAAAATTTATGGATAAATTGAATATTATTTCACAAAAAATATTAGAGAAAATTTCTCCCAACATGACACTTTAATACAAGACATACACATGAAAATAAGTTCCAGTAGAAAATATTTGTAAGTAAATAAAAATGTGTAGATTTGGCATGTTTTAAAGATGATGAGGTTGAATTTATTTTAGATATATATAATGAAATGATATAATTTTTACAATGATTTAAATTTTAAATCAAGGAAGAAAATAAACATGAAGGTGTTTATAACACCCCTAGATTTTTACATGTATTTTACATTAGAAAATATATATATTAAATAGCATGTTTTACATGTAGCATCTACCTAAAAAAACCGAGATGCATTTTATTGAGATAAAATATTATAATTCAACATAAAAATTAATAAATTATAATAATATAATATGAAACATCATTAAGAAAGGTATAGGTGGAATAAATTCGTAAGTAAATAAAAATACCACGAACATGAAATATTTATCATCAGGGTTTTCCATAAATATCATAACCCTGATTGAAATTATGGAAATAATTAGGGAATAAAAAAATATTATACATGTTGAGATATAAGTAAACGAATAGGATGAATGATTATAAGAATGTATAAAAGACTATATATTAAGAGAAAATCTAATTGTTATATATATGCTTACTTCAAATATAGACATTAGAAATATGGTTTTTAGAAATAATTTTTTTTGTTATACATATATACAAGAAGTATATTGAAGTTTTTTAATTTTTAGTAATAAATTAAAAATAATATAATTCATAATTATGGAATGAAATAAAAAGGTGATATTTAATTAAAATATTATATTATAAAAATACATTTTTTTGTTTATATTATTATTATTATTATTAAATATTGATTATATGTGTTTAAAAAAATTTAGAAGGATCTTAATACCATTGGGTTGATAAATTAAATGGTTTTTAGATGAATAATTATTTTTAATGGGATGTGGTTAAAATAATTTATCATAAAAAATGATATTTTCAAAGAACTATTTTTTATGTGTTTGGCCGTTTTATATTAATAAATTAAATTTATCACTTTTAAATTCTAAATATAATGTAAATTTTCAATTTATAATAAATATATTAACAATAATTTATAATATTAATTGATATGAAATAATTTTAAGAACACTAAGTATTAAAAAAGTTATTTTTTGTTAAAATAGTTTTTCTTATATAAATTATATTTTTATATAAAAGTTAAAATTATCAAATTTTCAAATTTAATCATATTAAATTAATTAAAAAAATTATTCAATAAATTTAAATTTGTTAAATAGTTCAGTTTCATTTTATTACATAAAAATAAGACACCAATGTAAAAAAATTGAGTTAACACGGTAAAGGCAAAATAAGGTAAGAAGTGTTAAACAAAGTGGTAAAACATAAAATATAATGAAGAATTATCTATAATTTTTTTATATGATGGTATGAACGAACCATTCCCATTATATTCCACTTTTTATCCATTTATATTTTAAAATAACAGCCTTATACATTTAGGAATGAATATTTGTGGAAATTCCACTCAAAATTAACCTATAAAGGGACCCCTCTAATATCCCTTCAAAAAAACTCAAACCATTTTGTAATCAGTTAAATATCAAACTATTTTCACAATAAAAAATATTTATTATATTTTCAGTGTCTTCTAGATCTAAAAAGGAAGACTAAATCCTTCATTCTAAAGGAGCCCATATTGAGAAGGGGAGAATTCATCAAAGTACCTAGTTCTTCACCATATTTTCTAGTTACCTTCCATAATCACTATTTATATTTATAATTCACCATTTTAGAAATATTTCATAATAGTATTATTATTTTGATGAAATTATATTTCTATTATATTAGTCTATACTCTTACTCATTCGTTAGTATATTATGTTCCTGTTTGGGTTGGTTCAGCCACCTATATGAACGATGTTATACCATATTCATTGTCTTCGATATGAATGAGTATCAGGAAATTAATAATTTTAATATATGATATTAAATATTAATTTATTTTATGAATATATGTCTGTAAGGGTTGCACAAGAAAATGACTAATCAATATTAAGTGACTCATTGTTATCTATAAATTACACAAAAAATGTATATCATGGATTGCATTATCACGAACCATACCCATGATTTCCATACAATGAAAATGGTAATACATAAATCATTGGAACACAATGATTCAATTAAATTTACTAATATGGGAGTGATTATATTTTTATCAAATAATGAGTAGTGACATCTCCATCAAAAAACTTTTATGAAATAATCAATATTACTAACTTCTTGTCTTGAAAATAAACTACAAACCATATTTGTGTAATGAATGATAATAATTTAATTGTATAAATGGTAATATATATAAATAATATTATTAAATAATTTATCAAGATTATTATTTTTATTGTACATAAGGTTAGATCACTTTTGTTGAAGTCAAGAGTTAAGGTAAAGGTTTTTTACTAATATCATTTTGAAATCATGATTCATTATGTTTGAACATCCATTAGGGGAAACTATATGATCATATCCCTAAAAACTATTTATTTACCTATCATACTGTTATCCAAGGGTTTTAAATGTATATAACCATTTTCAAACCATTATTTTATAATTCAACTGAAATAATTGTCATAAATGAGGACTAAACATATCACTTATTTTTGGTCAAGAATATTTATATTATATGTACATATTGTTTATATAGTCTTGTGAGTGTATTTATCTACACTAAAATTACTTATTAATTTCAATTTTTACATTAATTGACTGAATTTAAAAAAATTATAGGAATATTTTTAACATTTTTTGCATGATTCATTTTATAATTACATTGACTCTCTATATAAAAGTGTGAAAATAATATTAACTTTTAACAATTTATACATAAAAATATTTTACCACTTTTATATTCGTATTTATAAATGAATATTACTTTCCACGTTTTCATGGTTTTCTAAAGTAATTTCTATTCTCATTGTTTTGTGAATTTTTTTTCTTTAAAATAAAAGTTATTAAAAACATAAAAGGTAATTTCTTATCATTTTCCAAAGTGATTTTGTTAATGATCTTATGATGTGTTTTTCATCTATGTCAACATAATTTAAAATTTTATATGCTTTAATGTAGATATTCTCTTATTATATCATCCTCTTTATTTCTTTGGATGGATTTTTATCTTGATTTTTTGGAATTTTTCATGTAACCCATTTCTTTCCATGGGTTAATTAAGCTATGATGGAATTATAAATGTTTTCATGTTGATATAGAACAAAAATATAAGGTTTTTAATTATGTGATATGTGGGCCCAGAATTTGATATCAATATAATTAGTTTGGTGAAGATTTATATCTCATTATATGATTCGTATGAGACTCAAGAGTAAACCCAATCCACTATGTGACTCTTTCCGATATGTTTATGGTAAAGGGGAGTGATCCCAATCACTATGTGAATTTTTCCACAATGTGACGATGGTGTTGGAAGTGATCCTTGACATAGAAAATAATTTTATATTCTTATATATGTGACACATTCTTAAGACTATGTTATTTTGTAATAACTCATTATTATTAACTCATATTCCCACTTTAATATATCTCATTTCAAATGTTTTTCCAACATCCTTATTCCATGACTTGTAATTTTTTATCTATCTTTTACTTGGTTTGATTATATTATATTATTAACATTTATCTTTATTATGTTTTTATGGACACATTTTTATCTTATGATCTCTTATCATCTTTGATTTATATCTCTTTCGTTGACCATCATTGAGAATCGGAGCTCAACTTTATTATGTTCCCATTCTCCATATTATGAAGAGGGGTTTCATGTATGATGTGTATAAAAGGGTATCATGTGAGAAGACTATCTTTGTGGGATTCTGAAAATATTGTAAAATAATTTGGTTATGTATATAATTATTAATGAAACTAAACATTTATGTTATGGGGTATGATTTATTATGATATGTAATGAATATTCATGTAAAATGATGAGATGTGTATTTATGTTGTTCTTGAGTTTCCTCAATTATTATAAGAGCAAGCTTTAGTTATTTTTGGGGATTAGGATATTAAGAATAAGATGATAAAACCTAAAATAAATGATAATAAACCAAAAGTGATATAGGATGAGCTTAAAAAATCCTAGGTTGAAATAAAGGTGAAATAATTTAGTACATCATAATATTGATTTAACCTATCATATAATTTATTTCCCGAAATATTATTGGTTAATACTCAATATAACCATTTTTATTTTATTAGGGGAAGAAATATAGAATTATTAAATTTTGGTGATGAAATGTATGAGCATTATTCAAAACATGTTATTTGAGTTGAGTTCCATATCAAAAAGTCTCTGAGATTATTGATTCTTATCCACAATGGATTATTATTTAATTATCAATGAAAAATCCTAATATTAATATGATTACATTCCAAGTATATAACTCTTCCGTGATAGAAGTTTGTGTGAATACTCTTTCTTAAAAACGTATTATTCTCCATTTCTTTGAATTTGATGTGATTTTGGGCATGGATTGGATCTACTTTCATATAGACCATTTTAAATGTAAAAATATAGTAGTTTCATTTCATATCAAAAATCAAACAATGATCATTTATCAATTCTAGATTGAACATTATCTCTTTATGGAAATTACTTCCATTATATAGGTCTTATTTCCCAATTATGAGGGATATTTATCTCAAATGGTTTGGGAAAAACTTCATATTGAATATATGACTATTTTTTGGGAATATATCGACATATTTCTAAAAGAGTTTCCTAGTATTACCCTATATCATAGGGTTTAGCTTTTAATAGAACTCTTACCTAGTGTTATTCCAATACCAAAGACTCCTTGTAGATTATCCCTAATTTCATTGGAGGAATTCTAGAAGCAACATCAGGAAATTATAGAGAATGTTTTTATACACCCAAGTTCTTCACTATTGGGTGCACTATTCCTATTTATTACGAATAAATATGGATCAATATGATTCTACATTGATTACTGTAAACCTAATAAAATCACAACCAAGAATAAGTATCATCTACCATATATTGATGACTTGTTCAATCACCTATAAGGGTCTCAATAATTCTTAATGATCTTCCTTCAATCTGAATATCATCAATTAAGGATAAAAAGAGATGATATTCTCAAGATAGCCTCTCAAACAAGATATGGGCACTATGAATTTATAGTGATATCATTCGGACTCACAAATTCCCATTCTATCTTAATGAATCTGAAAAACTGGGTCTTTGTGGAATTACCAAATAAATTTATGGTTTTATTTATAGATGATATTATCATATAATCCAAGAACAATGAATAACATGAATATAATTTGATGATTGTGCTACGTTCCTTGATAAAGGAGAAATTGTATACCAAATTTAGCAATATGAATTCTGACCGCACAAAGATTCATTTTTGGGTCATTTAATCAAAAGATATTATATATCTATGGATCCATTAAAGATATAGGTAATTGATGAATGGTCCAAAACAACCACTGTAAAGGATATTTTTATTTTTATTGTAAAGAATATATACTATCGATGATTTTTGGGAAATTTCTCACAACATTAAAATAAACTAACCAAGCTAACTTTGAAGTGAATCAAGTTATTATAGATAAATGGATAAAAATAAAATTTCAAGGAACTCAAGATCTTGATGGTCAATATACATGTACTCGAATTATCTTACAATGGAGGAGGGTTTGTGAGAGAAACTGAAGTATCAATCATGGGATTGGGATGTGTCCTCATAAAAAATTACATAATGGTAACTTATGCCTCACATCAATTAAATATTCTTGAGAAAAATTACTCGACACATGAGTTGGATATACAAGAATTATTAATTTCATTGAATATATAGAATCATTATCTCTATGGTGAAAAGTGTAAAATATATAATTATCATAAGATCTTAAAGTAATATTAAAATAAAATGAGTTAAGAAAACACCAAAGGAGATAGTTGGAATTGATCATAGACTGTTATTCCTTGATACATTACCACCTAGGGAAGGCAAATAAGGTTGATTATTCTCTTAGATAGAATGTTCATGTTACTTTATCCATGATGAGGATTTAAAGAGACTCAATACTCATTTATTTTCAAAAGAAAGTCTTTGAAATCATGAGGTAATGGTAAAAACCCTATCTTTACCAAATGAATGATCAATTATCCATCCATGTAAAGGTCAAGGAGGAATAGAAGAAACATATATAGATATAAAACAATTATAGAATATTTTGGAATTAAACATTGAATATGATTAAATTATATGATTCATAAAATGAATTTTTTTCCATAAATACTATAATTAAAGAATTTATTTTAATAATTCATAGAGATTATTTTTCTCTATCAATCCTAGAAACATAAATATGTATAAGGATATTAATAATTATATCTGGTGGGAAAATATAAATAGGGAGAATATAGAGTACACATCTCAATTCTTGGTTTTTTAGTAAGTTAAGTTAGAATAATAGATGTTTAAGGGAATGATGTGACCATTACCTATACCTATATTTAAATAGTATAACATAACTATGGAGTTCATTATAGTTCTTCCTAAGAAAAATAAAGGTTATAAGTTCATTTAGGTTGTAGTTGATAACATTAGTAATTCAGTGAATTTAATTTCTATTTGAGAAGATTTATCACTCAATCTACTTACCAAGATATATATAAATAAATGTTAAGGATATATTAAATACCACTCTAAATTTTATCTAATCATTATTAGAGACCTACCTCAAATTTGTTGATAAATCCTTGATAAGCATTTGATATAGAGATGAGATCCAGCACTGCTTATCATCCTTGTAATGATGGCTAATTTGAAAGTACTATTCAAACTCTAAAGGATATGAGTAGATATTATTAAATGGATTTCAAATAATGTTATGATAAACACATTCCCTTGGTAGAGTTATTATATAACAATAGTTTCCATTGTAGAATTCAAAATGAACTATATGAGGATCTGTATAGAAAGTGGTGTATAACTCCAACATATTGGGTTGAAGTTGGAGAGAATAAATTGATGGTATCAGATATTTCTCAAGAAATGACATAGAATATTCAAACCATTATGTTGAATAATAAAACTAAATAAAATAATCATCAGTGATATTTAGAGTTTGAAGTTAGAGATAAAGTGTTCCTTCTAATAACACCATGGAGGAAGGTTATGAGATTTGGGAAGAAGGTAATGTTGTGCCCAATAAACATTGGATCATTCAAAATATTTGATCATGTGGGGACAATATATTATCATCTTTAACTTCCACCCAACCTCTAATAAGTTCATGATGTGTTTCATGTATCACTATTGAGGAAGTACATACCTTACCCTTTACAAATACTGAACTCAGATGTAGTAAAAATGGAACATGATGAATCTTATGAGGATTGACCAGTTTAAATCATGGATCATAGTAATAAGGTACAACGAAACATGACCAATCAACTGGTTAATGTTCTAAAGAGGAATCATAATCTTGAGTAAGAAACATGGGAACCATAAGACATAATGAGTTATAAGTACCCTCAATTGTTTTTATCAATGTAGAAAAATTGTTTTAGGGATAAATTCTTTCTAAGGAGGTAGAATGTAACACCCCCATGATTTTATAAGGTATTTTTTTATTTAAATAAACACTATTTTGAATAGATTATTTCACATGAAAAATCAAACTAAAATAAAATGTGATTCATTTTTTTGAGGTAAAATATTATAATATAAGATAAACATTAATAAATTATGATATTATAATAGGAAACATCCTTAAGAAGTGTAAAAGTGGAATATGTCTTCAAGTAAATAAAAATATCATGAACATGAAGTCTTTATCTCCATGATTTTCTATAAATATCATAACCCTAATTGAAATTATGTAAATAAGAAAAATATGTAAAAATACAATAGATATATTGAGAGAGAAGTAAATGAATTGGATGGATTATTCTAAGAATATAAGTAATACTATATATAGGAATGAAATATGACTCTTATATATATGGTCATTTGAAATAAGGTGATTGGAAATATAATCATTGGATATATGGTCATGTAACATATTGGCATGGGTTGACCTAACCGGCCACTAGATCTAATTCACTATAAGACCTCAAGAATGCCTCCCTATAAGTCAAAGCATACTGAATAGTAGTGGTGGTATAAAAAGATTCAATGGGGAGACTATACCCAAAAATCATAATGCCACAATAATGGAAATAAAATAAATACATCAACAACATAAACACAACAGTACATAATAAATAACTAAAGAAACAAAATTATGTAATAAATGAAATGTTTCATAAAGAATCATAATAAAGATATTACATAGAAATTGGTTTCCCACTGGGATAACAACATATACAGAATAAATTAAACTAAAAATAAATAAATAAAACTCTAAAAAAAACTTTAAGCCATACCACATACACGGTATCCATAAATTTTGAGATTATCCATACCAAACATAAAAAACCACATGAGAAATCCATTAAATTAAGAAACATTGGGAATCAGTACTATCCACCATGCTTTGTGTGGTCATCCAAAAAAGTAGACATAAGGTTTTCACATGCACCAATGTGAACAGATAGGGGGTGAGAAATAAATCTCAATAAGCCACCCCAAATGGTGAACCAATAATCTATTTTCATATACAACTGCTTACACACGTGAAATTCCTAGACTAGTGAAAAGCTAATAAGACCTATCATAAATAAATTTTATAAATAAAGGGGGAAAATAGAATGAACAAAGTAGTAAACCTCTGGATCTGTCTTCAAACTCGATGTAAATCTACCCTCTCCCCATCTCAAGAAAGAGGGATTATAATATATTGCTCACACTACCACAGAACATCAGTAACATTCTCCAAATCAACAAAGGATGATTTTTGAAGACTAAAACAAGAAGAGTAATAAATTTCAAACTGTTTTATCTTATTCTAGATGTCCCCAACTACAACACACATCAATTATAGTTTCTAGGAATCCAATAGCATGATCTAAACGGGAGACAAGAACTATACAAACATAGAGGGAAGCTATCCAAATAATTATTTTCATAAAAAACTAAATGGATCTATAAAATAAAAATTCAAGGAAGTACATATCCCCCAACCTATGTTCATCAAAATTTACATGACTATAGACACACATCCCCTAGTCGGCTAAAAATATGTTGTACTAGGGGATAATCTCCTCCAAATCATCCATTAGATACCACAACCCATATTACACTATCAAGATTATAGAGAAGATCATTAAATAAATCTCAAGGTCCAATTCCCAGTCCAATGATATCCCAATGATATCCTCTTATATCCAATAACTGAGTAGAAATTGCCTCAACATCCCTGACCATAGTCCATCAGATCAGGGGTCGATCAACTCTCAAACCCATCATCCAAACCAATGAATCATTATCACCAACCATATCATGATTAAAAAACTCTAGGGATCCCACAATCCCTTATATCACATCAATCAAATATCCATCATATTCTCTCATCAAACTACCCGAGGGTTCAACAAAACATGATTCTCTCATGGTTTCTGGGATCAAAAAATAATTGGATTCCCTATGAGGGTATCCCCTGTCACATCCAATATCTCAATCCATTCCCATTATAAAAATCCTGAAATGGTAGAAGGGATATAAAAATAATAATGCACCCTAAAATGGGATCCTCTATTACATCCAAACTCTCAAGAGTATTCCATCATGATAAAGATATCCAAGTGGCTCTAAATAGCCAACCACTGATCCTTGATCAACAATGCACCTTCAAGGTTAGATAAATGCGTCAATACACCTGAAGGAGCATTCCAAATAGATGACTACAGCATTCACAGATCCTTGATCAGACAACCACCCAGAACGCTATCCTCATAGTCCCTCAGAATCTCCTCAACTAATACTAAATGGTATTATTCCATACCTCACACCCCCACGGTGTCATCCTATCCCAAAGACTCTCACCAATCTAATCCTAAAATAACTAGATTTAAAACCATAACCACTCAAACCTCAAGAAACCTTTCCCGACATCCAAGGATTATCCAAAGGTATCATACAAGATACTAATAGATCCAATCCTCTAGGGACCATTCAAAAGATCATAAGAAATTTCCACTTCATGTTCATAGGCTAAGGTGACCAATAAGATGACGACCCTCACTCGAGCCACATAGATCACAATACAATATATAGGAGAACTCAAAATCAAAACCTCAAATAAATAATCTTTCCAAAACTCACCCAGTCTAAAACACCACCAAGACAGCCACTAAGTATCAAAGGGATTCTACCATCATGATCTACATGATAAAATTCTCAGAATTGACTACCTGAAATTCCAATACTGAATCCATGTCAAGTAAAAAATGAAAAATTCATAAAAAATTTAAGTATATAACATGAACCTCATGTACAAAATATGTACCCCCAAACATAAACCCAAACCATATACCTACAACCATATTGGCATTTACTTTCCAAAGTATATGGAGTTTACATATCATGCATGGAATGTATTCCACATGGGTTACTTGGTCATGTACCTCATGCAGACTCTTTCCAAGTACTCCACATGTACTTTATCCATGTTTCATTGATAGGATTTTTCCAAGTTACATACACTGGCATTGGTCGTCTTCCCCACAAAGGACTTTTCCATGTAATATACATGGCCTCTAGCTAAGCACTTTACAAGGGCACTAGTCATGTGCCTCGCATGACCATGTTCCCCAACACGGGGTGCATAGCCATTCCCCATAAAATCATTGTTATGTTCCACATGGTATGTTCCACATAGACACACATTGTGTAACACATTCTTTCTTACCTCACCCATAATGAAGAACACACACCATGTGTTCTTTGAACTATACACCATGTGATTGGGATTTCCTGAACAAAAACCCCTCCAAACATCCAAAAACCCATATTTCTCTCCCAAAATACCTATAGATAGACCCTTTAGGGGTCCTTAGAAACACATATATGGATTTAAAATTAAAAATAAATAATTATACAAGTATATTGATGAAACATGAAACAAATTTCCTAGCTCAAGGTGAAAATTGTTGAATCTTTATTCTTAGATCTACAAGATGTCACCACCGAAACCCATTTTAGCTCCACAACCACTCCGAGGGGTTATCTACCTCTCGTATACCTCCATTAATATATCAAATTAATGTGACCCATAGGGGAAACTGTGTGATAATTCACATGGGGGAGGAGGAAAGAAAAAATAAAACAAAAAAATAAATAAAATGGAAAAAACAATGAAAATGAAAAACAGGCCTACCCATAACCTCGACACAATGGATTTCTTTTATAAATAACCTAGGAAAAACCCATCTTCCCAAACTCAACCACGATGTTAGAATCTCAATAAAATTCTCTATTCAAGAGATATCACCATTCAATTGCACATAAATAATTAATATTTAATTAATTAAATATCAATATTCATTCAAAATACAAATAGCTCAGAATTCCAAAAAATCATGTCCTATAGTAAAAACATATTATAAGAAAAATGGATCGGTCATAAAATAATTTCAAGATCATATTATAGGATAAATCACCTTTTCTCCTTAAAACATAGGAGAAAAAAATTAAATTTCTCATGATTTTTATAACTCACCATGATGAGGTTCATAATAATCACCTTGTCATAATGCTTCTCTTCCTAGAGAAGCCTCGGTCATAACAGAGCCTCATTGGTTCAACCTGAGCACTGAAACATCTTTATGTTACCTCAACCATATACTAAATAGACACAAAATTCGAAAAACTCTCTCGACAGGAGATACATTCATCCAGGATCAATCTGATGCTCCTCGCTATAGGAATATCATTTTCATTTTCCTATAACCAAAACACCAAACTCTAGGGCCCACACTCTATCCATCACTAAAAGTAATGACTGGATATATTTGTCTCACTCACACATGATCACCAACATGAAAATATTTACAAATTATCTTCCTCATCTTACCTAGAATGGTAACCCTCCCCCACCCCCCTCATGCTCAAAAATGAACTTATAATGAGGATCACATACCCTCATAGACAATAGTTTACTTTACACCATATAGATTTCATCACACCCCTCATCAAGTGTTGACCTCAATAAGTCCACCTCATCAACGCCACTTGGGTCCTCCCAAGACCTGAAAAAACCTCAATGAACCCACACATGGGCCATTTAATTAAACTATGAACCAACTAGAATTGTTCATAACCCGCATGCACAATCCCTCATCCAACTATTAATTTCCCAAAAATCTATTCCAACTACTCTCCTTTTCATGGTAGAGTGATCCTCGGAGAACCTATCATAGGCTCTCATGCAACATTAATTCACAATAGGGGTCATTCACACATGATCCACTCCTAAATAAACATGGGATAACATGCCTAAAATCACTAACCATGCTTCTATCTCACATAAAATCCAAAAAACCATAGTACCCTTGGAACTTCTCGTTAAAATCAAGTCATCTCCCACATGTCATGATTGACTACATGACTAACTTATACTCAAGAATCAATCCAAAATGATAGGAGTCTAAATACACTCTCACCATGCCACCAGAACTGTATATAGAATAAATAGGGCTAGGTATAAACTAACCAAACCTCTTACCCCAAGGAATCCTTATGCCTAAACACAAATGTTCCAAATACTTAATGATCCCCTGGTGATAGAATATCCCATCAGTACCCACCTATTGGATGATAAAACATACCCACCTAAGATACTAATAGATAAAAAGACCTCATGCCCCTATTATAAGACCTATAAGATAACATATGGAAGAAATATCATCCTCTTCTAAAGGGATTAAAAGCTGTACCCCAATAACCTAAACCAAAAAAATTAGGGAAACCGCATCCTTGGAGAAACTTGAGCCTGATCCAAACATATCTCCGAAATCATTTTCCTCATCAAACCAACACAAGAAGTAAGGCATGTAACACTTTCACCGACCCACAAGGGTCTCTATGCATCCCTCGATAGTGGGACTTCATTTCCATCACTAGTGAAAATATTTCCACAAGATCCACATGGGTTTTCATCAGATGAAAAATACATGCAGTTCAGTTGAGTTTAATTCCACCAAGGATCTATATATAACAACACCATATTGGTCATTATAGAAACCTTACACAACTAAACCTCTGTAATTAGTGAAATTAGACACAAATAGGAATATTTAATGTGAATCATATGGTCCTATTATAATGAATGAACATGGGATAATTTCAACTATGGGACAAGATCCAAAAATCAGTAAATCATAAATCCAAAAACCTAACTAAATCAAACTACATGAAATCATAAAACTATAAAAATAGAAACCAAGAGTCACAAAGCATTCCCTAGAAACATAGAATTCCAATCAGAAAGGGTGTTCATGACACAAAAAATTGATATCCATCATAACTTCATACACATTACTAAACCATCAGTCTATCATCTCCCCAAATAATAAGATAAAGAAGAAAAGAAATTCTTTAATACCATTTTTTATTGAATCAATCCAAGTAAACATATCACGTCACCTGGTCTAATTTACCATAAGGCCTAAATTACACCTCTCTATACACTAGAGGCTTCCAACTAGTAGCGAGGTTCTAAAAAGATATAGTGGGGAGACTATACCATCAAATCAAAGTTAAAAAATAATATAAATTAACCAAACATAGTAAAAAACATATACATCAGATTACATAATAAATAACTAAAGAATGAGCATGTTATAATAAATGAAATGTGGAATATAGACTCATAGGTATGAAATAACATATAAATGAGTCACCAGCTAGGATGACAACATATACAGAATAAATAAAACTGAAAATAAATATATTATACCTTACTAACAACTCTAAGTCATTCCACATACATGGTATCTAAAAATATCGATCTACTCTAACCAAAACATCAGACTCCACATGAGAAGTTCTCCTCAATCAAAAAAACCTAGGCCTCCTTCTTAACCATTGTGTATCCTATAATCAACCTAAAATAATACATAAAGTATTCCACTTAACATTTTTCACTCATAATGGGTGATAAATAAATCTCATTAGGACACCCATAATGGTGAACCTATAATATGTCATCACATACAAGTGTATTCGCACGTGATATTCACATACAAGTCAAAACCTAATAAAATATGGCATAAATAAACTTCATAAATAAAATGGGTGAATATAATAAAAAAACCAGGGAACCTTGGGATATAGATTGATACCCAGGGTAAACCTACCCCCACTACATCCCATATCATAGGGCTTATATCGCATATCTGACCCATCCATATAACTCAGATAGGTCCTTCATATCAATATATCAAACTTATGGAAGACATAAAAGATAATAAAAATAAATATCATGCCCTAATATCTTATCCTAGGAATCCATAACCTGATCACACATCACTACTCAGCTCTAGGAATCTACTAGAATGATTTAAACTAGAAACAAGAACTCTACTGACACTATGATAACCTATCCAATGATTGATTGTTTTAACTAGATATATAAAATATTGGAAAGGTCATTTACCTCAACATGGTTTCATAAAAACATTTTTGAACCTTGAACATCCTTCCCCTAGTCAGGAAACAATCCCCCAGATTAGGTGGTGTTTCACTCCTCCGGATTTTCAATTAGCTCCCTAGACTCATCTAACACAAGAAATCCAAGGGATGATAGAAGAAAATAAATCTCAAGGGCCAAGGGCCAATCCAATTATATCTCAAATGTATCCTCTTACATCCAATAAATGAGTAAGAACTACCTTAAAATCCTTGTCCATAGACTATAAAATCAAGGGTTGATCAACTCTCAAACCCATCATCTAAACTATTGAATCATCAACACAGACTATCTCTCAATCAATAATGTTGTGGGATCTATAGCCCCTTGGGTCACATTCATCAAAAATACACCATGGGCTCCCATCCATGATACTAAGGGGTCAATAAAACATAGGGCTCCCATGGTCCCTAGGATAAAAATACAAAAAGATTCTATACTAGGGGATCCACTCTCAAAACCAATATTTCAGGACACACCCATTATATATATCCTAAAATGTCAAAATATCCATGGAAATAATAGGACAACCCAAAAGGGATTCCTCTATTGCATCCAAACTCTCAGGACTAGCCTAGTATGTGGAAGATCTCCAAGATCCCCTCTATGGTCAACCACTAATACTTTATTAACAACATTCTCAAAAGGTCATTAAAAAGAATCACTATTCTTAAATAGGAATTCCCAAAAACTAAGTATATAATTAATTTATTGTCGATCATATACCCTCCCAAAAAGGAACCCTTGAGAGTCCCATAGGCTCTCCTCAACCTCTATTCAATGGCATCATGTCATTCCTAACATGCCCATGGTGTGATCATTGTGAAAAGGCTCTAACCAATCCAATCATCAAACAACCAAATCAAAAACCTATACCACTAAATTCTTAAGTAACTAGTCTTGACATCCAAGGACTATCCAAGTGTATCATCTGAAATACTACCTGATCTTTCCTTTTGGGAACTATCAGGAATATCCTATGTAATACTCACGTGGAATCAATAATCCATGGAAACCAACAAGTTCATAACCCTCACATGGGTCTCACAGCTCACAACCCAACTAACGGGAGGATTATATATCAAAACCATAAAAAATTCACCTACCAAAACTTGTACAATCCAAAACACCACCCAAACTGCCTCTAAACACTGAAGGGATTCCACCATCTTGATCTATGTGAAAAAATGATAAGAATGGACTAATCTCAAGATCAATTCTGAATATAGGGTTTGTAATAAGGAAAAAATGCCTAAAATGGGATGTAAACAGTGTGAACATCATGTACACAGTGTGTACGGCCAACCATTTACCTATGTCGTGTACCTATAATCAACTCGGTGTGTGCTTCCCAATGTACATGGTGTCTACCTCACATACACAGTGTGTATCCCATTTGAGGTAATTGGTCATGTATAACACACAGCCTCTAGAAACATACCTTACATGAACTATGTAATATGTTGTACATGGGATCTGGAAATATTTTATACATAGGAACTAGTCATTTCCCTCACATAGGCCATCTCCATGTAATATACATGTCCCCTGTCTAAGCGCAACACATGGGTATTGTTCATGTTCTTCATCTGGTCATACACCCTAAAATGGGGTGTCTAGTCATACTTCAGTCCACACTCTGATTCATCCAACATGGCATGTCCTGAACACCCAGATTTGTAACACCTTCATCCACACTTCACCTGAAAGGAAGAATACAGAGTGTCTATTTTTTGAACTACTTGTCATCTGATCAAGATTTCCTGAATGGAAACACCTCCAAACACCCTGAAACCCTTTTTCTCCCCAAAATACCTACAAATAAACCCTCCAATGATCCCTAAAAACAAAAATATTTATTTAAAATTAAAAATAAACAAATCTATGTGGAGATCAATGAAAAATGAAACAAACATAGAACATTAGGGTGATAATCGCCAAAGATTTAGTCTCATATATGCGAGACATCACCACCTACCCCTGATCTAGATTTTTTCCTTCTCCCCAAATTTATTTTCCCCTCTTATACCTCCATTCATATCTCATCTAAACAAGAACCATAGGGTATTCATACACAAGATTCCACACTAGAGAGGAATAAAAGAAAATGGGAAAATAAAAATAAAAGAAAGAAAAGGGAAAAGGGAAAGAAAAGAGGGCATGGGTTCAGTCTTGGAACTTAGGATAGGTTTAGGCATCACTTAGTTTAAACCTTCCATTCAAAAATCAACCTCAGATTTAGGATCTCAATATGATTCTCTATTTAAGAAATATCACTATTTGAACATGTGTGGGTAATTAATATTTACTTATTTAAATATTCACATTCTTCCAAAATATGAACATTTTATAATTGACTAAACTGTTATCCTAGAGTAAAAACCTTATTTCTAGACCAAAATAGTAATCATAAAATATTTCTAAGATTATATTACATGAGACAACAATATTTATCCCCTCAAAAACAAATTGAGAGTAAAATTTAAAATTTCTTCTAATTTTTATAACCTTTGATGACACGACTCATCATAGATTATTTTTTAAACATGTATCCAGTTGGTATACTAAATCTGTCTAATTTTTTGGTAAAAAACGAAAACAATACAATTCATAATTTTGGAATGAAACAAAAAAGGTAATATATAATTAAAAACTTATTATAAAAATGTATTTTTTGATATGGGAACTTTATTATTATTATTACTAAAGAGTTATTTTATGTATTTATAATATTAAAATAATGATTTTAATACCAATGTGTTGAAAAAATTAATTTTTAGAATATGAATAATTAATTTTAATAACAGCTTGTTAAAATTATTTAATGTTACAATAGAATTTTTTAAAGAACAGTATTTTCAGTGACATATATTTTTATCTTAATAAATTTAATTCATCAGTTTTAAATGAATAATATAATGTAATTATTCAGTGTATAAAAAATATATTAACATGTATTTAAATTTTTAATTAATAGAGCTAAATATTAAGAACACTTAGTGTTTGAAAGGTCATTTTTTATGCATATTGATTTTTCTATATATATATATATTATATTTTTATTAAAAACATAAAATTATTATATTTAGAAATTGAATTATATTAAATTAAGTAAAAAATTAATCATAATGCTGAAATTAGGTAAATATTTCAATTTTATTTTTGGTCATAAAAGGAAAATACCAAAATAAAAATTGAGTTACTAAAACAAAGGTAAAATGAGGTAAAAAGAGTTAAAATAATTGGTGAAGACTTAAAATATCATGAAACCATATCTATAAATTATGTGGATGAGAGAATTCCTGAACCATATCTATTATTTTTGTCTTTTTATTAACTTTCCTTTTAAATGAAAACCTTATAAAATAAGGAATGAATATTTATGAAAACTCCACTCAAAACTCACCTATAAATGGACCCCCACCCCAATCTACCCATATAAAATAAATAAAAAATTAGTTTTTCTTTTGAATATATTAAAATATTCCCTCTCCCAAATATTTTTTATACATTTAGTGATTTTTGGTTCTATGAAGGAATCCTAAAACCTTCATTTCAAATGAACCTGTATCAATAATGAGAGAATTCATCAAAGTACCTAGTTATTAACCATCATTTCTAATTACTTTATCATATCCAATCTTTCAAAATATCATTATAAACTATAATTACGTGATATTAGAATCATTATTATTATAAGTAAATTATATTATTTTTATATAACTATATAATATTACTCTTTTGTTAGTATAACATGTTCTTGTTTGGGTTGGTTCAACCGCCTACATAAACGGTGCTATACTATCTTAAATGTTTCCAAAAGTAATGAGAATAATGACATTATTAATGATAATATATTATATTATATAATAATTTCTTTTATGAATTTTTTCTGGAAGGGTGACAGAAAAAATCAATGATTGAAATTAAGTAAATCGTTATTATTGATAAATTACCCAAAAAATATTCATTATGGATTCCATTATAATGAAACATACCAATAATTATCATAAAATTAATATGTTAAGTCATAAATAATTGCAAAAAAATGATTATAATACCTTTATTCATCTATTAATGATTAACATGGTATCAAATAATAAGGATTGACACCACTATTATGAATCTTGTATAAATTATCAATATTAATAACATCTGATGAGGAAAATAAACTATAACTAACTAATATATGTGTAATGAATTTTCATAATTGAAATGTTTAAAAGGTAATAAATATGGATAAGGTACTTAAATAATTGATTAATATGATTAATGTTATTATTTATGAGTATAAATCACTTTTGTGGAAGTCATAATTTAAGGTAAGGGTTTCTTTACCAATGTCATTTTAGAATCAATATTGTTTGTGTTTGAAATACCATAAAGATAATTTAAATATTATTTTCATAAATCCCCATATATTTTCATCTACCCTAGTAATTTATGTGTTCTAAATTTATTCTAATCATTTTTCATTACTTTGGTTCACAGTTAAACCAAAATAATTATCAGAAATGGGGAAAAACCATTACTCTTATTTTCATTCAAGAATATTTATCCCACATATCCATGTTAATTAAATTTTCATATAAATTTCCTTCCTACACTTAAATGATTTATTAAGTTCAATATATAATTTATTTTAAATATTTAAAAAAATGAAAGGATTATTTTTAATTTTGTTTACATGAGTTATTTTCTAATGACTTTAACTCTCTTTATAAAACTGTGAAAAGAGTCTTCCCTTTTATCATATTCCTAATGGACATATTTTCCTAATTTTATATCTATTATTATTAATTAATCTTCATTTATATTTATTTTTTTAAAAAATAATTTATATTCTCAATGTTTTTTGAATTTTTCACTTTGGAATAAAAGTTATTAAAAACATAAAAGGGTATTTCTTCTCATTTTTCAAATTAATTTCATAATCCTATTTTAAATTATTTTTCATCTATTCCAAAATACTTTAATGTTTATTATGATTAATCAGGGATATGATCTAATAATACCATCCACGTTTTTTTGTAGAATACTTATAATCATATTTTTGGAAGTTTTTATGAAATCCAATACTTCTCCTGTGTTAATTAAGTTATGATAGAATTAAGAATAGTTTCATGTTAATGTGGTGTAAATATTTATTTTTTCAATATATTATGGGTGTTATTGGAATATATAGATTTGAAATACACTAGATAAATCTTTATATCATGTGAGATGACATTTATGGGACTGAGGAATAAACACAGTCCACTAAGGGACTATGTCCACTTTGTATATGAGAATTGGGGGTAAACCCAATCAACTATAGGAATCCATAAACTATTTTTATGGAAATGGAGAGTAAACCCAATACACTATGGGACTCCATTTATAATGTGAGTATGCTATTGTTATTGAGCCTTGACATTGAAAAGGATTTTTCTGTGACTATATTTGTGACACATTATTATGACTATTTTATATTTTCATGGATCGTGATTATTGACTCATGATTCCACTTTCATATATCTTATTTATTATGTTATACAAAAATACTGGTTTCATGAATCATAATTTGCAATTTATGTTTTATTGGGTATGATTCTATTATATGATAACCATGTACCTTGTTTATATTATCATACAAATTTTATTATCTTATACATGCTTATGATATCTGATTAATATCTATTATGTTTACCCATAATGAGAATATGAGCTCACCCTTTCTTATTTTTGCATTCCCCTTGTTATGAAGAAGAATATTATATATGATGTGTCCAAAAGGGAATCATGTGAGAAGTATATTTTTTCATGATGGTGATTTTTTTAAAAAATAAATTGGTTATGTATCTAATATTCAAAGTGACTAAACCTTTTGGTTTTGGGTTTTGATTTATTGTGATATTTCATGAATATTCATATAAAATGATGTAACATGTATATATATTTTTCTTATATCACCTTAGTTTTGTTTAATTAATGGTAGACCATGAAGGATTCTCAATGATTTTTATTCTCAGTGCAATAAAAATAGAGAGATCGGGGGACTATTAAAGGAGTCTTCTGAATTCATTGATGAACTCAAAGTGATAATTATTATGATAGTGAGGATTATCTGATATCTTAGAGATTTTCATGAAAATTAAATATAACTACTTGAATTTAATTAAAAAAAATGGAACAAGATAAGGTGATTGATGACCACAATGTGTGTATCTAAGAATAAAAGAAAAGAGTTGAATCCCTTGAAGAAGAAGTCATGTCTTTAAGGAATAAGATAGAATTCGAATTAAAAAATAATAATTTGGATAAAACAAATTTGTTGTTGAAATATTATACAAGGAACAATTAAATCAAAGTTTAGTTTAAGGATTTAGGATTGAATAGAAAATCCTAAATGTCCAAAGGCTCAATTTCATGTGTAACTGTGGACTAATATTTGAAGGCAAAACATCCAAAAACCAGTGAAGTTTCTATAAAGAAGATAGTGAAAAAACGTTTGATGAAAAATCTCAATAATTTAGGTCTTATAAAAAACCGAGGAGGTTTTCAAGAGTTGAAAACTTGCAGAGATATAGTGGTGAAAACATTTTACCCTTTATGAAGTTGTAAGTATATGGAAATTATAATTCCCTCACTCGAAAAACAATCCATCAACCTAAGATGTGGGTGCCACAAGACCTCATTAACACCTCCACATACTCTAGAGGATACCAACTTGTGGTGAGATTCTATTACTAAAATTAGAGTGACTATAATCTCAGTATAATCACATATAATAACATGTAAATCACTAAATAAAAAATAAAAATAGAGTAAGCATGAGAATTTTATAGTGAATGGATGACCATAAATAATATATAATATCAAAATTATATAATAGATGATACCCATGTTAGATATACAACATGTATCACAAAGGTCACACATAAGTATGACCATATAAAAAAGTAGTTGAATAAAATTATAGGGGAGACTCAAATATAAAACTCTTTTCTCACCCTATACTAATCTCCCAAATCTCCATTCATCTACCCAAGATAGATCTCCTATGAAAACTGCCACATATAAGTGAAACAAAAAGATCTAAACATATATTAGGGTTCCCATGAGGGGTTTGAGAAATAATATTAGTAGGTAACCACAAATTGTTTTATCGGATATACAATAATATTAAATGAGTTAAAATGTACATAAAATAAGTAAACAACATGCAAGAATATGTGGAAAGTTATCCTCTACTAACTATGTTGTAAAAACACCTAAACTAACATGTTTCATCAATTTTTATAGAAATAATCATCTCAAGATAAGGATATATCCCATTAAATAATATGTACCTTCTCACTCATGTACAGTCTCACATTGAGTCTCACATCAAGTCCCTGACCACACCCTCTCACTCTTGGGAGGTCAAATATAATCATCTTGATTCCCATTCCTCTTACTTAGGGTATCTTCAATACCCACAATCACATTCTAATACATCATAATCCAACATCATATCACATAGGATAAATTTCCAAAATCTCATCACACCCCAAGTTGGATACCATGCCATATACCCCCAACCTCTCACTCAATGTGAGGTATCATAACCACATCATGAAACAACACCCTCTCACTCAGGGTAACTTATGCCAACACCATGTATCTCAAGGTTAGTCCTCTTAAACACAACCTATATTAGTTCCCTCTCATAAATTGTGGTCCATAATAGAACAATATCATGTAGTTTTATGACTCATGTAAATTATCTTCATTAATTGTAAGTTTGAAAATGTAGGAAACACATAACAACAAGCCTGAAAACAGAACCCATGCCTAGATCCTAACTATCAATTAACCCTTTTATAGCACACCTCTATATAACATATTATGGTAAGGCTCATCATCATCTACCCTAACCCATATAACTATATTAAATCACCTAAATCCAAAATCACATCCTTTTAGTGTCCCGTGAGGATTCCTAGATCCATTGGTCCATAACCCATCTCATTGGTCACACTTGGTTACACCCATTCGGAATATCCCTCTTAGGTGTCACCCAACTCATAAGGCCACAAGGGAAACACATTATCATACCCATTTAAATTAGTAGATCCACATAAATACCCTTATGTTTAACTAATACATCTGGACACTTCCCAAAATTTTATTTCATTATTTCCATGAGTATTTAATAGAATGTCACGGTTAACCTCTCAGGGGTGTGTCACAACCGATTTTTCATTTCTTTGTTTTGATCTGGTTTATTGGTAATAATGATATTTTTATTGGGTTTTGGGTGATATTAATTTTTATTTTTGATGTCACAACTATTTCTAATCATCCTACATTGGGTGCCCCATTTCTTTATTGGGAGTTTTTTAAGAAAGGGTGGTTACTTCATGATCTTGGCCAAACTGTGGGCCCATTTCCAGATTTAAAAACACTTTTTTTTATGAATCCTTTTTTTCAATGTTTTTCACCAATTCCACTTCCCACTTGGCCTAACATAATATATTCAAACACAAATATCCTTTTATACCCCTTAGGAATTCATATGCATGGTGAATTTGGATTATTTATTCACATATTGGGCGAGACCATGGGCTCATTTCCTATTTTAAGAAAAATAATATGTTTCTTTTATATATTATTAATTTTTAAATAATATTTGGTGATTAAACCTTAAAATCGAGACCAAGAACCCTAGGATCACCTCCATGTTCCATTTTCCCTCTTTAGAGATCATATTATTCTCATATTAGGGAAATATTTTCAATGTTTCTCAAATCATCTAGATTTTAAAAAAGTAATTTGTATCATTCATAAATCATTCAATTAATACTCTTTATTCATAAAATATTATTTAAACATATCTTCTAGACATTATTATCCTCTCAAAGAGGTTATAATCCATTACCTCCTTTATATGGGTGTATATCATAGGGAAGATGAAGAGTTCTCCAGTTTCCAAGGTGAGATTCCTTCTCCTTTCTCCTCCCTCTTCTTTCTCCTTCCACATTAATTTGGTTTACTCTTCTCCCCTATTCATTAAAGACCCAATTTTATGTTATAAAATGATTTTTATGGGGTTTTGGTTCATTTAGGGCTGCTCATAATAGATCTATAGTGTTGGGAACCGTGGAGGGTGATATCGGGTGTGAGTTTCCTTTCCACCATGGCTTTGAGGTAGGTTTCCCATTTCACATTTCCTTTTTATTTAAGATTCATATTTTTCATGGTATTTTCAACCTATACATATTCTGAGTATTGTTTTATATGCCTTTAGTAACTTTATTTTGTGTTCAAAGTGGTGTTTATGCCTTGTTTTGTGAAAAGTAGTGTTTTTGTCATAAAAGTGCACACCAAGTGTTTGCTTAAAAGTTCTATTATCTTTCACACCTGGTTTGTGAGGTTTATAACCTACATTATGGTATTTTTAACATTATTCATTATCTTGAATAAAATTTTGGCAAGAAATTTGTGTTTTATTCCTTTTTAAGTGCTTAAAATAAATTTTTTTGTTTAAAAGTGCATGTCATGTGTTCGGTAAATTGCTCGGTTGGATTTTATGTGTTAAGTGTGATTTAAAAATTATTTCTACAGATTTATAAATGAATTAGAAGCATGAAAAAATTCTATTTTTGGGTCCTAATATGTATTTTCAATGTGTATTTTGTTTTACAAACAATTGTGTTTTTATTTACTACATGTTTTGGATCGAGTTGCCGGAAAATGGCATGTTTCACTTCTTTATGAAAATGGTTTTGTTTTGAATATGTAACCTGAGTGTTTTAATGGATTTTTGAAATTGGGTTTCTAATGTAAATGGTGTGTATATACATCATTAATAAAATTGAAATTTTTACATTTGTCAAATGTTAGTTTTGAGAAAGACTTAAAGGTTCATTTTTCATTTTTCATGTAAAATTAGATTCCGTATGTATTTCTTTTTCTATCTTTTGGGGACATTTTATGGTCCATGAATTTGATTTATTAAATTGTTTTGGGGCTTCCAAATCTGTTTTGACAAGGTATTTATGGTTTTTTGTCCTTAATAGATCATTTTTGAATGGATTTTATGTGTAGGGCCTCATTATACTCCTTGAAATTGTTTTATGAAAATTTAGGTTTTTTATTGATCCTTGAATGAAATGTAAGACCTGTGTGTGGGATTTTTAATGTGTGTATGATTTGTAAATATAATCTTCATGAGAAAATGGTATTTTATAGATGTGTAACTTTTTTGATCACAAAAATGGAAAACAAGGGTATCTAGGTGGGCGGACATGTACTAGTATGCTAGTGATCCAGAGGGGTTTTGTCCCTATTTCACATAGCAAGTTTGATGATGAAAACACTAAATAAACTATAATTATGATGATGATGGGGACCACTAAGTTATGGATGATTCTCCTACTATTGTCTCATTTTCATGATAATGGATATTTTTTATGGTTACTTTTACATTGACATATGAGGTACCTAGGTCCCACAATGAACTAGTGCCTAGAGGTGTTCCCGTGACTTGTTCTCATTGGCTATTTTTTTAATCACCATCATCATAGGGTGTGTTTATGTCATGACTCGACACAGTGGGGCATGTACCACGAATCCCCAAGCCCACCTCCAATAGGCCATGCACTGGTGACTAGCACCGAGTATGCATATTACTAACATGGGAGGAATTTCCTAAGTACATACACACACACACACATCTCCAATCCCACAATGCTAAAATTTAAAAAAAACACTAGGGAAAAAATGCATGCATACAACTACCCAACCAACAGAGTATGCCAGAAAGTAAAGTACTAAAAGTAAACTAGTCCAGAATACAAGCCCACCAAAA
This sequence comes from Viscum album, assembly GCA_963277665.1. Classification (NCBI taxonomy): domain Eukaryota; kingdom Viridiplantae; phylum Streptophyta; class Magnoliopsida; order Santalales; family Viscaceae; genus Viscum; species Viscum album. The sequence goes on from OY728121.1 coordinate 1,163,243,677, forward strand.
CTAAGAGTCTGAAAACTAGAAAACCCAACCTGTAAACACTAAAAGGTACTGGGACTGCTGCTCATAGTCGTAGGAACACCTCGGCCTATAGGGAACTCAAAAAGCTTGGTCCTTTCTTGGTCCACCCTGGACTCTGTCGAAAGGTTTCTCGTCTTCACAAGACATGACACGTGCGGGCAAATCCCATGTAGGGGTGAGTATAACAATACTCAGTATAGGACCCCGAAACCAAAAATTAATACACAAAGTAAAGGTACAGTTATCTCTACACAAAGTATGTCTACTGAACATATAGAAAGAGTAACAGAAACCAGATATACTCAAAACCCAGACCCGCATTCTAGAGACAAGTCACACAACCGCATACTCTCAGTAGGGATTCAGTTTGAAGATTCCACTAAGCACTCATCCAGGAGAACTCACTACATGAGTCTGATATCTCTAATGATTCCTGTATGAGAATTACTATCCGTTGGGAAAAGTCACGAGAGATAGATGCACTCATTCCAGGAGAACACAATCCTAAGTGGGGAAAAATCATGATACACAGATGAGGATCACTGTCATTGCCTTGGCGGGTACCACGACTCATCTAGATTCACCTGCTAAGTAGAGAATCAGAGCCTTGTGGAAATAGTCATGTCGATACCTGACTCTACCTAGGGTCAAGAATGGATAGAGGATCTCGCTCCGGGCCTCTCGGAGGGATACTTAACTCTATCTCAAAAATTCATACTGAAGGGATCATACTCCTGTAGTAGGAAATAATACCGGACCTTCAGGGGAATGAGAAAACGGGGCACTAACCCAAACGAAACATGTCCAATATATGGTGGAAAAAGAGATCTAGACATGTACCAGAAAGTCCCTGGCATGTAGAAAGCTCGTGTGTCATGTCCTCTGACCCTGAGTACTGCCCGTGTACAATGGGCCGGGTCACAAGGCATGTCGTATAAGAAATTCTATGCATGGCATATAGTACATATCACATGCTATGTCCGAGTAGTTGGGGTCGGCTCTGTGTATGCGGTCGTGTGCCCATACACGACTTTATCCCACGTGCACCATCCCGTGTAACTAGTACACGGGGTAACCCATGTAGCCAGCCCGGTCAGATCATGTGGTGGAGTACACGGCTGTGTACTCCATCCCGTATCTATGTTTCGGATAAGATACATGCTGAGTCTCATGCAAGGATCCACATGCCGTGTTCTTTTTAGAACATGTTGTGTCATCGCTTCATGCACCGCAGAACCCTAGCCTCGACTTAGTAGGACCTACATGTTGTGTTCTTCGATATACACACCGTGTATTCTAGAAATTTTCAGAATCATGAATCTCCACCGTCACGCCTCGAGTGAAGCTCTGATCTTCATTCCAATGATCCGTTTAACATGAAACTCCAGATTCTAGGTCACCCCGATGTCCCTAAGTTGTCTCTGTTGTTTTTGGGCCTCCGATTGGCCCCGAAAAAGCGCATCAATCCACCCACGTGGTGAACACTCGAAGAACAGTATCTCCTAATCCGAGCCAATTCTTCATCATCCATTGTCGTCACACCTCCGTTGAGTCGTTGTGATGTCGGATCTCCAGTTTGGGGATTTTGTGCTACAAAACGAATGTGTAATGAACCATTTTTCTTTGCCCTAGGAAGAATTCAAAGAACGCAAGAGAAAAGAAATGGCATAGAAATCCAAAATCAAATCAAGGAATGAACCTCCATCATCATTTTTCACGGTGTTTATCCACTCCAATTAGTATGATCAAATGGAGCAGAATGAAAACAATAATCTGACATGGATTAATTCCCCCAAGATCATCCTAATAAAAACCCTCCTGTAAGAACGTATGAATTCCCAGATCAACTTGTTCATGGGTTGATTTGAATTCATCATTTAATCCATGAATGGGGAAGAATTAAATCAAAATAACAAACCCCTACCTCGATCGTTGACGAAGAGGGAGATCGGTCGTCGGTCGGGATTTGATCTCTCCACACAAAGATCCATGCGTTGTCATTCGTCGGCGTCCATAAAAAATCCTCCAAGGTTGGATCCTCTCCAAAGAGCCATAGGATTCTAGGGGGAACCTCCAGGGTTATGAGCCTAACCCTGGGCTCCTACTTAGTTAAAGAAAATAAGCGTCGTTGCATTATGGAAACATTTTAAAATAAAATAAATTATTAATTTATTTTATTTCTTCTAAAATGTTTCTTTTAAAACACCCAAAAAATAAATTTTGTAGCCCCCCCACGGCGGTCGATGTTAGGCTCCACCTAAGGTAAAGTCGATGCTCTGAACGCAACGGTTCCCTTGGATTTCTGTTCTAGGCACCCGTTTAAAATTTCTTCCACCTTTACAGAAAAATCGATCACGCGTTATTTTAAAATTTTAATTTATTTTAAAAATTTATTCCCGGCACTTCGGGCCTCAGATTCACAGGTCTTCGAAAGGCCTTGTCTCAAAATAATTCCATATAAGATTTAAAAATAATACATGAAAAATCCAAGACATTAAATTCTCCCCACCTTGGGGATTTGCGTCCTTGATAAGCCAAAACAAAGGATACTCAAAAAGATGTGTGTACTAGGCATGGATCTGAACCTCCCACTCCCACGTGCTCTCTTAAAGATTCTTGTGCTGCCACCGGATGTGAACCATGGAAATTGATCACCCACGAAGGATCTTATCCTACCGATCCTCGATCTTCATCGGGTACTCAACAAAGTTCACTTCATCCTCAATGTCCAGCTCGCCCCAGTCAATGACGTGCGCTGGGTCATGCACATACCTTCTCAGCTACGACACATGGAAGAAATCATGTACCCAATCTAACTGTGGTGGTAGATCTTGGTGGTACGCCACCTCGCCAACTCTACATTGTATCTAGAATGGTTCTATGAACCTCGAAGATATCTTGCCGCCCTGACCAAATCTTTATAACCCTCGTCGAGGTGAGACCCGTAGAAAGATGTGGTCACCTTCCTCGAACTCCAGAGGTCTCTATCATCTATCATCATAAGACTTATTCCGGCTCTGTGCAGTCCTCATTAACTCCCGGATGATCTGCACCTTCTCGGTGGTAGCTCGCACCAACTCTGGACCCATGAGTGCTGACTCTCTGGGGTCGGTCTAGAAAAGTGGTGACCAGCAGGGTCTCCCATATAAAGCCTCAAACAGAGCCATACCAATGGTAGAGTAATATTTTATTGTATGAGAACTCCACCAGCGGTAGGTGGTCTTACCAACTATTTCCAAAATCCAAGACACAGGCCTGCAACATATCCTCTAAAAGCTGAATGGTCTTCTCTATCTAACCATCGGTCTGGGGATAGAACATCTTACTCAAGCATAGTTGAGTCCCAAAACCCTCCTGCAGTCCCTTCCACAATAGGGATGTGAAACAAACGTCTCAATCCGAGACTATTTTCAAAGGTATTACATGAAGTCGAACTATCTCCTGCACATAGAGACATCCCAAGCTCTCTACGGAACTCTACTCCCTCATAGCTAGGAAGTGGGCCGACTTGGCGAGTCGGTCAATTATCACCCAAATGGAATCATGCCCCTTGGAAATTCATGGTAAGACTATCATGAAGTCCATCAATATTCCATCCCACTTCCACTCTAGAACTTCCAGGGGGTGAGCTAATCTTATTGGAACCTTGTGCTTAGCCTTCACCTACTGGCATGTAAGGCATCAAGAAATGAACTATGCTACTTCCTTCTTCATGCCTGACCACTAGAACTATTGTCAGAGATCCTAGTACATATTCACCACTCGAGGATGTACTGCCAAGGGGGGTGTATGAAACTCCCTCAGGACCTCTTCCCGCAACGCCACTGGTACAGCAGTGTGTCCCCTGAAAATAAGTATGTGCTCCCCACCTTACGAATAACCATCAGAAGAATGTCATGTGGATAACTGAGCATGTAAATCCTCATAGTCGACATTCCCAAGGTGTTCCTCCCTAAATTGTTCTAAGAGTGGAGGGGTGACACCCATCGATTGTAGGTATGTTTCATCATCTCTGTCCACGATGGATAATTTCAATGTGGCTAACTGTTATGCCGCCTCACTCAACGGCTACGAGCTCGACCTTCTACTAAGGGAATCTGCCACCTTGTTCCCCTTCCTAGGAGTATATATGATCTTGAAATCATAGTCCTAGATGAACTCTAGCAAATACATTTGTCTCATATTCAGATCCTTCGGTGAGAAGATGTACTTGAAGCTCTTGTAGTCAGAGTAGACAATAACCACTTGCCCATAAGGTAGTGTCACTACATCTTCAACGCGAATAATACCACTGCCAACTCGAGATCATGGGTCCCATAGTTCTGCTCATGTGGCCTAAGTTGGCATGAACCATAAGCAATCACTTCCCATCCCTGCATCAAGACATAGCCAAGCCTGGTCCCTAATGCGTTGCAGAAAACTACGTACTGGACACCCTCCTCCGACAATCTCAAAATCGGGGAACTCGTCAAACTTTTTCTCAACTGCTCTAAAGCCTACTGGAACTTCTCTTTACATATGAAGGGTTTCCCATTCCTGGTCATGGCTATCATCAGTGCTGATATTAGGGACAAATCAGGAATGAATCTTTGGTAATATCATGCCAACCCAAGGAAGCTCTGCACCTCCATCATGCGCCGAGGTGGCTCTCATGCTAACATTCCTCCACCTTGGATGGGTCCACATCTACTCCATCTATTGATATGAAATTTCCCATAAAGTGTACCTCCTGAATCCCAAACTGGAACTTATAGAGCTTCCCAAAAACTTGGTGCTCCCAGAGTATGTTTAGAACCATCCGTAGGTGTCCCGCCTCCTCTAATGCCGAGTACACAAGGATGTCATCGATGAAGACCATTACAAATCCGTATAAGTACGGCTAAAAGATCTATTTCATCCATCCCATTAACATTACGAGGGTGTTTTTCATGCCTAAAGGCATCACCAAGTACTCATAGTGACCGTAGCGTCATCTGAACACCATCTTTGGTATATACTCATCTTGTACTCGTAACTGTTGATAACCTGATCGAAGGTCAACCTTCTAGAAGTGTTGTGATCCTCTCAGTTGTTCAAAGAGGTCGTTGATCCTTGGTAGTGGATACTTTTTCTTCACCATCACCTGGTTCAAGTGCCAGTAATCTACACCCAACCACAAACTCCCATCTGCCTTCTTGGAAAACAAGACTGGGGCTGCCCAGGGTGAAACGTTGGGTCTTACGAAACCCTTGCTCTACAAATCCTCCAACAGCACCCTCATCTCGTGAAGCTCTACAGGATCCATCAGATATGCTAATGAAGAAATCAATGTTTTCCTGGGGTGTAATTCTATGCAAAAGTCAATTTCCCAGCGGGAAGGTAGTCCTGGAACATCTTTGAGAAAGACGTCCTCATACTCTGCCACTACTGCTCGGAACTGGGAGATCATAACATCTATTTCTCAGAGGGCAAGGCTAGCCAACACACAAGTGATCAGCTACACCCTCCTATGCATGATCCCATTATGTGCTTCTTGGATTTCCTTTTCTCCATCAAACGAAAACCTCAACCCATCACTACGGACACATCGCACCCTTCGCCTAAAGAAGTCAATCTGAACAAGGACCGAAGATAACCAATCCATACCAAGAATGACGTCATAAGGCCTCAACGCTACCACCAAGAGGTTCCAACCGAAAAACTTACCTCCAAGGGTAATATCACACTATCTGAAAAGGTGTGTGATCATCGAGTCTCCCCCCGTAGGTGTCTCCAAGCATAAGGATCGAGTCAATAGCTCTACCGTAATGTCAAGGATTTTCACAAGACATGTGGTGAGGAAGGAATGACTGGAACCTATGTCTATAAGTACATAATCTAAGGTAGATAAGACACAGATCATAGCTCGTATCATCTCTAGAGTCACTGGGTCATATGCCTCGACCACATGTAGTTGTCCTCGCCCCTGTCCCCCAGCTCCCTATGCCTGGTGCGGACCTCCTAGGGGTGGTGGTGGAAGTAAATTGAAGCGTCAGCCACCACCTGCATCTCTCCCTGCTCCTTAGCCATGTCCGCTGCCTGGTGGGTCTATCTGCTCCACTCTTTGCCTCTACCTCAGTGGTCCATCCACCGCTTTCCTGTTAGTAGCTCGATGGGTCAGACAATACCTAGCGATATGTCCCATACTAGTCACACGAGTAGCACCACCTCTCCCTAGGCTGATTGGATCCATCCTGAGAGCCTGGGGTTATCGATCCCCTGTCATGGGTCCTCCTATGATGTCTCCCATGTCCCGGTCCCTGTGCCTGATGTCGGATCCCTACTGTCGAGGTCTCCGCACCTGTCTACCTACTACTAACTATCGGCGACTGTGTCTTCTCCGCCAAGAAGTTCTCGATCACCAAGTCCCGCTCGGGCACTCCAGCATAAGTCTAAATGCATAGAGGCAAGAAAGTAGCTTGTATATCTCATCGTAGACCTCGCACAAAGGTCATAGATCTAAAGTATTGATATCTGATCATATCCATCGAGTACCTGGTGAGGTTGGTAAACCTTGATGAATATTCATCTACCATCAAACTGCCCTGCTGGAGCTGAAGAAACTTTTGGATGCACAATACTCTCAGTGTAACCAAAGAGAACTCCTCCATAAAGAGTCTCTCAAACTCTTTCCATGAAAGAGTCTCCTCATCGTGAGTCTGGGTGGTTAGACTCTACCATCGTCCCACCAAACCCTAAATAAGGCCCGCTCCTAGGATCACCATCTGGTATGCTGGTGTCCTCACTAGACAGAAAAATCTGGTCACCGCCTCAATCCAGTCCTTAGCTACCTAAGGTTCAGGCTTGCCTTAGAACCTAATGGTTCTCTATCTCTGGAACTCATAGAGCACGCTCAGCCCGCATCCCTCGTCGGTCGGTACTACAGGTACCACGGGATTCTCCACTAGTCATGGTATAACAGGTGCACCACCTGGTGGCAATGCCTGGGGAACTGGTCCTTGTATTAAAGCCTCATCACTAAGGGGGTCATCCTCATGATCACGCTGTAGAAACCTAGCAGGTATGCGTCACAGAGGCATCATGTAAGGAATCAAGATGTACCATGATCAATGAGTATATTTGGATACCTAACACAAAGGACATATAAAATACACCCCATTCCTATATGATGCATGTACCATTCCTTTACTTCCCCGAAACCAGTGTTTTCATGTACCGAGTCCAAAAGCGGGTTATCAGAGTCCCGGTGTATGGATAGGTCGTCCGTTCACACCAACACTATAGTCTCTGGCCTGAAAGCTGAGCTTGATACATTTAACATTGTTTCCCCAAAACAATCCCATGGACTCTTGGTCCTAAAGTAGAACCGACCATCTTTGATACCACTCTTTCATGACCCGTCCTAGTGGGGCCCATGCCGCGACTCCCCAAGCCTGCCTCCAATAGGACTGGGGGTGGTGACTAGCACCGAGTAGGCATAATACTAACATGGGAGGAATTACCTAAGTACCTGTACACACACACACATCTCCAAGGCCACCATGCTGAAATGTAAAAAACCCACTAGGGAACAAAATGAATGCATACAACTACCAAACCAATAGAGTATGACAGAAAGTGAAGTACTGAAAGTAAACTGGACCAGAATACATGCCCACCAAATACAAGAGTCTGAAAACTAAAAAAACCAACCTGTAAACAATAAGAGGTACTGGGACTACTGCTCATAGCCATAGGAACACATCAACCTATAGGGAACATAGAAAGCTTGGTCTTGTCCTGGTCTGCCCTGGACTCTATCGAAAGGCTACTCGTCTTCTCAAGACACAACACATGCAGGCAAAGCCCGTGCAGGAGTGAGTATAACAATACTCAGTAGAGGACCCCGAAATTACAAAGTAATACACAAAGGAAAGGTACAATCAACTCTACACAAAGTATGTATACTGAACATATAGCAAGAGTAACAAAAACCGGATATACTCAAAACCCAGACCCAAAGTCTAGAGACAAGTCACACAACCGCATACTCCCACTAGGGATTCAGTTTGAAGATTTCACTAAGCACCCGTCTGGGAGAACTCACTCCATGAGTCTGATAGCTCTGATAACATCTGTTCAATAAGTATTTCCCATCGGGAAAAGTCATGAGAGATATATTCACTCATTCTGGGAGAACACACTTCTGAGTGGGGAAAATATCACGATACACATATGAGGATCACTGCCAGGGCCTTGGCGGATACCGCGACTCATCTGGATTCACCTGCTAAGTAACGGATTGGTGCCCTATTGAAATAATCGTGTCGATAACTGACTCTACCTAGGGTCAATAATGGATAGAGGATCTCGCTTCAGGCCTCTAAAAGGGATACATGAGTCTATCTCAGAAAGTCCTGATGAAGGGATCATACTCCTATAGTAGGATATGATACCTAAACTTCAGGGGAATGAGAAAAATGGGCACTAACCCAAACAAAACATGTCAAAGATATGGTGGAAAAGAATATCAATCCATTTAATGAAAAGTACACGGCATATAGAAAGGTCACACATTGTGTCCTCTGGCCCTGGGTACTGCCCGTGTACAATGGCCCGATTACAAGGCTTGTTGTGTAGAAAATTCAGTGCATGACATGTCGTATAGATCACACGCCATGTACGAGTATCTAGGGTTGTATTTTTGTATGCATTTTTGTGCCCGTACAAGGATTTATCACAGGTGAACCATCCCGTGTAACTGGTACACGGGGTAACCCATGTAGCCAGCCTGGTCTGGCCGTGTGGTGGAGTACACGGCTATGTACACCATCCCATGTCCGTGTTTTGGCCGGGATACACTCTGAGTCCCATGTAAGGACCCACACATTGTGTTCTTTTTAGAATATGTTGTTTCATCTCTTCATGCACCACGGAACCCTAGCCACCACTTAACCAGACCTACACACCGTGTTCTTCAGGATACACACCGTGTATTCTGAAAATTTGCAGAATCGTGAACCTCCACTATCGCACCTTAGGTGAAGCTCTGATCTTTGTTTTAACGATCCATTTTCCACAAAACACTATATTCTAGGTTTCTCTAATGTCCCGAAGTCATCTCCATTGTTTTCGGGCCTTTGATCATCCCCAAAAACAGGCATCTATCCACCCGCGCGAAGAACGTTCGAAGAAAGGTCTCTCTCGATCCGATCCAATTCGTCGTCCACCATTACCGTCGCACCTCTTTTGAGTCTTTGAAATGTCGTATCTCTATTTCGGGGCCGTTGAGCTGTGAAATGGACGCACAATGATCCGTTGTTTGTCACCCCATGAAGAACGCGAAGAAAGTAAGAGAAAAGAAAGGGGAGAGAAATTCAAAAGAAAATCAAGGGACAAACCTATGCCATTATTTTTCATGGTGTTGATCCACTCCCATTAGTAGGATAAAATGGACCATAATAAAAACAATAATCTAACATGGATTAATTCCCCAAGATCATCCCAATAGTAACCCTCCCATAAGAACGCACGAATCTGTGGATCAACCTGCTTGTGGGTTGATTCGCATTTGTTATTTAATCCATTAATGTGGAAGAATTAAATCAAAATAACATACCCCTAACTCGATCATTTATGAATAGTGAGATCGGTCATTGGTTAGGATTTGATCTCACCATGCAACGATCCACGCGTCGTCGTTTGTCGGTGCCCGTCAAAAATCCCCCAAAGTTGGCTCCTCTCCAAAGCACCAGAGGATTCTAGGGGGATCCTCCGGGGTTATGAGCCTAACCCTGGGCTCCTAATTATTTAAATAAAATAATCATCGTTTCATGATGGAAACATTTTAAAATAAAATAAGTTATTAATTTATTTTATTTCTTCTAAATATTTCTTTTAAAATGCCCCAAAACTAACTTTTTCCCCTGACCCATGTCTGTAAATGTTAGGCCCTGCCTAAGGTAAAGTCACTACTATGAACGCAACAGTGCCCTCATATTTCTGTTTTGGGAACCCATTTAAAAGTTATCCCACATTTATAGAAAAAAAAATTCATGCGCGCTGTTTAAAATTTTAATTTATTTCAAACATTTAGTCCGGGCACTTCGGGCCTCAGAGTCGCACATCATCGAAAGGTTTGGTCTTGAAATAATTCCATATAAGATTTAAAAAAAATACACATAAAATATAAGACATTACAGTTTAGTTTTTAAATTCATAATAATGTGCATTTTATTTAAAATTTTACATTATTTAAATCAACCCTCTGTAAAACTATTTTTATTTTGAAGTTGCACCTCTTTGAAAAAATTGTTACTAGAATTCTTATTTATAAAACATACAATTTTTTGTTTGATAATTATTATAGCATGGAACCTCATTTGGAAAACATATTTTTTTATATTGTATCTCAAAATTTAAATTGATGTTCTTGTTATTTTAAAGTATTGTCATTGGGAATAGAATATCGGGCTAACCTACTGAGTTTTAATACTCTGGCCAATATTTTTCCTTCTGTTTTATCCCTTGTGCAAGTTTCAACTTGAGTTTGGTTAATTTGGGAGATGAGTATTCATTGTATTAGAGAGTGACCCGTGGGGTCACATTTTGTTATTTTGGCCATCAGGTTTGGTCAATTGGTTGTATTGTTTACTTTTACTTTCAGTTTCTTGTATAAATAATGTTTTGTTCAATTTTATATAAATGTATATTGGGTAGTCCATTATTTTTTTTGTTTTCCTTATTGTTTATATTTGGGTGTAATCATTACCTTGTCACTCTAACTGATCCCCTTATCACGTTTCAACATCCCATGAGGATCGAGAATGCCTCTCAGGACTTGTCGTGGAGTGGCCCATGTGACCGATTCATGGTCGACCCAAACTGGTTCGTGAAAAAATGGTATCAAATGAGGTTGGGTCATAGAGGAACTTTCTTTTTATAGATCCCTTTCTTAATTGTGGATTTCAAGGTAGATAGAGTAGGATTTTTGTGACTTTAGGGGTACGTTCGGGAAGAGTGTGGTGAACTCTTTCTCATTCCATCCCACAGGTGTCCATGGGAATTATAGTTTTATTAGTGTCTTTGGTTCTTATTGATTATTTAGTGTTGGGATATGACAAGGGGAGTTGGAATAATGGTCTTTGTGAGCTCCAAAGTCCTGGAAATCCATGTGGAGCCGGGTCATGGTCCTAAGAAGGCTATCTATGTTGGTTTTGTGTTTTACATATGGTCTCTAACCATATGGTCAAGTCACCAACCTAAACTAGTTCCCTTTGGTGGGTTTCAGGGACTTTTCTTGAATTTATAATTTTGGTTTGAAAATCCTTGTGTGAGAATTGTGAAAATGGATTTTAAAAGGAATGGGTTCTTATTGAAAATTGGAAAATGGGTTTTCAAAATTTAATAGGAGAATTTTTTTGTAGTGTTGGGTTTTATGAAAAACAATCTTGGGGATAAAGAGGAAATGATTTAATGGGATTGAATTTCCTTAATCTAAACTTATGATTTCTTGAAATGAAATTTTTGGAAAGATGGTATTATTTTAAATTGATTCTAAATTTTTTTAAATGGGGTGTTTTGGGATGTTGAAAAGTGTTTTAATATGATGAATTGGTTTTTGAAATTTGGTTTTGAGCAGCTAGTGTTTTTCTAGAAAGGGGTTTTGGCCTTTGTGGTTTTCATATTATGAAAAGAGACCTTGCTGAATTTTTGAAAATGGGAAAGGACTATTTGGAAAAGAATGGTTGTTTTGGAAATTATATTAAATTAAATGGATTGGGTTTTTAATCAAATGGTTCTTTATGAAGTGTGTCTGTTCTGTGAAATCTGAAAATTGTTTTTGATTTTTGGGTTAATGTTCCTTTAGAAGGAACATGATTCTTTTTGGAGTGATGATTGTTTAATTTTTGCGTTTGGTGTTTTCATCGATGCTCACATGCACGGTTTTATGGATATATGGATTAATGGATGGTATTTAATGGTGTTTTGGTGCCCAGGATGGCACAAAAATGATCATATGATTGAGACTTGATGAAACACCATTGGTGAATGTGAAAATCCACCATGTTGGTCTATTTTTCATAAGTTATTTAAGCTGAAAATTTGTTGTGTTTTTCATAAAATGATGTTTTTGTGGGTTGATATGTCATGTTTTAGAATTTTTTTTTGTTTGGTATGATTCCTCATGATCTAGAAGTGATACTCTTGGTGTGTCTTAAGATGGGATCTTGTTGGTGACTCAGTTTTGGAGCAATGTTCAGTGGATTTCTAAGGATTTGTTGAATGTTGTGATGTGTCCACAGATGATTTTATATTGGATAGACTTCTAGTTGATAAAACCTAAGGATTCATTTCAAACATTAAATTCACATCTTTGGATGATTCCTCAACTTGTTTGATGGAATAGAGAGTTTTTTTGTCTTGATTTAAAGTGGTTTCCAATTGTGATAATTCTTTTGGATATAGAAATTGTGATTGGTGAAGTGGATTTATTTCACTGTATTCCTTTTCAATTATGCTCCTTATTTGTATTGATAAATAACTGTGCTATGTATCTTTGAGTTCCTATTTATATGAGGGTGTGTTGTTTAGAAAGTTAGTTTTGTGGGGTTTTGTGATCCGTATCTCCTAGTTGCGGTGCAGAAAATGCTTCAAACATCAGGGATCTTTTATAGGCCTTGGAGTGGATATTTTCACGCAATCAAGAAATCACCGTAGGTGTGGGAAGCTCGACTAAGCTTCTGCATTCACATTTTGGGAAAGTAAATTTCAATGATTTTTTTTTATCATCATTGTAATTTTTCTTTTCTTCGCAAAGAGCATGGTAGACATACCCATCGCGCAGTGTCTATTATTATGCCTTCTTGGATGTGGGTGTCCAATCAGGGTCCCTGTGTGGACCACCAATGTGAATCAGATGCAGTCTTAGTTTTACCTATTCATAGGTGGAGAGTTTTGGTTGATTCCTCTATTTATTTTTTTTGGTTTCAGTGGCCCAACGATTGGGTAACCTTACCTCCCCATCTTGAGTTGTGGTGGTTTTGATCCATGTTAAAAGTGTTGGACCAGTCCTTTTCCCCTCTATTTGGGAGTGGTTGGTTTAAATGTTCATGTTGTAACCCTCTTAAATTGGGTTTTTAGGTTGTTGTGGGATAATTTTGTTGGGCCTTTGTGTGTGATGGCCGATTCTATTTCATGTTGAATTCTTTTTTGTTCATTTCTAGTTTGTCTCTAATGGTGGGGAGACCCACTATGGGTCTTGAAGATCATTTATTTAAGGATTTTTTGGATGGTAGTTTTCATTTAATGATGGAGAGAAATTTCATGCCTCCACCCCCAGTAGTTTTCTTTCATGAGTGCACATTGGTTTGGGTGATCATTGGGTTCACTGGGAGAAGGCCCAATAATCTGGTTCTTGTCTTGGTTGTGGAGGTGGTGGCTTGATCTTTCGGTTGATTTTTAAGAAGTGGTTGGGAGTTGGTGTTTTGGTTGAGGTAAGAGGATTAAGTTTAGTTAATGGTGGATGAGGTGTCATTGAATTCAGAGTCTGAACCATATTGATAAGGAATCCTTAGTTTTTGAACAATTACCTAGAATGTGTTATGGATTTCTGGGGGCAGAAAGCTTTAATGATGGGGAGAATTGTCATAGCTGATTTTTCATGTCTTTGATTTGATCTAGTTTTTTGGAAATATTGATCCTTTTATTAGGTTTTGGGTGATATTAATGTTGATTTTTTAAGTTAAATATATGTATAATCATCATACTTTGGGTTACCCATTTCTTTTTTGGGAGTTTTTGGAGAAATGGTGGTTACTTCATGATTTTGGGCCAAACCGTGAGCTCATTTCCATATTTTTTTTAAAAAATATTTTATAACTCCATTTTTCATCATTTTCACCCATTAAAATTCACGTTTTTCCTCCCTTGACATATTCAAGCCACCATATCCTTTTGGACCCCTTAGTAATTCATAATCAAGGTGAATTTGGGTTATTTATTCAAGTATTAGGCTAGCACGTGGGCCCATTTCCAATTTTTTAAAAAATAATTTTTTTCTTTTGATATATTATTCATTTATTTTTAATTTTCGGTTATTACACATCCCAATAGAGACCAAGAACCCTAGGAGCACCCCCATTTTCCATTTTCCCTCTTTGGAGCTCATCAAAGTCTCAGATTAAGGAAAACCTTCTCGATATTTCTCAAATCATCCATATTTTCCAAAGGTAATTTGTCTCATTCATAAATCATTCAATTAAAACTAATTTCCCAAAAATATTCTTTTCCTGGTTCTTCCTGACCTTATTATACTCTCCAAGAAGTTCCAAGCCATTACCTCCCCTCTATGGGTGTATATTTAATGGAAGGTGAAGTGTTTTCCAGTTTCCAAGCTGATATTCCTTCTCCTTTATCCTCCCTCTTCCTTCTCCTTCTACATTCATTTGGTTTCCTCTTATCCCCTAGTAATTAAAGGCCTAGGTTTATTTTACCCCATTATTTAAGGGTTTTTTGTTTGTTTAGGGTTGTTCGTCATAGATCTAGAGTTTCGGGAACCACAGCGTGTGATATTGGGTGTATGTTTCCTTTCCACCATGGTTTTGAGGTAGGTTTCCCATTGCATGTGTAATTTTTATTTAAGATTCATCTTTTTTATGGTATTTTCACCCTATACATATTCTATATATATTTTTAAGCCTTTATTAAATTTATTTGGTGTGAAAAGTGGTGTTTATGCCTCTTTTGTGAAAAGTAGTGTTGTTTTGTCATAAAAGTGCACACCAAGTGTTTGCTTAAATATTTTTTTATCTTTCGTACCTGTTTTGTGAGGTTTATCACCTGGTTTATGGTATTTTGAACATTTTTAAGTAACTTGAATAAAATTATGGATTGAATTTGTATTTTTATTCCGTATCAAGTGCTTAAAATAAATTGTTTTTTTAAAAGTACATGTCATGTGTTCAGTAAATTGCCCGGTTGGATTTTATCTGTTATGTGGGATTTAAAAATTGTTTTTTTATTTATAAACGCATTATAATCATGAAAAACGTTATTTTTGGGTCATTATATGACCTTCCAATGTGAATTTTTTTTACAAAAAAATGGTTTTTGGTTTACAACATGTTTTGGCCCGAGTTGCCGGAAAATAGCATGTTTCACATCCTTATGAAAATGGTTGTGTTTTCAATGTGTAACTTGAGTGTTTTAAGAGATTTATGAAAGTGTTTTTTGTTTTAAATGGTCTGTATACACCTCCTTAATAAAATTGAAATGTTTACCTTTTTCAAATTTTAGTTTTGAGAAAGTCTTAAAGGCTCATTTGGCATTTGTCTTGTAAAAATGGTTTCCAGGTGTATTTCATGTTCTATTTTTTGGGGCCATTTTGTTGTCCATGAAATTGATTTATTAAATGGTTTGGGGGATGCAAAATCTGGGTTTATATGGTATTTTTGGGTTTTTTCCTTAAAAGATCATTTTTGAATGGATTTCATGTGCGATGCCTTATTATACTTCTTGAAATTGTTTTATGAAAATTTAGGTTGTTTGTTGATCCATGAAAGAAATGTGAGACATGTGTGTGAGTTATTTAATTTGTGTATGATTTTTAAATTTAACATTCATGATCAAATGGTATTTTATATATGTGTAACTTGTTTGAGCACAAAAAGGGAAAACCTGGGTATCTTGGTGGGAAGACATGTACTAGTATGCTAGTAATTCAGAGGAGTTTTGTCCCTATTTCACATAGCAAGTTTGGCGATGAAAAAATTAACTAAACTATTATGATTATGATTTTTTGGATCACTAGGTTATATATTATTATCCTAATAGTTTCTTGTGTTCATGAGAATTAATTTTTTATGGTTACTTTTACAACGAGATACGAGGTACCCGGGGCCCACAACGAACTAGTGCCTAGGGGTGTTCCTATGACTTATGCTCATTGGCTATTTTGTACTCATTGTCGGCATACAGTGTGTTTAGTTGGTAAATTCATCATTTTGTGTGTGTGTTTTAAATTTTACATTCTTTAAAGTATCCCACATCAAAACCATTTTCATTTTGAAGTTGCACCTCTTTGAGAAATTGTTACTAACATTCTTGTTTATAAAACTTGCATGTTTTTGTCTAATAATTATTATAGCATGGAACCTCATTTGTAAAAAATATTTTTATATATTTTAGTTAAAACTTATAATTTATGTTTCTTTTATTTTAAAGGATGTTCATTGGTAATAGAATATCAGGCTAACCTACTAAGTTTTAATACTCACGCCTATAGTTTTCCTATTGTTTTTATCCCTCATGAAGGTTTCAACTTGAGTTAGGTCACTTTGGGAAATGAGTATTTGTTGTGTTAGAGAGTGACTAGTTGGGACACATGGTGTTAGTTTGGTTATCAAGTTTTGTCATTTGGTCATATTATTTATTTGTACTTTCGGTTTCTTGTATAAATAACATTCTGTTCAATTTTATATAAATGTGTATTGGGTTGTCCATTCCTTTCGCTATTTTCCATATTGTTTATATTTTGGAAAAATCATTCCCTTTTCACACTAACTGATGCCCTTAGCACTTGTTTCCATCCCAAGAGGATAAAAAACACTTCTCGGTACTTTTCATGGAGCGGCCTTGGTGATCAGTTTAGGGTCAACTCGGACTGGTTCGTGGTAGGGTGTCACTTCCCAAAGTCCACCCAAGTCAATAAGATCATTCAAAATGAACTAATTAAAAGGAATACCTAACATATATTGAGTATAAACATGCCCTAGTTTCTTTTCCTAACTGGAACCCATCAATAATTCACCAACCAGACCATATATGACAACCCCATTAAAGGTTAAGCCTATATACAACCAAAACCCATATCTCTATCTCTTGAGAGTGAAATAGAGATAGAGGGAGAGAGAGATAGAGATCCTTTAACCAAAGTAATCCCCAAACACCATCACTAAAACCCTAAGAATGGGTTTTTTGGTTCATAAGGTACACCCAACACACTTACCATATGATAAATGAAGCACATCACTCACTGGAAACTCTACCCATGGCCCTCATTACCTTTGGGACCATAAACCATCTCACATGAACTAAGAATTGGATATTAATCAATAATAACATGGTTATAAATCACTAATAGGTTGAGTGGACCAAAATATAGGTTTCAACCCTTGGTTTCATAGCCATCGATGCACACAAAAATCATCAAACCATGTGTAGTATACACAATTCATACCTAAGAGGATTTACCCTAGCCTATCTCATGCTCTAGGACTGCCTAGACACTTTCCAAAAAACTCAAACAAAATATTCATGGTATTCAAAATAAAATAAAATAAAAACACATGAAATATGGTGAAATATGAAAGGAACCACCTACCATCATAATGGAGTTAACATCTTTACATTGTGATCACCTAAGCCTTGCCCAAGTGCATACCAAGTATCATCGAGATCTCAAGAAACTATATCATACTATGATACACACAAACAATTAATTATAATAATTATAATTAATTTTAAAAAATAATCCAAGAGAAATAAATGATTAAATATCATTGATCACTACTATGAAATCAAAATCACAATCATTGACATGCAGAAGGCTCACAAGCCACCTCTAGAACAATGCTTTAAAATAAATAATGTAAAATAGGAAGTGGTGAGTGCCTTTGAAAGTAAGTATTAATATAAAATTTGAAAGAATAATTAAAGTATGAAAAATAATATTTAAATTAAGAATTATTTTTTATTGGGATAATTTTTAAAACAAGGACTTAACTAAAACATATTCCACCTTAAACCCTTATGAAAACAATGGTAATTATAAAATTCAAAGGCTATGTTAATATTAAACCCAAAAAACTTTCCCTATTAAATCACTCCTTACCTATTAATCCCATAAAAAATAACTATTTTAAATAATGGTTATGTGTGGTCCATTTACTTATAGTTTGTTGAAGTTTAAGTAGAAAATGTGATTTCCATTTTCTTAAAAACAAATATGACTCAAAAATAAATGCTTGATCTGTATTTTAACTAACCAGAAATGTTTAGTTCAAGAGACAATTATTATCTCCCAATTTTTCCTCACATTGGTTTGGTACTAATGACATTCCAAAGGATTCCATTTCAACCCATAATTAATATCACAAGATGTGTATACACTTTTGGGAAAAAATTAGTAACACATCCTAAACATGGATTACCCAACTCATATATCAAGAAAAATTGTGATGATAATGGAAAAATATCATAGGGAATCAAACATGCCCAAGTAAATATATCAAAGACCCCAAAATAGATAATGGGTAAATTATATCCTTACTTAGTTCTATAGGAACCCATTGAAATAATTTTTGTCATTATATGAAAATGTCATTATGAATCTATCCATTTGTATTCCCAATTGATAAGATAATCTTTATTGTTATTTTTAGAAAATATAAGTCAATCATGTTATAGGTATATCCCTAGAATCAATCAAAGGTGTGATATCACCAATGAATATCAATAGATATGTTTATTGACTCTAATCAACCTCTAATAATCACATAGAAAACATCATAAATAATTTCATTTCCAATGATACCCAATCAAAAGGTCACTATAAACCAAGAACAACCAAAATCCAATATGTTCATGTGTGATAAACTCTAAACTTTAACCCCAAAATATAATGACTTCAAGACCTAAACAACACCCTTAAAGAATTCCTCTAATTTTATCACAAATTAGGAAAACAATACATTAATTTATACGTCAATTTTTTTCCAATAAAATGGGAATGAATAGGAATTCAAACACTCACACAAACCCCCTTTGGAGAAGAAATGAGAAATCCCCCCATTGTTTTGAATGAATTACACTATGATTTGATTTAATTCATCATAAAATACATATCTAAGTAAGAAAAGGAAATTTTTAGAAGTGGGTGGTATAGGGTAGTAGGCAGATATGGAATATATTACATTTTATTTAGAATTAAAATCACCATTAAAATCACCATAAATCTAGGGTAAAAGTGGATGATAAAGAGGAGACCTAAAGGAGGCCATGAGAGGGATCGTGATCAATGAGAGAGAAATAAGATCTAAGGGAAAGATATTTAGGTGAAATTAAGATATATCCCTTACTAAAAATAATCCCAAAGGATAATGGTTACCCATCCCAAAACCGTTGGGTAATCGGTGGCACTCCCAAGTAATCTAGGTCACTACCCGGTTTAGAGGGTACTTGATGTTCTCCCATTAGTTACCTGGGGTCACCTTCAATTATAAAATACAAGTTGAATCAATTCTGAGTTACTCCCAAACACTCAACCAAACCTCATACTATACCCAAAACACCTAATTATTCACCCTAAAATATATAAAATTAAAAATAAAATCCAAAATGAAAAATAATCCATCAAAAGGAACAAAAAATTCAAATGATTACATACCTAAACCATCAAAAGTTCAAATAAAAGACCTTAAATAATGCTAGTTGATACATTAATGATTACATTAATTTATAAGGGTGATTAATGGGAATATTTTTATTATATTTGGTTGATTGGATTCTTTATCAGTTAATTAGGTTTTTCTTTACAGATAACCATGGATCATCAAGATTAATTTATCATACCTAATCTATCAATTAAACTAGTTTATGATCACTTTTTTTCCTTTAAAGGGTTTTCTAAAATCTTATGATCATTAAACTTTGGATATCCATTTCCACATCCATCATGAGTGAATACTTTTAACTACACAATAAACACAAGTAATATTCTCTATCAAATTTTTTCTAATTTACTATTAAATATTCAAAATTTATCTATAAAAGTAGTAAAATGATGGTTCAGAACATTACTAAACATTCTAAAAAATAATAATGCACTAAATTAATGGATAAT
The DNA here is from genome assembly GCA_963277665.1 of Viscum album. NCBI lineage: Eukaryota > Viridiplantae > Streptophyta > Magnoliopsida > Santalales > Viscaceae > Viscum > Viscum album. Next base: position 1,163,263,556 of record OY728121.1, read on the forward strand.
TAAGGAATATATATATAATTATAATTAAAATGATAAATAATTCACTTATATCATAAATTTTAACTAAATTTAGAGTTTCCTCAAAAAAAATTTGAAAGAAGGTGCATAATTTGATTATAAGTGTGGTTATTTTTTAGATAAAAATTTAAGAATTTAGAAAGGTATTTTTTTTTACATTGGAATATATTAATCATGAATTTTTAATCTATGAAACTTATGATCTTTTAATCCAACAAAAAGTGAAATTTTACTTGAATATCTATTAGGTGCATTCATATTCTTTAATTTTCAATAAAAAACTCTTTATTGATTTTTCATTACAAAAAATATTAAAGGATACTTCCTAGTGTCATTTTTCCATCTATCACACATAATATTAATTAATTTTATGTCCTTAAATGCATTGAAGTGATCCTTATATTTCTCTTATACATTAAGTAATGAAAAAATTGAATTGATGTACAAATTCGTCTTATGTTTCATAACATCAATTTTATTCTATTGAAAAGTAAATTACTAATAAATAAATTTGAAAAATATACTTGTTTTATTATATATTTTTTTCATTTTAGTTTCTTTTTATAATAAACCTCCAACCCTTTTCACACTTTACCTAAAAAAATTATAAAATTTTACATTAGTATTTATTAATTATTCCAATATTTTTAAGCAACATAACAGATTCATGGGATTTCCCATTTTATTTTTTTCCACTGAATTATACCATTTTAAATAAGAATCAATGATATGAATAAATAAATTAGTGATGATACATTAATCTCCATTTTTTCTATGAGAAAATCATTGAGATTAAAAATCAAATTTATAAATTAGACAAGATAAACTAGTCTGATTGGTCTCTCCAAATAATTTTCTTATTCTTGTAAAATAACTAATGGTGTACATTAAATAACCATGAAATTTAAATATTTTTTTTATTTATGAATCAAATGTTTTATACCATTTTTTATAATTCATGTAACTCTTAGATGAGAATCCAAAGGTATATGTTAATTTTATTTTTAGGAATTTCATTTCATAGACTAATCAATGAAAAGATAAAATTAATTTTTACTTTCATTTCCAAGAATAATCAATGAAAGGATAAAACAATTTTTCTTCATAAACATATATAAATGTATATTATGAGGGATAAAAACAAATAATCATATGTTATAATTGAAACACAAAGTTTTGAAAAATTTAAAACCATCCTTATCTAATCTCAAATATATATTCCCATGATTTAAAGAAAAATGTGGATATAATGAATCACATTTATTTAATTATTAAAAATATTTGAGATGTCTCAAAACCATCATTTTTACTTTCCATATCATGTCACTTCATATAATTTTTAATTTTATATGACATGAATATTATTTTCATTTTTTTAAAGGAAATTTAAGTAACACGTACATAATAATTTTTTTCTTATTCATCATGGAATTATGTGTATTAAAATTAGACAATTGATCATTAATTTAAATATACATATATTACATATTTTATTTCTTCTCTTAGAAAATATTATCCCCAATAAAGTAAACAATCATTTGAATAAAAACTTATATTCATATAATCAAGGCCAAGTGTCTTTCATCTCATGGAAATATTTATGAATAATATTATGGAAAAATGAATCATACAACAATACAAACATCATTGTAGTTGGTTTATTAGAAATTATGAATTGGAATTTTATATGGTAAAACTTGACTGGAAAAAATGAATTTAAAAACTTAACACATTCATTACACAATTTATGATTTTTTCTTTGACCAATTCATAAAAAAATCCATTTATCACTTAAAACTATAAACTATATTAATCTTTTCTAGATCTACCATATATTCCATATATTTATTAAAATATTTTTCATGGTGTCCTACAAAGAAGATGTTTTTAATTGAATTATCTTCTTCTAGGTTACTATATGAATTATTGGTAGGATAATCACTACATAAACATTTTATAATATTTTATTCTTTATAACAAATCCAATGTACATATTGATCAAGAAATTTTTTAGTATCAAGTGATTAGAATTTTTTTTGATCAACCACCATAAAAATTTATAATCATGATATGAAAATTTTATTTTTCCATTCACATGTTGAATTATAATTACAAAATAAAAAAATCCTCTAAACCCTTATCATATTGAGGTCTGTATTAGGATAAATTAATCATACATTTTATCAATAAATAATTTATTATGAACTCTTTACCTTTTACCTTCAAAGGAAAAATATAAATTTTTATTAATTTTAATTTATGTAATTTTAGTAAATTTAATTAATAAAAAATAATTTTTATTACATGAAAATTATCCATCATCATAAAAAACAAATAATGTTCCACATAATCATTTCATATTTTGTGTAGTATTTTTCAATTTAACGGGGTTATATTTCCTCTCTCACTAATATGTACACCCCATTAATAGATAGGGAGACCCTATTTTTTTATCATTTTTAGTATTGTTGAGGATTGTCTCAATTAGTGTATTCTTTTCTTAATGAATAAGGACCACATCTAATCAATCAAAGTTGGTATATGGATTCATGTTACTAATCAACTTTTATATACTAATTATTGGATCATATATTTTTATGGATGATTAAGGAATAGTAATAATATAAATAAGTGGCTTGATCACTATGGGTCTCTTTCAAATTAGTATATAAACTGGCAGAAGACACTTATCTTTTTTAGCCAAATACACAGCTCTCAAGGAATGATGTCAATCATGATAAGGCTGGGTTTCAGAGAAGGATTTCATTCATCTACCTTGGAATTTCAATATTTTACCTAAGGCCTAATTCTATCTATTTAATATATATATATATAATCAAATTATAGCTCCATTCTTGGAAGGTTAAATGTGTCTACCTTTCTGGTAGGACTTCTCTTATAAAATCAATTTCCACTTTTAAGAAGGTGTACTTATTTATGGTTTATAAATGGATAATTTTTTTATTTAAAAATTTTTCATAACGATTCATGAATTTAATGTGGACTGTAAATATCTATTAATGAATGGTGGTTTTTTTCAAATGGGGTATCATTGTAAACCCATTAAACATGGATTCCTTGCAATAAATAATGTGAAAATTTAAATTAATACTTGTAGGTATAACTCATCTAGATAATTTTGGATTATAACCTACATAGTTTTACTTTTTGGAAAAAAGGAATCATTAATCACCTTGTAAATGGTAAGTTATATTATCTTATTTCCTCTATCTAGCCTAGGTTAAAGAAGTCATATAAAGTACCAATGAAGAACAATTGATGGATGGTCTCTCTCAACCCAAACCTTAAATTCTAGAAATATGAATGGATGATAACACCTTTGTTTGATGAGTTCTAGGATTATATTCAAGATCCAGATATCAAAATTTGTGAGATGCTTGGATGTAAACATATTCTTCCTTCACTCAAAAAGGATACTTATGATTTACACTTTATACCTACAAGGGATACTATAGTTTGGGAGTCCTACCTCTATAGGAATATCATATGTAAGAGGTTTTATAACTTATCCATGGGTGGGAAGACTATTATGTATTCCAACCTTTATCCCTTTTATAAGCCTTAAATTTATCTGTCTTGGTTCACCCTTTTATGGAGAATGGTTTATTATTGGCTACCCATGGATGAATCTCTCATAACCAATGGTCTTAGTATCTTCTCCAGGTGCAGTTTTTGTAGTCAAGGCCCTAACTATGTTGATCATATCTTATTTTTACGTTATTTAGATAAATTTTTATGAACCACTATATTGGATCTCTTTGAAGTGTATTTATTTAATGTTGCTAACACTCATTCCCTTCTTTCCCAATGAGGAAATAGTGATGACTAGTCACATATTATGAATCTACTTCGTGTTGTAGTGGATGAGACTCAACTTATTTTCTAGATGAACAAGAATTTTAATAGGCACAAGGGATGGGTTCTTTATCACTTTACTATATTGAGGAACACTTTGTCTCCTATCATAGTAGTAGGCTCAATGAATTCTGGTTTTTCTAGTGACTCCATTTAAGAGCTTACGGTTTTTGACCGGATTAGAATTTATGGTAATTTTAAGTCTTATAGGGGACAGATATCAATGGTTTGGAAGCCTCCACTTAAGGAATGGATAAATATTAACATCAAAATTTTATCCAAGGGCACTCTAGGACCTGCTGGTTGTAGTGATATTTTTAGGGGCTATAAAGGAGGGCCACTCTCTTACTTCTAAAAGGATTAAGAGACTCCCATTACTTTTGAAATATAAATAAAATGTATTATTCTTAAAATTTAGATAAAGAGGAATAAAAATTAGATTATGTTATTGCTGGAACTTGACACCTCCTTCATTGTGAATAGTATTAATCTTGGCACTTCCTCTCCCTCTTAGATGCTTAATGGGGCTTTTGAGGATTTCAGGGAATATTTTAAGCAGATTAACTTTCGGGTGTCTCACACATACAAGGAACATATTAAAATTATTGATTTATTACTAATCTGGGGTGGTTCAAAGATCTATATTTGGTCTTGGTACATTATATATATTATTATTGATTTTGTGTTCCATGAAATTTTTGTAACTCCATCCTTTCTATTTTTATACTATTTTCTGGTCTTTTAAGCTTTTTTATGGCGAATCCTCTTATTATTATTTTGTTACAAAATGTAAACAATGTGGGATTTAATTAATTTTTATCATATATTTATTTATATTTTATAATTATTATTATAAAAAAATTCTTACACTCATATACAAATGATAAAATAAAATAATATGATTATATAAAATTTATAACACTTCTTTATACTTATTAAATTAGTTTAAACATAAAGAATAAAAATTGATAATTTTTTTTAACTTTTACTATTATGAATGGATAAACATTCACATGATACATGATTTAAATCAACATAATTTTTTATTTTAATTTCAAAACTAATTTTTACTATATTTATAAGTACTAATAAAGACCTTACAAGGATGATCCCTAAGATATAGGGTTAAATTAAAACTCACCCATGATAAATAAATGAAGAATAAAGGAATATATCCTAACTAATCCAAAAAGTGGTTTCCATGTCTCATGGGAGTGGATATCCATGTGAGGAAGAGTGCAACAAAGGTATTTAATCTGACAAGTCATGAGAGAAAAAGAGTTTTTTTGTTTAGAAGATTAATAAAATTGAGAAGATAAATCCATTTGCATGATTCAAGGGAGGATAACAACATGAGATTTGTATATATATTAATTAAATAATGATTTCATCATCTAATTTTTATGTTTAGTACCATTTTTGATGAAATACTTATAAATAATGAATAAATTTATATTATTATTAAAATTTATTAATTTATGATGGTTTTAAGAAATAATATCGACTCTTATTTCACTAAATCACATCACCCTTCAAGTCATATATATTACCCTACTTAAAGTTTATAAATGAATGTTAAAAGTTCACTACCCCAGATCCGAGCAAGGGATGTGCGGGATTTTATTAGTGCTAAATATAAAGTGCTGATAAAAGGGGGGGTCTTTATGAGCACTATTATTAGCGCTGATAATAGTTTTTAATAAAAAATATTATTCATTTATATAAAATTGTTATATTTATATTCAAAAATAATGTTTGTTTGTATATATCAAATAAAAAACACATGTTTATAATAAATATATTTTTTTTAATAATCCAAATATATATAATGTTTTAAAAAATTTATTTCTATGACTATAATTAAATAATTATATATTTAAATAATTATAAGATTATAATAAATTTCATTAAATAATAAATATATTTATTATATTTATTATATTTATAATTATATATAAATACTTTTTAAATATATATAGATTTATAATTATACTTAGAAATAAATAAATATATGTTTACAATGAATTTGGTCAATAAATATATTGATATGTGAGTATAATTAACGTGCATATATGTTATGTATTCATCATGAATGGTCATTTATACATTACACCCTTCTTATTATTCATGTTGTCCATATGTGATGACTTGTTTTTTATAATCTATACTTCACTAGGTATTTGATTCATTCATGTTATACCCATGAATCTATTATTTTCAAAAAAAAATACTTATAAAATTATAATAAATATATTTAAATAACAAATATATTTATTAAATTTATAATTATAAAATTTTAATTATATATAAATACTTTTGAAATACATTTATTTGTAATTATAATTATAACTATATATTTATTTATTTAAAAAATTATAAAATTATAATAAATACATCTATTATAATTTTATAAATATATAAATATAAATATATAAATATAAATATATAAATATAAATATATTTATAATTATATTCAAATATTTATAAGTATATGTTTTTATAGTTAAAATTAGAAATAAATAGATATATATGAAAATTATTATAAAATTATAATAAATATATTTATTATACTTATAAATATATATATATATATATAATTAAATAAAAATATTTATAAATATATAAAAATATTTATAAATAAGTAAAAATAGTTGTAATTATCATTCTAAATAAATATAGATATATTTAAATGATAATAAAAATATAATAAAAATATAACAAAAATATTAATTATATATATTTATAAACAAATATTTATAAATAAATACAAATAGTTATAATTATAATTCTAAATAATTATACATATATTAAAATAATTATAAAATTATAATAAATATATTAATTATATATATTTATAAAATTATAAATATATTTTTATAATTTCATAATTATTTAAATATATATATATATATATTTATAATTACAAATATAAATAAATATTTATTATAATTTTTAATTACAAATAATTATATAATAATTTATAGTTCTAATTATAAATAAATATTTATTTATTTAAATAATTATAAATTTATAAAAAATATTTATTATTCTTATATAATTTTATATATAATTAAATAAATATATTTATAAATATATAAAAATATTGATAAATAAATAAAAATATTGATAAATAAACACAAATATTTATAATTATAATTATAAATAAATACATATATATTTAAATAATTATAAAATTTTATAAATATTTATAAGATAATAGATATAATAAATATATTTATTCTAATTTTATAATTATTAAAATGAAAATCTATATTTATTTATAATTATAAAAATAAATATATATATATATATATATATTAAAATAATTATAAATTTATTACAAATATACTTATCTTATTTATAATTTTATTGATATTTATAATTTATATATTTATTATAATTTTATAATAATAAATAAATAAATAAATAAATATATTATTATAATTATAAATAAATATTTACTTATTTATCATATACATAATTTTATAAATATATATAATAATATAAATAAATTATTAACATTATATCCTTATTAGTGCTGATAAAGATATGTCTCTATTAGTGCTAAAATTATAGCGCTAATAAAGGCCTATATTTATCAATGCTAAAAAATGCAGAAAAAGGTATGTTTTATCAGCGCTTTCTATTTTAACATTGATAAAACATACCTTTATCAATGATTTTTAACTAGTGCTAATAAAAATTTCTCCAGATTTTATAAATGAGCCCTAACAGTCAGATTATTCTCTCACAAACCATAAGCTCTCACAGAAGCTGACCACTATGTAGCCGACCCCTCCTCTACCCCGACCTCACCTTTACCACTATCGACCCTCCTTAATCGTTGACCCCTCCTCCACCACTATGAATCCCTCCTCTTCTCTTGTGAACCCCTCCTCTGCCGCGAACCCACCTCTATAGTGATCAATCATCTGCCGCAAACCCACCTCTGCTGCGAACCCAGCTTTGTCCCGCGTCGAACCCCACTTCCTTCAATGAACCCCTTCTTTGTCATGAATCCTCCTCTGTTGTGAACCCTCCTCGACAGAGAACCCATTTCTACTGTGAACCCCACCTCCATTGTAAACATCTCTGTGACATCCGCTACCTCTGCTGCCACCTACCCTGACTCCGCCACTGCCGGACCCTACTACTTCCACTGGAGAGGTATGTCATTTTTTCCACATTATTATGAATTCCTAATATATAGATATATTTTGGCTTGGTTTTGGTCTATTGATTCCCATTGTGTCTGCTAATGATGTTAATGTGTATCCCTATGATGGATTTCTGTGATGTGAATCATGTTGTGTTTATGGTTTAGGGAAATTTTTAAGGGAAATGTGTTTGGTGGAAAGGATGTGATTGTGATGTTAGACTTTGGAAATTTTTATTGGAATAGACATCCTTTAGTAATTTCAAGAGGAATCATAGGCCAGATAGTGGGAAGTCATTGGAAATTTCTAGGCCAGTTGAGATTATGCACTGGATAGTCTCCCTAGTTGTACGTAATACCTAGATAGTGGGAGGTTCACTAATGAGATAAGGTTTGATTGATTCAATTGATGAGATGTGTGATCAATCACCCACTTATAGTAAGTCCACCCTTGTGTGTATTTTACATATCCCAATAGTCTCTAAGGTGTTGTATCATGATATGTATCATATCTTATTACATTAAATATATATTGGAATCTATGTTGTTTATGACTTGGATTGATATTATTTGGTGTATGGATTGTGTTTTGATTTAGTGTTGATATTTAAAAGTATTGTTCCATCTATTTAGTCACATTATTTATGAATACCTTGGGTTTTTAAATTATATTTTACCTTGTTCCTTTTTTACCTTTGTTTTTGGTGTGTTAAAGACTTCAATGGATAGTGGAATATTGTTTTCGTAATGTTAGCCTTTATTAAAATTTATTTGAAAAGTTTTAAACCGTGTGTGGGTTTTCTTTCAAAAGAATTATGTTTTAAATATAGATGAATGGGTTTTGAATTGTCATTGTTTTTGTGAAAATATATTCATACATTGTTTTATAAATGTGGTTCCTTGAGAAAGTGAATGTTTTATATTTTCCTCATTCCTATATCATATAAATGCAATTAAAATTGATGTTTTTATATTATTTTCAAAATATAAGTTCTTTTTTCATTTATAATAGGACTAAATTGGACTCATGGTAGTATCCTACTAGACTTTAGCTCATGAACAATATTTTCACATTGGTTGGTATGTAGTATTCATGTATTCTGAACATTTCATCTATTCTTGGCCTTAGGGTTTGATTTGATACCATTTTCCTTGAGAATAAGATAGTTCTTGTGATTATGGTTGTGTCTCGAGTTTCACATAGAGATGACAATTGGTCCTTTAGTTTCTGAGAACCATTTGGATCATGTTATGTTTCAACCAATTCAGGACCTAGATATTTTTTTTATTTTATTATTTGTGGTTTTCTAATGTTATTTTAAATAGTCATTTATTGCAAATGAATTTGTTGGAATTATTTTATCTTTTTTATATTCAATTTATGGATATTTATGATTGAGTTCATTAGGGTGAATTCATCCCCAATAGTCATGCATGTCACCCTTAATGCTTATGGTCATCCTGTGAGGATCAAGAATGTGGGGGTAAGTCAAGTGGATTTTTTATTTTTATAGGATTTAACATAGGATGACTAATGGCCTCATTGTATCATGCATACAAATTTAAGGAATAATTGAATTCCCTCTATGATTTTGATACATTTAATATAATAGAATTGGAAGCAAGAAAGAGGGATCTATAGAATAATTCAATTTATCATCTAAAAGAGAAAGTGTATGATAGGAAATAGTGCAAGGTGTCTCTAGTTGTAAATGTATTTCAATAATTAGAAGTATTAGATTTAAGTTAGATTTTCTCTACTACTATAAAGCATATAATAATTTTGATCATTCTCGTCTTGGTTTCCATTGAAGGTTTACTTCTAGAAAAAAATGCATATCATGATTATATTCCTTCATGGATATTCGAAGGAAGAGATATACATAGTTCAACTGGAATGTTTCATACTAAATGGAATAGACGGTTCATTTACATTCTCAAATGGAGTATTTATGGGATTAAGTAGGCACCAAGATAGTGTAACTGGAATTTCAATGCTTTCATTGTAGAATTAATGTTCTTGCAGTGTAATGTAAAAAATTTCTACAATATGAAGGTGTATTATGATGGGAATTTTTTCATTTTACTTCTTTATGTGGATAAATTTCTCTTAGTTGGACTAATGAAGGAAATGCTGGAAGAGATAAAGATTGATTTATCTAGAAGATCCCAAATGAAGGACCATGGTTCTGGAAAGTGGATACTGTCGTTAAATATTGAATGATACTTAAATTATATAACTTTTTTTATCCTTGGTTAATTTCTATGTCAGCATTCTATGTATTTATTTTGTTAAATATTAATATTAACAAATCAAATGGGATGGATATGAATAAAGAATGTATGGATTCTAATTGTCTGACAAAAGAGTATTAAGATGGAGTGAAAGAGTTCATCACGTTTGGAAAAGATCATGCATATGAACCTTCTCAAATCCTTTGTTCATGTTTACATTGTTTTTATTCATGAAAAAATAGTCCATGGGAGTTGTAAGAACACTTGACCTATCACGGAATAGATCGAAGTTATAAATGTTTGAATAAACATGGGGAAAACGTGAATGTAGCCAGTGGTTGGGATAACACTACGTTTTATGGATCATATGATATGATTAAAAGTGTAGACAATGAAGTAGATTGTATCAAGTATGTGATTAAAAATGTGAATGACGATGAAGATGGTATTGAGGAAATGATAATGATGGTTTAAGATGCACTTCATGATTTCCCAAATTTGTTTGATAAATTAAAGAGTTATGAAAACATTCCATTGTATTCTCGTTGCACTAAATATCCATTGGCATCCATACTAAAGTAGTATAATTTTAAATTAGTCAACAGATGGAGTGAAGCCAGTTTTACGAAACTACTTTCTATCTTGAATGATATGCTTCCAGAAGATAATGAGCTCCTAGTCTAAAAATACAATTCCAAATGAATGCTACGCTCTATGGGTATGATCTCTGAAATAATACATGCCTACCCAAATAATTTTATACCATTTCACAAGGACAAAAAATCACTTATATAGTTCTCAAGCTGTGGCGATTTGAATAGAAGAAAGATGAATCTGATCCTAAAAAATTTGTATGGTAATTTATAATCATTCCAAGTTTATGAACCTATATAGAATTGGGGAGACTATAGTGAAATTGACATGGAATGTTGATACAGGAATTAAATATAGGAAATTTGTTACCTGGAAGACTCTCCTCAGTGGTAGAGAATTGATCTTGAGTATCCAGAATCTCGAAATGAGTTGAGAAACCATTGTTTTACGTTATCTACAAATGGAGTGAATCCTTTTGGTTTTCAAAGTAGCACTAATAGTAAATTACTTCTTATGTTGGTAAATTATAAATTTCCAATTTGGTTATACATGAAATAAAAATACATCATGTTATCTATTTTTATATCAGAACCAAAACAATCAGGTAATGGAATTGATGTTTATTTGGCTTCATTGATCAAGTATTTTAAATTATTATAGGATTTAGGTGTTACATTATATGATCATTACATAAATTAATATTTCACATTGAGATCTAAGTTCTATAGGATGATAAATGAATTTCATGCTTATGGAATTTTTTTAGGATATAGCATTAAAGGAACTCAAGGGTGTCTTGTTTTTTAACAAAGTACACAGTCAATTAGGTTTAAAAATTCTTTAAAAACCATGTTTCTAGAATATCGTGGATTTCTACCCTGATGACATAAGTACTGATATTGGACAGCATCATTTGATGGAAGTTCAGAAGAACGTAAAACACCATCTCCACAAACAGGTGATCAAATGTTTGATAAAGTAAAAGATGTGGACACTACTTTTGGTAAACCATTTTTAAAAAACCTAACAAAATCCGGTTGGAAAAAGAGATCGGTATTTTTGGAATTACCAAAATGGAATTTTCTATACGTTGGGAATTTTCTTGATGTTATGCATGTTGAAAAAATGTTTGTGATAGTGTCATCAGCACGTTGCTAAATTCTCCCAGAAAAAAAAAGGATGGAATTAAGGTTGGGTTGTATATAGTTGACATGGGAATACAAGAAGAGTTGGTGCCAGTGAAGGGTGAAAAACAAACTTTTCTTTTTCCAGCTGCTTACACTCTTTTTAAGAAAGAGAGATATCAATTTTAAAACTTCTTGAATGATGTAAAGGTTACAGAGGGGTATTAATCAAATATCAAGAACATTTTTTCAATGACCGAATTAAAGATAAATGGTCTGAAATCACATAACTATCATGTTTTGATGCAAGATATAATTCTTATATATTTATTTTTCATTTTTCCTAAGGATTTCTATCATACATTAACCAAGATTTTTTTCTTCTTCAAAGGTATATGTAGCAAAGCTATAGACCCAGTGAAATTTCTAACTATAGAAAAAGAAATTACCATCATATTATGTGAATCAGAAATGTTATTACCATAAACAATCTTTGATATGATGGTTCGATTAATGGTTCACTTTATGAGAAAGATTTGACTATGTGGTCTTTTACACTATAGATGGATGTACCCCAATGAACGGTATATGAATATTTTGAAAGGATATGTAAAAAATAAAATTCTGCCAGAGGGTTTTATTGTGAAGAGATATATTTTTGAGGAAGCTATTAAATTTTGTACCGAATAACTATCCGGTGTAGAAAGAATTGGTCTACTGAGATATCGACACACTGGGAGGCTTGTAGGTGAAGGAATTTCTAGAAGATATGTTGTCATAATCACTGTAATAGATTGGGAGAAGACACACCTTTATGTTTTACATAAAATTTTGGAGGTTTCCCAATAATTTGAAACCCTAAAAAATTGTTATGAATTTTAATCCATCAAGTTATGAAATATATATATCAATTACACATTATCAACGATTTATAGGATGGTTTTGGGACCACATTTTTAAGGATTCATATGAAAATCAGGATTCAATTTCATAACGCCTTTGATGGCTAGTAGGAGGATCAAGTGTGTATGTATTATCTTACAATGGTTATGTAATTAATGGTTACACATTCTATACAAATGATCATTATAAAGATAGTACCATGAAAAATAGAGGAGTTACACTTGTGGATTAAGTGATTCATGTTTGTGGTACTAAAGAAGAAATACAATTTAGGAGAATATTTCATACTTTGGCATCATTAAACAAATATGGGAGTTGGATTATACAACATTCCAAGTACTTATTTTTCTATGAAAGTGGGATGATAATATGATTGTTGTTAAAATAGATGAATTGGGATTCATTAAATATTATTTTAGTAAGGAATGGTACAAAGATGAACTATTTATAATGACATCATAGGTAGTATAAGTATTTTATGTTCCATATCTCACAAACTGAAAGTTATTAATTGTTCTGTTATTGACCAAAACCACTAAAGGGTCAGATGAAAATTAAACTGAGGATGACCATTTCATTGGGATGTCACAATAATTTTGTAGCAGTTCAAATGTAGATGGAGTTTGGTATGTCATAGGATACCATAATGAAGGGATTTGGATAGTCGGTAGAGGGGTAAAATCCCTCCATCCTTTAAAAAATAAAAACAGAGTAAAATAATTAGGTTATTTGTTTATTGTAATATAATTAATGTTACCTCATGTTATTATATGTTCACTATTGCAGTAATGTAATCTAAATTAAATGTTAAACCACTTTTGTAGATAATGACTTCTACATGTTCTGGTGCTCTCAATCTTGAGGCACAATAGGTATCTTAACCTGATGTAGCTCGTAGTGCAGAGGAACAACCTTTTACATGTTTTGATGCACCCATTCCTAAGGAACAATAGGTTTCTTAACCTAATATTGCTCGCAATGTTGAGGAAAGACCTTCTGCATGTGTTGGTTATCCCATTCTTGAGGAACAACAGGTTTCTCAACCTACTGCTGCTTCCAATAAAGAGGTACAATGACCATATTTATATATTGATGCTACCACTCCATAGGAAGATATTGATGATGTTGAATCTATATAAATGATAGGTGAAAAAGGGCTGGCGATGTAGAAAAAAATAGGATCACCATAGTTTGACGGTGTTAGAAAAAAATCAGTAATAAAAAAGTCAAAGGCATCAAATACGAGGTTAGATAGAATGTGTGGGGTCGTCATGTTAACCCCAACAAGTCCATTTTCAATAGTTACATTGAATTTTTCACTCAAAAACATGTTTCGATTAATGTAGATCCACTGAAAAGTGAATTTAGAGTAGATAAATCCCATAAGAAATATGTATTAATGCTTTTTGGAAGGATTCATAGAGGATTTAACACAATTCTAACAATACATCATCTTAAATATGTTGAAAGTAAAATAAAAATTCATCCACCTCTTATCTATGCACACTTGATAACCCAAGAAGTGTGGGATGTGTTTACTAGTCATCGTGAAGATGTGTCTTTTTAGGAATATTTTGGCTAGTAATATGTTGTTTGACAATATGTGTATTCATCCCTTTGAATGAAATTTTTTTATTTATTAAATAGAAGTTGAGTGCTAGAAATAAGGAATGAGAATCAAAACCAACGTAAACCTACCGTAAAGCAAAGATGGGGTAAGATTCACTTGAAAAAAATTGTTCTGTATTTTAAATATACCTTAATACTTTTATGTGACATAAAACGACACCATAATTATATTCCTCTATTTATATGCAGATTTATTACTCCAAATCCACAGCCACTTCCATCCCATGTCATGTGCTATGGAATGAGGCATGCATAAATAAATATAGGATACTAATAGATGAAAACACACAAAAACTGTGGGAAATATGTGTAGGTATTACATAATAAAAAATTGTTTCCATTAAATCACTATTACATGACAATGATCACTTATTTTCATATATTTTCTATCCATCATAGTCATAGGAAACAAAATATCACCTGTAATAGATGAACACATACTATCGGTGGCCTTGAAATAGCTAGAACAGTATGGATGCATTAGAGGTGTGGGTTTTGGGGTGACACCACAAACATATTTTGAGAAAAAATGGGGATAAAAGTTAATAAATGAAATAGATGAGAGAAATACTAGCTACCCTTGAAGTAGAATTCCAATGGCTGAGATAGATGATGGAAACTTTTATGGGGGGAATAAAATAGAATAAGAAACTCAAGAATGGCCACTTCATAGTGATCATACCCTCCCCCCCCCCACCAGTTATTAGGTGAACCATTCCCCTAAAAGAGATGTATTAGCTCAGGTAATACATGTTTTAATAAATGCTTATATTAAATGTGAATCAGACATACACAGATACCTTTCTTGTACTAATATTCTACAGGGTGACAATGACTATGTTTTACATCTATCAGCATCCACTCATCACCTTATAGCGAGGGCTATGGTGGTCAATATCCAAAACGTCATGCTACACATCAGAACACTTCCAATAGTTCATGTGTGAGTGTTTATTAGCATAGCCCATGAGTCGAGTGCAGAGCTACTTATTCCAATTTATGAGTAATATATTTATATGGTTGAAAAAGTTGTTATAAAATTTATCATACAGACATCACATATTTTAAAAATCATGTGGACAATGAGGTATTCATTTCCAATTTATTTTTCAAGCTAAACCTCTAATAATTAATGAAAAAATTTATGAACCGATGAATATTATTACAAATGGACAAAGGGAAGGGGATTAAATGAAAGATTAACTTAAAAATATCTAATGGATCAACTAACCGATCGAAATTATCTACTGAAATCATAATTACCCCACCCGTTCTATATCCGCATTTACTATCATCGAAGATTCATGTGGATACAAAGTTAAAAAATGGTCGTAATCACATAGATGATTTTGATGAAAATATGTATGGAGAGAAAGTTCAAGACATCATTGGTTTTCAAAGTGTAAGTAAAATCCTTAACTATAATTATCTAGGAGGCTCAGTTGTAAATTCAAACATGAGGTGTGTTTTTATGATTTTATTTTTGAATAGTTGATATATAGAGTTAATTATGACTAAATACATTTCATATTTTTGGAAGGAATATATATAAAAAACAATTGAAGGTATTTTCCCATGAAAAAAATTGGACTCATTAGTCCTCACATCTCTCGTATAGAATAACCAAAAATAGATAGCAAAAAAATGATCAAATAGTGGCACGTATGATCAAATCATTTAAAAAATCAGTTGAAAGGATCTATTTAATACCAATTCTGTAGGGGTAAAACTCTACAATTTAATCATATGAAATATATTTTCATTTCTTTCATTACTTATTCCTTTTTTGTTTTTAGGAATCATTCGATGCTCATTGTGGTAAATTTGGATAATCTATAGATTTATTTATTGGATTCATTTCATGGATATCCAAAAACCATCCACATATGATGGTTTTTTTCCATAAGTAATACACTACATACAACATTTTAGAAATAAACATCAAGTTATAAAATTTATATTAACTTTTAATGAGGATTATATTATGATAGGGTGGTGCGTCAATGTCGTGAAAACATGGAATGAGGCTAGGGGCTAGGAATGATAAAGAAGAAAAGTTCTAAAATAGGACAAGTATCAAGGTATATATAATAATATTTCACTATACAAACACATATCAAAACAAATTACTTATTCTCCTCAATTTTTCGATAGTTTCCAAAACAAACAAGTGGAAAATATTGTGGTTATTATGTATATAAATTAATGAGAGAGATCATATTCCATGAACAAACTAACATCCATCAACAGGTATTTTCAAAGATAATTTCTATTACATTTAAAATATTTATTAATCCTTTGTGTATTTATATTTTTATAGTACTACTATGACTATCGAAAACACTCGTATTAATAAGACAATATAGATGTTCTCAGAAACAAATAGGTTGCGTACCTAATAAAATAATTTACACAAATATCATCAAGATGTGACTTCCATAGAAGTACTGGATTGCTTCATATTTGTGTTTAATTTACTTATTTTTAGTATTAATCACATAATAATTGATTTATTATACACATGGATTCCTTTATTTGAGTTGGGGTTGTTTGTTCAAAGATTATCATGATTTTGAGAGATCAGACTTCGAGGTTGCAACTCATAATTCAATGAAAGGTAAACTTTTTTTAATATACTATTTTTTCCCTCATAATATTATCTTTTCTATACTACAATGATATAATCTAAATTAAATGTTTGACTACTCATGCAGACAATTTCTTCCATAGACTTATTATCCATTAAAACATGTTCACCCCTGTATTTTTAAAATTTATCACTTTTCATCAAAGGTAGTGGAGGGAACATTATGGAAAGTGATAAATGTTGACAATACGGTGTTACCATTTTGAAAAAAAATCAAATCAAAATCATGGTAACACATGATGTGGTCGGTGTGAATCAAAGTGTGTCTTTTTATATAATTAATTAATTTTTTATCATTTTATAGACTATTTTTAAGTTAATTTCATTATCATTTTTATCTAATACTTATTTAGTTTTTTTACAGATCTTTTGGGAAGTCATATTTTTCTTTCATCTATCTACAAAAATCCAGAAAAGAGATAACATGTTCCATTCAGGTGGAAGAGGAAACCATATGTTGAATAAAATGTGAAGTGAATCATAAGGATGTTTCTACCAAGGTATTTCTCAATATTTGAATGCAAAGTGTGACTTCCCAAAAGATCTATCATGAACATTTTCCTAAACAGTGTAGCAATTAGCCATAAATCAATCAGTCACACCTCAATCTGACACACAGTGTGCTCGGTATAACTTGAAGTGTATGTTTTTAGTTTATAATATTCTTTGATAATTTAAGATTCATGTCTTCTAAACTACCATGCTTTGATCCATAACTCATGATTATGATCTATGATATTTTGGGTATTAATTTCTAATGTTAATATCACCTTCTAATATCTTTATTCTCATGTTATCCTTATATGATCATTGATATCTCCCTTGTTTAAACTTATTGAGCATTTATGATCACTATTTATTATGTTTTAAATACTTAATTTATTAATAATGGTTTTATAAATGATATTTCTAAGAAGGTTTCTAGTAAATATAAACATAATGAGAGACTCTTATGAACTAGTTATTTATGTTTCCATGTTTCCAAAAGCAGTAGACCTAAATTATTCTGGCATTGATTAGTATGTTATGTAAGGTATAGTAATATAATGATATGTTATATCTATGTATGAATTGTATAGGTCAATATAGTTGGTATTAGAGAAACTGACCTACTCAAAACTGAGAAAAAATAACAGGTGATTGGTATCACTCAAAGTGTCTCTATTTATTTAAAATTTACAATACTTTTAGTTAAAAGAACAAGTGACATACTAAAAATTGATAAAACGCATTCATATTGTTTTGATACTTTATTAAAATGATCCATAAGTAATTTTTGATGTGTAGGAATCAATTTGACATCAATCTGATGAATGGTGTGGCCGGTATGACTTTATGTGTGTATTTTTATATTAAAATGACATTAAATTTAGCAAAAAGAACAAGTGACATACTAAAAAAAAGTAAAATAATTAGTATTGTTTTTATAATTTATGAAAATGATCCAAGATTAATTTTTGATGTGTAGTAATTAACCACATATCAATCTGACATTCGAAGTGATTGGGATGAATAAAAAGTGTTCGTTATCAATTTAAAATTGAAATTTTAGTTCAAAAAACAAAACCAACATTCTGAAAACCAATAAAACATATTTGGATTGTTTTCATACTTTAATAAAATGATCTATAAGTCATTTTTTATGTGTAATAATCATCCTGAACTCAATCTAATACATATTGTGACCAGTATGACTCAAAGTGTGTCTTTTTATTTAAAATTGACATTAATTTAAGTAAAAACAACAAGTGACATACTGAAAATTGAGAAAATGAATTCAGATTATTTTTATATTTTAGAAAAATGGTCCCTGGGTCATTTTTGACAATTAGGAGTCAATTGTACCTCAATAATATTCACAGTGTGACCGGTATGACTCCAAGTGTGTCTTTTTATTTAAAATTGACATCAATTTAAGTAAAAAAGAAAAACTTACATAATGAAAACTGAGAAAACACATTCATATTATTTCGATATATTAGGAAAACAATACATGAGACATTGTTTATGTGTATAAGTCAACAACACCTCAATATGACATACGGTGTGACTGATATGACACTGAGTGTCACTTTTTATTTAAAATTATCATTAATTTAACTAAAAAGAACAAGTGACATAATAAAAATTGAGAAAACAAATTATTATTGTTTTAATACTTTAGTAAAATGATTAATTAGTCATTTTTAACAAGTATTAATCAACCAAACCTCCTTATGATGCACAATGTGACAATTATTACTAAAATTGTCTATTATCAGTTTTAAATTGATATTTTAGTTCAAAACAATTCACTCACTAAAAACCAAGAAAACATTATATGATAGTATTGATAATTTAAAAAGTAATTAATAAGTCATTATTGATTTGTATAAAGTATTATAAAATCAAATTGATGAACGATGCGACCGATATGACTCATAATGCATGTTTCTAGTTTACAATTGACATTTTAGTTCAAATAACACAACTGGAATACTAAAAGTTGAGAAAACACATTTGTATTATTTTAATACTTTAGGGGAATTATCTATATGTAATTTTTGATGTGTATTAATCATCCTCACCAATATCCAATTCACAGGGTGACCGATATGACTCCAAGTGTGTATTTTTATTTAAAATTGATAATCATTTAAGTAAAAACAAAAAGTGACATACTGAAAACTGAAAAAATGAATTCTGATTATTTTTATATTTTAAAAAAAAGTATCCATGAGTAATTTTTGATGTTTATGATTCAACTTCACCTCAATATTATGGATGGTGTGACTGATATGACTTCAAGTGTGTCATTTTATTTAAAATTGACATTAATTTTAGTAAAAAAGAACAACTGATATAATGAAAATGGAGAAAACACACTCGAATTATTTTTATATTTTCGAAAAATGATTCATGATTCATTTTTTATGTTTATAAGTATAATAAACCTCAATAAGACACACCGTGTGACCGATATGACTCCAAGTGTGTCTTTTTATTTAAATTTGGCATTAATTTAAGTAAAAATAACAAGTGATATTCTGAAACCCAAGAAAACCCATTAGGATAGTTTTGATACTTTAAGAAAATTATACATGAGTAATTTTTTGATGTTTAGGAATCAACCACACCTCAATCCAACACATTGTGTGACCGGTATGAATAAAAGTGTCCTTTATTAGTTTAAAAGTTATATTTTAGTTCAAAACGTTTCACCCACTAAAAACCATGAAAACAGACTCTGATTGTCTTGATAATTTTGTAAAATGATTCATAAGTCATTTTTGATGTGTATGAAGTAGTATCACATCAAAAAAATGAATGATGTGACTGCTATGACTCATAATTCACGTTTCCAGTTTAAAATGATATTTTAGTAAAAAACACAATGACATACTAAAAACCAGGAAAAATCATTCGAATTGTTTTGATGCTTTAGGAAAATGATACATTATTAATTTTTTATAGGTAGGAATAAACCACACCTCAATTTGATGCACAGTGTGACCGGTATAACTCTAAATGTGTCATTATTTAAAATTTTCATTAATTTTAGTAAAAGAACAAGTGATAAACTCAAAACCAAGAAAACACATTCAAATTACTTTGATATTTTAGGACAATGATCCATAACTCATTTGTGACATGAAAGAATCAACCCCACCTCAATAGGATGCATGATGTGACTGGTATAACTCCAAATTTTCATTTTTACTAAATATTTACATTTTATTAATATATTATTTCATATTAATGTTTAATTTATTTATTTATATTATTACTAACATAATATTTTTTTTCTTATATAGGAGGAATCTTTTGATCAGGTTGAGATGATTTTTTCATAAATGGATACCATGAGCGGACATTTTTGAGAGGGGATCATAGGCGTCAAAAGATGAAATATTATTGTTTTAAAATGATTGTTGGATAATTGTAAATGTAATTATATAAAACATTGTTTGAAATGTAAAGAGTTTTTTTTTGTATATACCACGGGATGAAATTTTTATATTCATGATGTCAATTAAATTTATATATCATTGTTTGAAATTACTGGTTTTATATAGAATTGTTTGAAATTACAGGTTTTTCTGTCTGTGTTGTTATATTAACAGCACATTGTATCCAGTTAGGGATTTATCAATATTTTTTAGCACTAATAAAGAGTCCCCTTTATCAGTGATTTTTTTAGTTTAGATAAAGGCCCCCATTTATTAGTGCTG
Source organism: Viscum album (assembly GCA_963277665.1). Taxonomy (NCBI): domain Eukaryota; kingdom Viridiplantae; phylum Streptophyta; class Magnoliopsida; order Santalales; family Viscaceae; genus Viscum; species Viscum album. The sequence continues at coordinate 1,163,284,949 of OY728121.1, forward strand.
TTAAAAGCCTATTTGTGTGCTGTTAAAGGGAATATGTGTAGTAGTACTTAAAGAGAAGTTATGGTAGTAACTATTATAGATTTTATGTGGGGTATATTCCATAATTTTGAAGATATAGTTTAATCACTTATACTAACACAAGTATCATATAAAAATACTCAAAACCAATTTTTAATTATTTCTAATTTGATATAAAATAATTCTATAATAAAAGGATAGTTAATATGAACCTTTGTATTTTTTAGGTTATGTTTCCTAATAGAACACAAGTTGTTATATTACTCTATAGAACACTAGATCATCTAGATGATCCATGTGATTGAAAATGTGATACTTTTTTTCTTTTTAAAATTAAAAAATATTATCGATGCATTGTTTCAATAATATTAAATAAAAAAATAAATTTACCATCACCAAAAATATATATAGGAAGTAAATCATTGCACAAAAGAGAATAACCAAAATAATAAAATTATGGGCCTTATAATGTATAAAAATATTTTCAGGATTTTTACTTTCTCAATGATTGATATAACTTTATTTTTACCTCCAAAAAGGTCATCCTAAGGCCCCATTGGTATTTTATAGATTACATTTCTATACTATAGAGATTAAATTCATTATATATAAGACGTTTATTAATATTAAAAAATTATATCATCTTTAATTAATTTATCTCTAATGTCAATTGTGATTTTTATAAAATTAACTATCAATAAACCATATTATGATTAAATAAGAATTCATAATAATATAACATATTTGAATTGATTAAACCTAGATAATTTGATATTTATTATTTAATATAATTAGAATCAATATATATAACTTTAGATAAGTGAAATACATTGTAATATTGATAATAAAATCACTAATATCGAATATACAAGATAAATTTACTTGATATTTCACATATCATAATATAATTTTTCAGTATTACCGAGTATTTTTTTAATTATAAATAGAATAAACAAAGGGAGAAAAAAGAAATCTAGAAATCCAGCATTCATGGTGGGTAAAAAAATATAAATCACTAAAATAATATTTTGAATTAAAATACAAGGAAAAATAAATCTAAATTATTTGATAAGTAATTTACCCTTATCAATGAAGGAAATGAGCTTAAAAATCAACAAAAAATTACGTTTTATACAAAAAAATAAATTAAATATTAGAGATTTATTACAAAAGAATTAGAAAATTATAAAAAAATATAAAAAAGTAAATGAATATTTATTTATAAATTTATAAACTCTTGTAATTTATGAATAACTATTCCATCACTAAGAAAGAAAAGGTACTCCTTATCATCTTTTGTTTCTCTCTCACACACACACATGCACATACACTCATATTTATCTCTTAGACTCTCTCAAGATTGAAAATCTTGATCCCAAACACCTCAAAATGAATATGAACATTTACCTCTTGGACTCTCTCATACTAAAATGGTTTTACCTCCTATCCTTTATCAATATAATAATGTATAATGAACTAAATTTCTAAGTTATAGACACCACCATATGAGATAATGAGTCATGGAAAATGTGGATGGATTTAATAAACTTTATAATCCCCTCACTAAATATATGGAATCATAATATTTGTGGAAGGATGTGATGTATATTAAGATAAATTTAGACATAAATATATTTCTCATTCATAAAGAAATATTAATTCAAAACGAGAAAATATATAATTGGTGGAATATGTAAAGTGTAAAAAAATGTGGGTCAAAAATAATTTGTTTAAATGATAAATAGTGTAAAATAAATGATCAAAGGGATAATTCAAATCCAGATCTCATACATAGTATATCAAAAAAGGTAAAAACAAAATTATTAGTGGTAAGGAAATACTCACTATAAGAAATTATAGTTTCTTAAAATGATTGTATTTTTTTAGTTTATAAAATAAATGTAATGGTATATTAGTCCCCTTATTTTAGAAATTTAATACGTGGATCAAACCTATAGGAATGGTTTTAATCTCACTTATGGATGATACCCTGATAGGATGTGGAATCATAGTATATCAATTACAAGTGTCTCCCTCCAATGAATGTGTCTTGTGATTTGTAAGAGCACAACTCCCTTCACCACAGAATATAACAGTGATAAAATAATATGACATAATATATTTTACATGGTTCATCCACATAAGTTTATGCACAAGGGGAATACAATAGTTATCTAACAATGTATCAAAGTTCACTAAGAAAACTACTTACACAAGGTTCTAAGTAAACTCATTATCCCTCCTTATTTTTGACCACTGACAAGTTAAAATAGCATTTTTCTATCTCTCATAAGAATTATTCACAATCAAATAACTAAAAAATTTTGATCCATATAAATAAAAACAAAATAATCACCTCATTTAGTGTAGTGATAAGATATATATTTCTCATGTTGATGATATCCTTCATATAATTCTTAAAATTTATCTAAATATGGCAGTGGGTGTCAATTAATCTCAACTTTATAGAGAATTATCTTCAAAATTATTTCTATAATTATATATATTTTATATATATTCTTTAAAAAATATCCACTCTCTTAATTAATTATGGATAAAAATAATTGTGAATCCTATGAAAATAAATAGAATGTCTTCTAAGAGGAATCTAAATATTTTCTATTAAAAAGATCATTAAATTTATAAAACATGAATAAATCTACTAAACCATGACATGGACACCCAAACTCTGATATGTTTTTACAATCAATGTTTTGACATAAAAAAACCATCGATTCCATATTTATGCATCACAAAAATCTAGTTGCTTTCTTCTTTTAAATTTTTATCTTATATACACCATGGAATTACTTCTTCAAAACCATGACATGGTTTTTCTTTAAGAAATAATTATTAAACTCTATATTTGAAATAATGTTCTCTAAATTTTTATTAGATCCATTATATCAACCACTATGAGGTTCAGCTCCTCATGGCGACCATTGAATACAATAATCTTTAGTAAAAACCATGATCAATACATTGTATAATACCATATTTAGTTTCCACCTTTTCATAAAAAATTACCTCATACCATTATCATTTTCTTTTATACATTTTTTCATCCATGAACTTCATAAACACAAATTTAATCATAGAATATACTAATCAGTGTTTTCCTTAGAAATTATATTTTTTATCCTCATATAAAAAACTATGGGATCAACCACCACGTGGTTTTAATTATTGGTGCATAATAAGGTCAACAAACACTTCCTAAGTAACCATCACTTTCACACTAGATATTTTTCTAAATTATGGAATAAAAACCATAATTTAATATACATCAAAATAACATGGATTTTATTTATCTAGAAAATATTCTAAACTTACTATAAACACCACAAAAATCTATATAACTAATTATATCGAAAAAAATAAACCTTTTAGAGAACTTATATTTAACGTTTTCAATAAAAAATCCAAAAATACATACTTTTATTTTTACTAACAATCTCTCCCTTTAGTTTTTTTAGAAACTCGACTTAAAGAACATCCACTACCATCAAGAACACCTTTGGTACACTTGTTTTTTGAAAATCCTTTGGTACACTTCTATTGTATCATGGTCATTATATTTATATTGTATTAAATTAATCAAAAATCATCCACTCTAGGCACACATAAATCATGCTCATCATAAAAAATATGAGTTAAATAAAAGGTTTATTTCATGAATCACTACACTAACTTATTTCTCCTTCAAAAAAAATTAAATTACATCCTTCAAAAATTTACACTTTATTAAAAATTATATACCCTCTTCCCTTAGCTAAATCCTTTTGTAGAGTCTTGGACCTAAATTCCACTTAACCCGTGCCCCGGTCCTAGTTGGTCACATTTCCTTAAGTGCACCTCCTCGTATGTCAAAGGCTACTGACTATCATTGATGGTGTAAGGGTAGTATAGTGGGGTGACTATACCCTCACATAAAATTATCACAGTGGATACAAAAAATAATAAAAATTATCATAAGAATATATCAAATAGAAACAATCAATATTTAACTATGGAAGGGTAAACAAATAACAAAATAAGAAATAAGCAGCAAAAGATATAACTAAACAACTAAATATAATGACCAAAAGACTCAATAGAAGTGTCTGATACATGATGCATGCCATGATGTAATAAAAATGGGAAAAATGGGTAGGTGGATTCTATGAATAAAAAAGTTCAAAAAGAAAAAAAATTCTCCAAGCATCTCAAGCCCAAGACCGATCCTCTACTCATAAGCTCTAGCTAGAAACACAAGTCAACAACCTATAAAAGGGCCTTTACCTTACTCATACCTATAGAAACATAGTCTTATTGGGTGTTGAGGGCATCCTAAGTATGTTGTGAGATAAAAATATCATTATTCCACCACCAATGGTTTCTATATGTAATCTGAGTAGGTTCTCATAACTAAATAGCGTACATGCATAATTAGGAAAGTAAAGCAATTCTAAAATAAATAATCAGACAGTTCAAGTTTCGAAAAGACACCTAATGGCTCTACCTTCTTTAACTCATGACTGGAAAGTCTATCTGAAATATTACTATATATATATATATATATATATATATTATAAGTTATATATTTCATCTATATATATGATCCGAGTGAGTGTTGATGCTTAATGTCCATATACCAAGAATACTAGTGATGGATGGAATGGGACATAACTCACATTTCAATGTTTGTTCTAATAATCCTAAAAGGTCCAACAATATTATACATTACCTACATCCATATGGAGTGAGATATTCATACTACTTCACTCAGGATGGTGAGTGTGATGCCCTGGAAACACTCTAAGATGGTACATGGCACTCAAAATCCCCCCACCCATATAGTAGCAGTGGTGTGAGATGTCATACTCAACACCAATGAAAGGAAGTGTGATTACCCTTTAGACTCATCACCCCATTACCATTATCCCCAAAATTTAATGAATACCACATGTATAGATATATGGAATGAGGCATACACCTCTCATGTAACTTAAATATCCAATTCATTTTATATATAAGCAAGTACGATCACTTCATAACATAATACTTAAGGCATAACCACTTAAGCATATCATATCCATGCTCAATTCTATATTAAATAATACATTTAAAAATAATAATAAGAAATGGGACATGATCTCACTATCCCAAGAGATTATTTAATTTTAAAAAATGATTTATTTAATATAAAGAAACCCAACATTCTTTATCCATTTCATTTAAGAGAAATCCGCCCATTTTACCAAAACATGCCAAAACCATTTATAAGGATCAAGGTAATTTGAATATGTCATGATCATTATAATTTTAGGATACTAAAATCTTTAAAAAACCATTCATACCAAGTCCATTTACCATAATCAATGCATCTGACTCATTAATACAGAGGGAAAACTATTTCAAAGGTGTAAGTGTAAAGGAGGATTCCATGGGAAACAAAGCCTATTCAAACATGGAAAATTCCAAGTAAAAAGTGTCCAAACACATATGATGTGTCTTGGTTTAAATTAATTACACATGGTTCGAGGGTTTTTACACTTAAAATACAAGTCAACAGAAAATTGGGAGTTCTAGGAAATTAGGACCAATTGGAAAAATTGGCTAATTCAATGTGTAACACCTAAGGGTGGATATATGTGGTAAGTTTGATCTCTAATACACAAAATAAGAACCATTTATCATGTAACTAATTATTGGGATCCATTATACCTGAATTAGCCAATTAAATTGAGATTCTCAGTAGAGTCTAGCATATGGAACAATAGAATAATTACAAAGTGGACAAATCTCAAATGGAAAATTCCATGACCACCTACCTTAAGGCTGTAGACAATGCCTCACATGATAAAAGCCTCAAATTTGAAGTAGGTTGGAAGAGATATGAGAAATAGTCCAATGACCTGAAAATAGGGAAAATGAACTAGCATTTAAATAGTGTAATAGATTCCATGATTAATTGAGAAAGTAATAACAGGTGAGGTTAGCCTCACCTTAAGAAGTTTGACACTTTCAATGAATCAAAGATCGGACACCGAATGTTGGAGATATCAAGGATCCAAGATTGAGGAAGAAGAGTGTTCTATGGGAGTATAAAGGCTACTAAAAACAATGGATGAGGAAGAGAAAAAGGAAAACTAGGTGTTAAAATTAAAGAGGGTTAAAATTGTTATTTTGACCCAAAAATTGGGGTCGCACAGTTTATGTGCACGGTTTGCAAATTTTAAGCAAACTATGTAGATCCACTTTATCCCAAATCTATAGTAGGCCACAGATCAGTGTACTTCGGGTCGCACTATTGCATAAAAACCATTTTTTCTATAGTTTCCCTTGTCTGAAGCCACACAGGAATATGCCATGGGGCATACGGTTTCAGACAAACCATGTGACCCGGTCACATAGCCCATTTTCAATATCTCTAGGCTTCAAACGAGTCTTGAATGCTCTTATGACCTCTATGACTTGATTAAGACTCATAATTAGGGAAATTTGTGATATTAAAAAATAAATAATAACAATGTACATTTTTTTAAAAGACAAGTTGTTATAACCTCCCCACATTAAAGTAACTCATCCCCAAGTTGGCCTTTTGAGGATGAATAGGTACTGTCAGCTAAGAGTTCTGGACACTATGATTGTATATCCATTTATCATTCCCATGTCTCATCCTGTAGTTGGTCATGCTTCCATAGCACTCGTACAAGATCATCAGACCTACCTTTGAGTGTCTTCATGCTCCGATCAATAATAAACATTGGATAATCCTGGAAAGAAGAATCCATATCCAACTCAACATCATCATATTGAAAGGCATGTTTTGGGAATGGATAGAATCAGTGAAGATGAGATACATGAAATACATCATGCATAGACCAATATCTCTGAGAAATCTCTGACTGGTAGGCCATTGGTTTGATCTATGTCACAACCTTGAATGGTTTTTCAAACCTTTGTGAGAGATTTACCTACTTTGGTATACTACTATGCATCAACTTGGGTGAGACTCTCAAGAAAACCCGGTCTCCGACCTCAAACTCAAGAGGTCTATAGTATCTATTGGCATACAAATGTTGTCTGGAATGAGCAATCAACACATGCTTCCAAATCATTTAGACATACTCTATAGTCTTCTAAATGATATTAGGCCCAATAAAAGATTATTCCCTTATCTCTAGCCATCACAGAGGTAAGCGGAAAGGCCTATTATATAAGGATTTATAAGGATCCATCTCCATGCACTAGTGGAAATATGGGATTTAACGTCGATGTAATAACGTCGGTTTTTTTAAAACTGATGCCAATAGTATGTGAGGGAATTTTATGGCGTCGGTTTTTAGTAAAACCAATGCCAACAACAATTATTAGATGATATTTCGCGTCCGTTTTCACGAAACCGACGTAGAAAATTTAAAAAAAATGTTTTGGTGTCAGTTTTGAAGAAAACCGATGCTAATAATAATAATAATAAAATTTGGCGTCGGTTTTGAGGAAAACCGACGCCAAAAATAAAAATAAACTTTTTTGCATCGGTTTTCCTAAAAACCGATGCCAAAAGGTATAGTTTCGGCATCAGTTTTATCCAAAACCGACGTTGAAAATAAAAAAAAGGATTATCAGCGTCGGTTTTGAGAATAACCGATGCAGGATGTGTTTTTTAAATTTTCAACGTCGGTTTGTTTAAAAACCGACACTGAAAGTCTTTTAAAATTACTCAGGGTCCAAAACCCTCATTTTGTTGGATCGTCAAAATCGAAACCCACTACGGCGCCTTGGACTCCCAATGATCTTCGAAGCTCATTTGTGATATTGGAAGTCCATTGTTGAAGGTTTTGTTCCGTTTTTACGATTTCGGGTTTTCATTCTTCATTTTTTCTCTTGTTTCATCTTCTATTGTTTATTTCTTCTTCCATAACCCTATTTTACAAAATTTTCAATATTGGTTCGATTTTAGTTGTTGTTTATAATTATTTTTTTGTTTGTATTATCATTGTTGGTATAGATTTTGTAGTGTTTGTTTTTCTAAGTCATTATACCGAGCACAGTTTGGATTGAAGATCTCTATTTGGGTTAAAATTCAAATTTTGTAAGTTTTTTTAAATTTTGTAGATAAATGATTTATTATTCAATTTTTTTTATTGATTTTATTTAATTATTAGTTTATATTTTATTTTAAATGTGTTAGGACATGGTTAAATATTCTTTCAACATACATTCTTAAATATCCTATCAACAAATTGTATTTTTTACATTGACTCCAATCAAATTTCACCCAATACACTTACTGCATCCTTTAAATTAATGTACTCTTTAATATTTTTGACACATGCAACATAGAAATAATGCAACAACTATGTAAAATGAACTAATAAATTTTAAAAAAATTATATTATAATTAAATTATAATATCAATATAACACACATGTATATAATATGAAAATAAACTGTTTACTCTATTTATAAACATGTTTTATATATGATATCTTTTATCTGATAATCAATAGTTTTTATTAAATATGTTTTTGTTTACAATTTATCTGATAGATATTTAAATGTTTATATGTTTTAATATATTTATCAATTATATTGTGATATCAGGTATTAATGGATCATAATTGGATTCATTTACAAATAACCACCAGTGAATATGAAAAAGGAGTTGATAATTTTTTGGAATTTTCTAAACAACATATTCAAAATATTGATTTGATTTTATGTCCATGTGTGAAGAATGTAAATATAAGAAAGTTAAACTCCAGATAAATCAAGTATCATCTCATTTGTTATGGTATTATCCTTAATTATACATGTTGGATCTTTCATGGTGAAAGAACTGAAAATTCAACATCCAATGTTGATGATGATATTCATAATGAGGCAGAGAATCATATTGAAGAATTAATTCATGATTTAGGTGTTGAAATCATCGAAAAAACACCCACTGTTGAATAATTGTATGGAGATTCTAAGAAACCATCATTCCCAGGTTGCAGTAAATATACAATGTTATCAGCAGTTTTGAGATTAGTTAACTTAAAAGCAAAAAATAGGTGGAGTGATAAAAGTTTCTCCAGTTTACTTGAGCTTTTAAAAGAGCTACTTCTAGAAGTAAAAGGGCTTCTAGATTCCAATTATGAGGCGAATAAAATATTATGCCCAATCGGATTGGGGTATAAAAAGATACATGCTTGCCCCAATGATTATATACTATTTAGGAAAGAAAATGAACATTTATCAAGTTGTCCTACATGTGGGACATCATGCTATAAGATAGATGAGAAATTCAACTCAGATTCATTCTCATGTGATGTCATGTAACATAATGAAAAATCAATTTCATACATTCCAATGATATCATCCAATATTTTTTGCATACAATTCTGATAATTCAATTCTGATTTATATTTAGGTACCAGAATCAAAACTCCAGCTAATGAAATTTGGTACCTTCCAATAATTCATCGTTTGAAGCGTCTATTTGCAAATTAAATTGATGAAAAAAGGTTAAGATGGCATTAAGATGATCATATCTCTGATGGTAACTTACATCACCCTACCGATTCACCACAGTGGAAGAGTTTTGATAAAAAAATTCCTGATTTTGGAAGTGAAGTTAGAAATCTCAGAATGGGATTGTGTACTGATGGAATGAATCCATATCGGAGCCTTAGTATCCAACATAGTTCATGGCCTGTTTTGCTGGTAGTTTACAACTTGTCCCCACATCTATGTATGAAGAAAAAATATGTTATGATGAGCTTGATGATTTTTGGACCAAAACAACCAGGAAATGATATTGATGTGTATCTTACACCATTTATTTATGATTTGAAACTGCTATGGGAGGAAGGTGTTAAAGTTTTCGATGCATACAAGAAAGAGTATTTTTTTTTGCGTTCTATAATAATGTTCACTATAAATGACTTTCTTGCATATGGAAAATTATCTGGATATGGTGTTAAGGGACATAAAGCATGTCCAATTTTTGAAGAACAAACTTCATATTATCAATTGCAGAATGGAAGAAAGGCAGTGTACATGGGACATCTAAGATTTTTGCGAATTGATCATCCTTATCATAAATTAAAAAAAAGAATTTAACCATTTTCAAGAATACAACCTTCCCCCTCGACCATTATCAGCTAAAGAATATTATGATAGAGTGAAAGATATTGATTCGACATTTGTAAAGAGAAGAAGTTTGGGTTTTCAAAAACATATCTGGAAGAAACAGTCTATTTTTTTCGAACTACCTTATTGTAGATTTTTAGTGATAAAACATAACATTGATGTTATTCATGTTGAGAAAAACATATGTGATAGTTTTATTGGAACTTTGTTAGACATAAAAGGAAAGAAAAAAAGATGGATTTCATGCTAGATTGGACTTGATATTAATGAGAATACGATTGGAGTTATCTCCCGTTGTGAAAGGAAATAGAACATATTTACCTCTGGCTTGTCACACATTAAGCAAGATTGAAATGTTGAATTTTTCTCAGTGTCTTCATGGTATTAAAGTACCCAGTGGTTTTTCTTCAAATGTGAATAATTTGGTGTAATTGAAGGATTGTAAATTAATAGGTATGAAATCTCATGATTTCTATGTGTTGATGAAACAAATTCTACCAGTAGCAGTGCGTGGTATATTGCCGAAAAATATCAGAAAGACTATCATTAGGTTATGTAATTTATTCAAATTAATTTTTAATAAAGTAGTTGATTCAAATTTGTTAGATGTGTTGGAGAATGAAGCAACTCCTATTCTTTGTCAAATAGAAATGTATTTCCCTCCAACATTTTTTGATATAATGGTTCATCTGTTGATTCATTTGGTGTGTGAGATAAGAATATGTGTGCCTATTTATTTAAGATGAATGTATCTTTTTGAAAGATATATGACACTTTTGAAATGATATGTTAAAAATCCTTATCGACCAAAGGCCTCTATTGTTCAAAAATATGTATCAGAAGAGGTGATTGAGTTATGTACTGATTATTTGAATGAGGTGGAGCATATTGGTCTCCCTGTATCTCGACATATAATAGTTGATAGTGAAGGTAGAGGGGTTTGATTCTTAAAGGTAAAGTTCATTCCACGTGATGAAGTGGTGCAAGCACATTTATACATTTTGAACAACACAGATGAGGTTCAACCATATATATCCTCACATATTGCTGAATTAAAGTTACGATATCAGAAAAGAAACGAAAATTGGTTGATTATTGAGCATAAGAAGACATTTGTTTCATGGTTTAAAGATAAAGTCACCCCAGATATATCTGTATCAGAAACATTGAAGTGGTTAGCAGGGGGACCATCTCTTAATGTGATCACATGGTCTGGTTTTGATATCAATGGATACACATTTTACACAAAAAACATGGATGAAAAGAGTACCATTCAGAATAGTGGTGGGATGGTTTTCGCTGAAGCAGTGCATTTTTCGAGTACCAAAGATAAAATCCTAATTTCTGCATCAACGTCATATTTTGAAGTTATTGAAGAAATATGGGAAATTGATTATATTAAATTTCATGTCACTGTTTTTAAGTGTAATTGGGTTGATAGTAATAGTGGCATGAATCATGATGAATATGGGTTTAAACTGGTTTATTTGAAAGGATTTAATTACAATGAGGAACCATTTATCATGGCGACACATGAAAAACAAGTATTTTATGTCATTGATCCGTCGAATGATCAGTGGTAAGTTGTTTTGCAAGGAAAAAGATACCATTTTAGTGATGAGGATGATTCTGATGATGTTAGTGATTTACATTATCCTTATTCATCTATTACGCAATTTCCAGATGATTACAATGAGTATAAGATAGACATAGTGCATGCATTACGTACTGATCATGGTGAAGGCATGTGGGAAAACAATAAATTAGTCTCCTAATTTTTCTGGTAAATATTTATATTTTGTTTCCATTTTTGAAACTTGTAAATGTATGCCTCTATTTTTACTTACTTATTTTTTTCTTCCTTATTTCTAATTATTCAGTTTTCGAATGATATGCAGGTACACAAAATTTCATTACACTTTCTAGTAGCAATTTCAGATACAGATAGAGAGGATCATTTACCGAGGTATATCTATTTTGACATATTATTAAATATTCAGTAATATACTTATTTAATGAAATAAAATTGTTAATTTACAAAAACAAATTTGCAGGACTACTGATGCATCCTTGGCAGAGGAGACTTCTCCTGTTACTACTCAAAAATCAAGTTCTCAAGTTGGTAAACGTGGTATTACATGTTTACCAAAAGTATCACTTGCTTGTGATGATGACAATGTACACATCTGTTTTGATGATAATAATAATGCAGTTGTCCTAAATGCAGTTTAGTTTGTCAGTTATATAGAGATGTAGAGCCGTTACAGGATTAGTATTTTATATCCTGATTGGAACTCAGTGGACAGGGAGACGAAGCAACAACTTTGGGAGGCTGTGACAGTAAAATATATTAATTTATTTCTTTTATCTGATTTTTTGAATATTATATATTTTAAATGAAATATTTAATTTATTCAATTACATATGACATTCAATTTTGAGGAAACCAAAGAAATTAAGAAAAGACATATCTCTTTAGCGGTGATTCAATGGAGAGATTTTAAAACCAAACTGATAAGAAATTATGTTTCTGGAAAGAGAATGTTTGAAATCCCATGTCTTAAGTATCCATATATTGATGTAGAAACATGGAAGAGATTTTTTGACAGTCGTCAGGAAGAGAAATTTCAGGTATGGTAATTGTTTTAGATTTTAAAATTTATGCTGTATTTTTCTTATTACTTAGTAGTTTATTTTTATATAACAGACCTCTAGGAGATCTCATCAGGAGATCCAGTTGAACAATGTATGCCCTCATACTTTATCTTGTGGAGGGTATTCATATTTGGAGTAGAAAATGATTGAAGAAAAATTTGAAGCATTAATATCTTGATCAAGTAGTGGTTCGGAAGAGGTCCAGTTTGGTCCTCCATCTCCTCCCACTCACCATGAGAAATGGAAACGAGCAAGAAGAAGAAAAAATGGACAATATATTACAGAGTAATATCATCAAGTGTCTGATAGAATTGTAAGTAAATATTATTTATTTGTTAACAATTTTTCTATTTTATAATTTATACACACTAATATAAATTTTTTATTTTTCATTTCAGGATGAACTTTAAGAGAAAGCGACACATGGATCTTTTATCCCTGGGGGTAGGATGGACATCCTAGCCACTGCTTTGGGAAATGCATAACACCCTAGCCATGTTAGATGATATCAGGTGGGTGTTAGTATTCAGAAGGTTTTTGGTAAGAGTAAGCAATCAAAAGACCCAGAAATAGAATCCTTAAAAGAAGATCTGAAAGATATGAAACAGTCTGTGGGTGATCAAATTTAAGAAGCAGTGTAGAAGGATTTATTATAACACTTGGAAATACAATCACAGTCTGCGCATCCTTCCTAGGTATATTATTTGTTTGTCATCAAATTTTCTATTTTATAATTTATAATCACTAATATAACTTTTTAATTTTTCAGCTTTCCCAGTCTGCTCACCCGGACTACCCTGCCCCATCTTCTTACCTTGCCCCATCTATGAATCTTTCCTAGGTATATTATTTATTTGTAATCGGTTTTTATATTTTATAAATTATAAACACTAATATAAAATTTTCTTTTTTTAGCATTCTCAGCCTACTCACTCGGACTACCTTGCCCTATCTGCTTACTATGCTCTGTCTGTGCAACCTTTCGAGGTATATCATTTTATTTTAATCAGTTTTTATATTTTATAAATTTTAAAAACTAATATACATTTTTAATTTTTCTAAATTCTCATCCTCCTCACCCGGACTACCCTTCCCCACCTACTTACTTTGAGCCTCCACCTCCTCCCTCGGATTAAGCCTTATATTGTGAATTGTTTGTGGGAGATTCTCATGTACATATTGTTGTGTTAAGACAAGTGCATTTTTTAGGGGACTCGGTACATCGCCAGCCTATGCAGATGGGTTAGGTTAGAGTATCAGTACTAGTTATTATAGATCCTACTGATCTACTACCATTTCCTACTGTGGAGATCACCATTGTTGGGGAATTTATGGGCCATTTTTTACTTTGGCCAACTGCCCTTCTTCGTTATATTTCACATGAGGTATGCATTTTTTTAAATATTAATTACAAATGATTAAAAATTACTTATTATTTTTTCTAACATTTAACTTATATAGGAATATTTGAAAGTAAAATAAATTGCACAAATGCAACAAAATGTTCAGGAACAGTGGGCAGTAGATAATTCTAATATTTCTTATGGGTTAAAAAGATTATCTGAGTCCTATTCTTCCTTTAATTTCATCTATGAGTTTCGAATGACGCCCGATATATGTAGACGAAATTATGGATTGAAATTAAAAAAAGGAGATATCATGAATTTAGTTAATTTTGAAGAGATCATGCAGAGTGTGGTGCAGTTGTTTTCCATGTAAGTAAATTGACGTTTGAATTGCTATTTCTTTAATAAAAGATCATTATGTCATTGACTAACTATATTTCCTTTTTAAATTAGGTATCTACACAAGCTTCTTTTGAAAAAGGAAACAATAGGCATTTACAGCTTTATAGATCTAGAGTACATTTCTTTGGAAGACAAACATGTGAAGAATCATGAAAGAGTTCAATATATATCTGAGAGATTAAAACAGACTGAGATTTAGTGCTTGTTTTTTCCATTTCCTGATAAGTAAGAACATCAACATAATTATGAACTAATGATAATTATATTGTCATTAATTGTGAACTTTTTGTATTGTCGGGGGCATTGGATGTTAGACATATTTTTCCCAAGTGAATGCACCTTATATTGGTTTTTCTCTTTATTTGGAGGAGTGCGTAAACCATTTTCCACCTTATTAAACAGGTAAGATATTTTTATTTTTTATAAGATCATTATGTTTAATTTTCATTATTTAGTCAAGTATTATTAGTTCATATATTAAAAAATGCAGTTCGTGGAAACATTTTAACAAGGAATACAATTCAGAAAAGAAACCAACAAAAATCAAATATTTGGAAGTACTGATAATTAGTTTTTATAATTTTGTTATATATTTTTTTAGTTAAATGTTTTATAACTACAGTGTCATCGTCAAAATGGACATGTTGAATGTGGTTATTATATTCTATGATTCATGTACAAGATAATCACAAGTGGCGAAGATACTGATTTTCATAAGGTAAGTTGTATTAATTTTTTTATATATTTTCCGCCATATTATTCTATTTTTTAATTTCATATCATTCAATATTAGTGTAGGCATTTAATGATTCAGAGCCTTATTCCCAATTTGATATGACCCATATTCAATCTACTTTTGTGAACTATTTGTTAAGTCTGATTAAGATTTGAGGTATGTATATTCTAATATTTATAAATAATAATACATATGGGTTCAAAAACCTAAATATTTTGATATATTAGGTGTTTGAACCTACTAATAATCAAATTAATTCTTCAACAATAACCAACAATGATCATTTCGTAAATCCTGGAGTCATGGGACTTGCAAATGTCACAAAATTTCTTTAAGTCATTAATTGTAGGTACGTTTATTTTAATTTTACTTTATAATAACAATGTATAGATAATTTTTTTGATTAACTAGATATAAGCATTGAAGTTATACGAGGCATTGGATGATAAATATTGCTTAATTGTTTTTGTATAATGTGTTATTTTTACAGGGGTTTTGATTTTTTAGAAGTGTAATTGTAATTATTTTATAAAAAAAATTATTTATGGCGTCAGTTCTTTAAATAACCGATGCTGAAAGCTTAAAAAAATGATCTTCGGCATCGGTTTTATCAAAAACTGACACCAAAATGTTGTTTGACCGGGTCTTTAGTGTCAGTTTTAGATAAAACTGACGCTGAAAACTAGGTCTATGGCATCAGTTTTATCTATAACTGACACCGAAAACCCAGTCAAACCACCTTTCAGCGTCGGTTTTAGATAAAAAGGACGCCGAAAACCACATCTAAAATTAGTTTCGACGTCGGTTTTATGTAAAACTGACACCGAAACTCTTACCGAAATTATTTTCGGCATCGGGTTTTAAAAAGCCGATGCCGGAAATCATATTTTTAACATTGCCTTTATAGACGTCAGTTTAAAACTGAAATCAAAAATTAAAATTAACCGACATTAATTTATGTTTTTCCACTAGTGATGGTAGCCTAAAATTTTTTATTATAAGAATCATTTTCTGGAGAAATTTACATCTACCAAGAACCTCCAAAAAAAGGACACAAGAACAGAACATGTCCTCTAGACAATGGAAACAAGTAACTGCATACCCAAAGTCAAGGACACAAGTAACTACATACCAAAAGCCTTCTGTAACCCCTACCAAAACCATGACATGAAACAAGCATCACTATAAAAAATATAGAACAAGAATATGCATGAAGACATATCACCTATTTGACATAAACCCTTCTTATCTCATCTATCAAGAAGGTCTCTCATAAAGGTAGGATGTTTGTTACATTTTTTAAATCCCATACAGTGTCATTTCAATGAGGTGATCTGGGTAGATCAATCACAAAGTCCATTGAATCATTGCCCCATTTCCACTCGAGTATAGACAATGAATATAGAATTTATATCAGTCATTGATGTCATTCCTTGACTTTTTAACAAGTGTAACACCTAGTGATGAATCCAACCATCTCACATTTCATTCTAGGACACCAGTATTTGCATCATAGATATCAGTACATTTTGGTGACATCGGGGTGAACCGCACATGCTGAGGCATGATAATCCCACATCAGCTCCACTATGATGTAATATGGGGCCCATACATGCCAAAAAAACAATAAGATATCATACAAATTCACAATCTAACCATAAGATGTATCATCAACTAAAACACTTTCCATTAGGATAAGGCCTTCGAGATCAAATAGTTGTCTTGACCTTACCAATTCTAGAAGATTAGAATTCACTGATAATGATGAGAATATATTATGACCATGTTACTCCAGAAAATCATCATGCATCTCATAGAATAATTCCACAATATTCCATTCATCAATGGATTCCTGAACCTCCTGACTCTGAGTCTTCCATCTCAGAGCATTTTCTAGTAAACTTCTTTTTCCAGGCGTGTCGGTAAACTTTAAATCAGATGACTAAAGGTACTCAACCCACCTATGATTTCTAAGATTTAAATCCCTCTATATGAATATTTACTTAAGGATTTTTTGATCAGTGAATACCAAAAAATAATCTCTAAGTAAATATTGTCTCCAACAGTATAAGGCAAGAACAACAACAACAATTCTGTGGTCATGCGTCGAGTAATTTCTCTCGTGAGGCCTCAAATAACATGACCCATACATGATCACTTACTCAACATACATTATAACAACCCCAATCACAATACATGATGCATCATAGTATACAGTATAGCTTATTCCTAACTTTGGAAATGTCAGGATCAGTACTGAAGTCAAATAAATCTTTAACTCCTGAGACGCTGCTTCACGATCTTTTAACCAAAATAATTTCACATCCTTCTTTATCAAGCCCATAAGTAGTGCTCCAAAGAATGCGAAATCCTAGATAAAGAATCTTTAATATCTAGAAATCCCCAAGAAACTCTGAATATCAAATAATTTCTTGTAATGATCCTAAGAAACTACAAATCTCACTTTCTCTAGGTCTACTGAAACTATTAACTTTGAGATAATATGACCCTGGAAGTGAACTTTGTTGATCTAGAAGTGGAATTTAATGATCTTATCATAGATATGATGCTCTCTTAGTGTATTCAGAATGTTCTCAATATGGGTTTAATGGTCGTGTCTGGAGCACGAATACATCAAGATATAATCAATAAATATAACCACAAGTGAATCTAGATATGGATGGAAGACTCAATTCATAAGATCCATGAAGACCATAGGTGAATTTGTGAATTAGAATGGCATAAATAGGTACTTATGTAGACCATAACTTCTCATAAAAGCTATGTGAGGTATGTATAAAGTCTTGAAATAATCCAAATGATAGCCCGACCTTAGATCTATCTTTGAAAACACTTTCACTCCTTATAGATAATCAAATAGGTCATATATTCTAGGCAGTGGATACTGATTCTTCATAGTGAGATGAATCAAATGATGGTAATCCATATAGAGCCTAAGGGTACCATATGCTTTCTTGGAAAAGAGGACCGGTGACCCCAAGGAGAATTGATGGTGTGTCTAAAGCCTTTGCCTATATATTATCCAACTTCTTCTTGAGCTCTATAGTCTCCTTAGGTGACATCTGATAAGGGGGAATTGTTATTTCTACTACTCTTGGAACAAGCTCAATGGCTAATTCTACCTCTTGCATCGAAGGTAGACTAAATGATTCCTCAGGAAATATGTCTCTAAAATTCTAAACTATAGGTGTAAATACAATGGGTTGTAATCCATGATTGTGTAGGTAAATAATGGAGATCTGAGCTATCACATTACCCATCCTCTGCTGCTTGGGTTTAGCTCATGTGGTACTAACATCCCATTCTCCCTTATGCATTTTATTAATTCCCTTGGGTGATGTAAATTTCATCCTTCGATGATAGCAGTCAATATTGGTTCTGTAGGGAAATAATATTCTATCCCAACGATTACATCAAATCCAGTCATATTAAGGACATAGAGATACCACACGAAGAGGAAATCCCTCACAATGGAGAACTCCCTCTAAATGGATACCTAACGATGTGTATATAATCATAAAACCATGGAAGTACTTGATGTTAAGGCCCAAACACTCAATTATTTCCACATATAAAAAAGATTTATATCTGTAGATACTAAAAAAATCATACACTGAAGTAGAAGCTACTAGAATAGTACCTTGTATAGTAGAATGTTTAGCACTCTAATCCTATGGGGTAGGATGGACTGCTTGTAACTAATTAGTACCATAGCCCTGAGTCCCTGTCTAACAAAACTAATAAAGACTACTCTATTGGCACTGAGAACTATACATCTTACTACCTCTTCCTCGACCTTCACCTCATCCAGATTGATCGGTGGTGTTCCAACAACCTGTCTGTCATGATTTTTCTTACTCCGCTCCTAATTGAGGAGTAGGTGTATATCCTCATTCACTTGGAACTCGAGGGATGGTTCTGCATAAATGATGGATATGGCACATCCAACCAAATCCTATTCACTCACATAGATTATGTGGGCATCGTGTCTTAGCATGACCTATCTTTCTGCACTGGTGACAGAAAAGAAATCTATCTACACGAGGATCCTGACAGCTTCCACCTCCACAAGAAGTCTCGAAACATAAATTTTACCCTGATGAAGATCTAATATAATCTTTAGGCGTCGAACAAACCTAACTCTCACCTTCAACATCCATCATATTCCACTTTTTGATTAGGTCCTTGTTGACAATTTCAGAAATGGTAGTCGACCTGAACACATGAACCTATGATCAGATGGTGTACACCAGCCCCTCCTCTAATTTCTTGGCAGTCATAAGGTCATAAATAGCTAGAGAGGGAGAAAGATACTACAGTTCATTTAAACAGGATGAATACTCCATAACCAACATCCTCCCCTATTTCAAATTCATTTACTCTCTAGCTCTATCAACCCTCAAAGTCTGGATAGAGTAGTAGTCATAGAAAATGGTCTGAAAATCATCCCAAACCATGTCTTTATTTCGTTATTATAGGGTGGTGATATCCCACCACCTCTTAGATGAATCCATAAGCATATAAATAACTATTTTAACCCTCCACTTAGGTTTTTTCTCTAGGTTCTCTAATATAGATAAGATATCCACAATCCAAGACTCCGCAACATGTGGTTCACCATCCCCTGAGAAGGTGGGATGATGATACTAATGAAACTCATGATTCAACTCTTCCATACATGATGCAGGTCTCACTACATCCTAAATGTTCGAAATCATGTGAAAAACCCTCTCGGAATTTTTTTTTAGTTCCCACATCAATATCAAGAAGAGGAGACACAAGTTTCTCTAATAGAGGAATGAATAGTGGCTCATGGACCACCACCTTAGTAACATGATCATCACCTCCTTCAGTGCGTGTGAGTAAAGGACATCCTGGATGAATAATTCTACAATTCCAAATGAAAGTCTCAGAAGTGATTCAATCAATTTAAGAGATTTTTTAAGAAACTAGGCCATGTACTAAAGCCTTCCTATAGAAACAATCATTCATATCTTCCTACTTCAAAAAACAGGTATAGGTGGTAGAACATAACATAACATGCTATAAGAATAAGGAAACACCTGCTACCCACTACTAAGGTCGGGATCAGGTCTATTACTTTTTTTCAAACATGTATAAGATATTTTTTCTCAATTTATAAATCATGGTTGTTTTTAATTTGTGCTTGTTAAAACCTTAAACACTTAAAAAAATATAAATCAAATGAGTTATCATTTTCTGGTCCATAACGGCCCTTACACCTAATGAACCAAAACATGGAATTCATTTTGAAGTTATTTCTATTCTAATTGGGCTGGTTTAAGTATATACACTACCTTTGAAAATGGTTAATCTAGATGGAATGTCATTTTCCAATCCACAAGGGCCCATACTTCTTATGAATTAGAATGTGGTACCAAGTAAACTCACACCATAACACATTCCAATTCCTGCAAGAAGTGTCTCCATAATTTTAATATATAACAAGGCCCAATCAATATGTAACAGGAAAATGAATTCTATAATAAACATGGCATGGCAAGAACACTTGAACTATTACTCATATTGTGCCTACAGTGATGCATGATCTAATTCAAAGCCCTAATTTTATCAGGCCATAGTAAAGAAACCATAATCTTAATCACACTAATATCAATAACATCACAAGACATGTTAAACTTCAAGCATTGAAATGATTTCAACAGTAATAATCAAAATAAGAGCATAAACTATAATTGAGAAACTTGGTCGTTACCCTGAACAAGGGTTCACAATGACCAAGCACGACTTATGACTAAGTTCCAATCATTTATCAATCTTCATTCTGTTGTCTCTGAATAGTAAGTCAAGAAAGGAACCACTCTGATGCCACTTTATAACGTCCCAAACCTGGATTCCACTTAAGCCATGCCCTGTGCCCGGTTGGTCACATGGCCTCAACCGCACCTCCCCATATGCCATAGGATGTCGACTAGTAGTGAGGGTGTGAATATAGTGTATTAGGGAGACTATACCCTTATGTCAAATTAGTAAAGTAGAAAAAACAAATAATAAATATTAATGGAATCATATAGAAAATATACACAATTTATATGTAACGAAAAAAGTGTAAAATGATAAATGGATGGGAAATAAGAAGTGGAATATATAAGTAAAAAAATAAATATAATGACCAAAATCCTTAATGGCGGTGTCTAATACATTATCAATGATATGTTGTAATACATAAGGTGAAAAAAGGGGTAGGAAGATTCTATAAATACAAAAGAAAAAAAAGAAAAAAATATTCTCTAAGAATCTCGATCCTAATCCCAATCCTCTGCTCCTAATATCCATCTAGAAAAAAAATTCAACAACCTATAGAATGGACTTTTCCCTTACTCATACCTATAGAAACATAGTCTTATTGGGTTCTGAGGGTGGACAGAGTAGGGTGTGAGATAAAAATATTAGTAGGCCACCACCAACTGTGTCTACCTATAATTCGAGTAGGTGATCATAACTAAAAAGTGTGTAGGAATAAGTAGGAATGTAAAGCAATGTTGAAATAAATAATCACGCTGCTTAGGTTCTGCAAAGACACCTTAAGGCTCTATCTGCTTCATCCCATGGCTAGAAATTCTATCTGAAATATTATTATATAGATATAGTATAAGTTATACATTGCATCCTCCTAAATGATCCAAGTGTGTGTTGATGCCTAATGAAAATATACCAGGAATACTAGTGCTAGCTAGAATGGTAAGTAACACACTTTTCCATAACCAGTCTAATGATCTTAAAATCTTCAATGATTGGGTACATTCCCTACATACCTATAGAGTGAGAGTTCCATAATAATTTATTCGGGATAGAGAGTGTGAATTCCATGGAAACACTTTGAGATGGTACGTGGTGCTCAAAATCCCATCACCCATATAGTAGAAGTGGTTCAAGATGTTATACTCAAAACCGATGAAAGGTAGTGTGATTACCCTTCTGAATCATCACCCCTTACCATCATACCTAGTCTTTAAGGTGTACCAAATGTATAGATATATGGAATGAGGCATACACCTCTAATGAAACTAAAATAGCCCATTCATTTTATATATAAGCAAGCATGATCACTTCATAACATAATACTTAAGGCATAACCACTTAAGAATATTATATTCATGATCAATTATATATTGACCAATACATTTCATAATAATAATAAGAAATTGAGAATGATCTCATTATCACAAGGGATCATTTCATTTAAAAAACATTTTATTCGTTTAATGAAAAGAAACCCAGCAATATATAACCATTTCATTTAAAAGAAATCCACCCATTTTACCAAAGAATTCTAAAAACATTTATAAGGCTCAAGGTCAATGGAATATTTCATGATCATTTTAATTAAAGGATACTACTATCTTGTACAATATATTCTTACCAAGTCCATTTACCCTAAGAAATTTATCATACTCATTAAGATAATGGGAAAACTATTTCAAAGGCTCGTGTGTAAAGGAGGATTCCATAGGCCACAAGGCATATGCACACTTGGGAAATTCCAAGTAAAAAGGGGTCCAAACACCTATGAGGTGTCTTGGTTTCATTAAATTACACATGGATAAAATGATATTACATGAAAAATACAGACAATAGAGAATTGGGAGTTTTGTGAAATTAGGACCAATTGTCCAAATTGTCTAATTCGAAGTGGCACACCTAAGGGTGGCCATATGTGGTAATTGTGATCTTTAATCCTCTAAACAAGAACCATTTATCATGTAACTAATCAATGGGTTCAATTAGACAAGAATAAACCAATGTAATCGAGATTCTTGAAAAAGGTCAACATATGGCATAATAGAATAATTACAAAATGGAAAACGATGTGATCACCTACCTTAAGGTCATAGATGACATCTCTCTCGATAGAAGCCTTAGATTTAAAGTTGGTTAGAAGAGATCTGAAAAATAGTCCAATGCCCTAAAAATAAGGAAAATGAGCCTACATATAAATAGCGCAATAGATGATGGGATTAGCTGAGATAGGAAGCATTGGTGAATTTATCCTTACCTTGAGGAGTTCAATGCTTTCAACAGATCGAAGATCGTACACCAAATATATGAGATATCAAGGATCCATGCCTGAGGGATAAGAGTGTTACGAGGGAGGATAAAGTCTACTACAAACTATAAAGTAATAATAGGAAAAGGGAATTTATGTTTTAAAATTAAATAGGGTCAAGTTGGTAATTTTTCCCCAAAAATTGTGGTTGCATGGTTTATGCACACGGTTTAAAAACCCTATGAAAACCTAAAAATCCACTCTATTCCAAATCTACAGTAGGACACATGGTTGTGTGCTTCATCCCGCATGGTTGCAGATAAACCGTATGGCCTATAGGTTCCCATGTCTACAGCCACACGGGCGTGGGCCCTAGGTCTCACGATTTTAGAAAAATCATATGACCAAGTCACTTAACCAATTTGCAGGAGCTTCGGGCTCCAAATGAGTCTCGAATGCTCCCATGTCCTCCATGACTTGATTAAGACTCAAAATTATAACCATTTGAGGTATTCAAAAATAAATACTAATGATCTATAACTTTGGTTAAAAGATGGGTCAATACACATTGTGAGATACAACTTTACTATCTCTCATCCTTTAAACTTTAGTATCTATCCCCCTTTTTCAATAAATCAAAAGATCACTTATTTAATCAATATGCTTTATTCTCATATTTTTATATGAGAAATATATCAAGTTTTTTTATGTAGATGTATTATTTCAAAAATATATTAATAAAAGTTTATTTGAAATCCATTTTTAATAACTTAAATTTAATTTGAACCACTATGGATGAAAATAAAAATATTGTTTCCAAACTTTTGATGGGAAAATTGATTCATCATCATCAATGTATTCAATCTGGGAGTATCCTTTACACACAAGTCATTATTATTTTAAAATCACAATTGCATATTTATTCAAATTTGTTTTATAAAATATATTTGGTTTTGATGATATTATTATCTTCTAACATTGAAACAATCAATTATATTTGATTTTACTTAATTTGGACAATCTCCTAATTCATAGACTTTATATAATTCTCATCTTGAGTATCCTCATGAAAATTATTATGATCTACCTGAGATAAGATTATTTTATTTTAAATACTCAGTCCTTCATTTTTATATTAAATATCACTTTTCACCAATAACATTTTTTTCATTAATTTTAGATTTTATAATTTACTTCCTTGTTATAGATGAATATATTCTAATGTTATTATTATTAATTATTTCATGAAAATAATCACCAAGATCCAATTCTCCCTTAAAATTATTCACATCATAAAATATTTCTTCCATAATTTCATTATTTGTTTGTTAAAAATTATTTTTATTTTCAAACAAAGTGGCATATTTTATTTTGGTAACATTTCCAAGGATTATGTGGAAACGCTTATAGGATTTTCTCTTTAATGAGTATAAAAAATAAATTTCTTCTTCCCATACAGATTAAAACTTTTTTAAATTTTTATCATTATTTTGAATAAAATAATTACTTTTAATGTTTCAAAAATATTTCAATATTTTATTCTCAGCATTAAACAACTCATATGGGTTATTATATACACCTAAACATAACAAGGCCATTTTTTTAATGGATACTTATGTTAATATTTATTCCTTATAAAAAAATAGGGTGGGTTTTTATCAATTAGAATAATTTGATTCATTTTTTTTATTATTTGCTTTTTCCTCTCATTTACTCAATTTTATTTTCCAATTATGGAATTGGTTTTCCCTTATTAGTGAACAACCCCCTCTTTATTAGTTATTTTTATTTTTATTTATCATATTTTTTCTGCTCTTATTATTCTAATTTATCTTAGTTGATCTTAATCATTTTTTCTTAAATTTTTTTTTTGTTAGGCTCCTATATTTCTTTGGTGTCCTTATATTTTCTGGGGCTTTCTCACCACATCCCTAATTTTTCTTTTGAAGTTTCATTTCATTGAGAGATTCCAAACCATTTTTTGGAATAAATGTTTTTCATTATTTATCTAATTTTCCCATGGTATCATGTCTTGAATCTCCTAATATCACTATAGATATAGTATTCAACCTTATTGACCTATTGATGGTGTGAATTTAGAGATAACAATGCATTATATTGGAAGCAGGCAAGATTTATATTGGTGTAGTGGAACCATGAGCTCTATGGTGTTTATTCATTAGGTTTTCCATGATGGAATCTATGATCCTTGGTGATTTCACTCCTTCAAAAATCAATATTTGGTCTTAAAATCAGTATTTATGTTTTTATATTTTTCTCTTGAGATGGATTCAACTTCTATTATTAGAATCATCAACTTCCTATAATTGTAAAAAATACTTATTAAATGTCATCCAACATAGTAGTGGTGAAAATGAATATTCTAGGTTTTTCGTTTGTTGTGAATCGATCCTTTGGTTTCTTCTGTATGTTGGGATTCAATCCATTAGACATATATTTTTTGGTTTTAGTGATTTTGTTATATAGGATTAAATATTTTAATGTCTGTTGGGATTTATTCCATGATTTTTTTTGTTATCCCCTTAACCTATAAAAGTTTTTTATTAAAAAAAATCTAAAAGAATAGGTTTAAAAAAACACTAATTTTTTTAAGTATTTCTCACCATTGGGACATAATTATTTATCCTTTATTTTTTAGATAATTTTTTACTTGACTATTGGTGAAATACAAACAATTTTTAGTTTATAATTTAAAGTTTGTTTCCAATCGTATTCTCATAAATCTACCTATATCATATTGAACAATAAAAAATTATATATATAAGTGATCACCATAAACTATTCCATTTTTCTATAGTCATCAATAAAGAGTGATGTACTTTTTTATTAATTGATATTGATGATATTGACCTACAAAAATCTATATGCGCTAATTATAACAACCTCAATGAATTATTACCCTTTAACCATTATGACTTAGGAAAAATATTTTCCTTTTAAAAAATATCACAAATTTGAGTATGATAACATATAATCCTAAGAATTTCCCATTCACCATTATGATTCAGTAATTTTAATATACATATTTGTATCATGTTGTCAATCCATTTGTTCCAAAATATTTTTTATCCTCCTTGGTGGGGAAACATAAGTCATCTTCTCCACTGAAAAGGAATATATTTATTTTCATTTACTTTCCATGCGTCATGATTGCACCTTATTTCCCTTTGATATTTTATATCTTATTAGTAAAGTGTATAGAATGTCCCAAGTTATAAAATTGTATTACACTTAATATATTGTGATCTAGAACTTTAAAAAACACTAAATCTTTCTTATTAATATCATTTTCTATTATCTTAGCCTTTCTAGATCCAAATATCTTCAATACAACATATTTACCAAATAGTATGAATCCTTTATTTTCATATTTTATGAAATTTAATAAATTATTATTTCCTATCATATGGAAAGTAAATATGTAATGAAGAATCCAAAATCTAAATCGATCTATTGACTTTAAAGTAATCTCCATCAATACACCCTTTTAAAACCTATTATTTTTTATTCAAACATGTTACTTCATATATATTATAGGATGATATATTTTTTACACCTTCATATATGATGGATCCTCTTCATCTTGAAGAGATACAAAACTATTTTTATGTTTTCATCCTTTCTTATTACTCCTTGAGATGTTGTGTAATTCCAATTCATATATCCCTTGGAACACTCCTTTATCTTTATGATAATAAATACATGTATTTTTTTAGAAATATACAAGGTAATTAAAGTAATATTACCCTAAGAGGGGGTGAATCGAGATATGAACTATCTATTAAAATTAAAAAAATTTCTCCTTTAAAAGTATCACTTTCCCTATAAGATCGTGACATATCAACCTTAAGGGTCACTTTCTTATGATATTTACCAAATATACATAAGGTTTCTTGATCTATTTTGGTGTGTATTCATAAATTAAAAATCACACAAGTATTTATTTTGTTCACCCCCACCGATTTATGTCCAAGGAGAATGCATCGGCATAGTTTCGTGCACTAAAATACATTATGAAGCTCAATCCTTACACAATTTCAGGCTAGGTAACTTCTATGACCATGATCAATTCAGTACAAGTTTTAGGGATAGATCACTACCTCCCAAGGGTCAATCCCCTGAACCTTCCTTTTATATTACTGCTATCGGAAAGGATCACCTTATCTATCTTCATTTACTCATTGCTCTATAAAAGTATCCACACATAGTTTATGATTGTGTTGGTCCCTTAATCAGAAAAATTGAATTCATCTTTAATCAAGGTAGATGTTCATTTTTAGTTCTATTTAGAAAATTCTTGACGGCTATGAGAACACCTTGATGTAGCACCTTCTAATTTTTAGAATACCTAAAATAAATTCACTTTATTATAGGAATATAAAATACAAACTCTTCATTTGTATATGTCTTGAATTGTTTCTAATTATTCAAGACTTACATCCCCTCATTGAGATACTAACTTATACTTCTTCTTCAAGGAATTCAAATCATAAGGAAATTATATCTTCCTTTATTTTTCTCTATTTTATGGATATATAGGATGTGCACAGAGAATATTCCTCACATGTCATTTTATTCCATTTGGTCTCCCCTTATTGATATATAAAGGTAGTTCTCCCCTAAAATGGACACTTGGAGAGATCATTTATGGGATTTGAAAACTGGCCCTAACTCCTCCATTATCCCCTCATCATTTCTTCACATAACTATTGGGAAATAAATTTTCATGGCCACCAAAAATCACCTGGTTGTAGTATGGTCTGAAGGACCATGGAGGATCACTTCCAACTTCTATAGAGTGTCCTCTTATACCATAGTGTAGAAATCCCTTGGATGTGGTGTGGTCCGGTATACCATGGTGAATCCTTCAATTCTTCTAAATTTACTATGACATGGTCTATAGCAGCATGGTTTGGTTTGGAAACTTATGGTGTGATCTTCTATTTGTTACCAGATCAACAAAACCTGGACATTAACTCCTCAATTACCCCACAATATCCTCCTCATTAACTGCTATTAATTTCACCACACCAAACTAACTTCAATATGGAGACAACATTGTGGTGTATTATCCTATAAGCATTAGAAGTCTAAATTCTTTACCTGTATCAATTTTTGGACAGTCCAAATTGCAAGGAATAGTTATTGAATGGACACCTTCCTTAGGGAATTATGGAATAGCCATGTCTATTATGGATTTGACACCTCAAAATATCCATAGGCTCTAAACTTCCTTTGAACATCACTCGGTGTCATGGTCTATTGGGTTATTGTGTAGCATGTTAATTTTGAGTCCCACATTAGTCTTGCCTATAAATATCCCATATCATATAAACCATTACCTCTAATCACTCACTAAATGTGAGTAATAGGGTCCTCTCCTAACTTCATCCATGTTTTTTCCCTATGGTGTGGACCATTGACTCCATGTTGTCACCATGTGGCACATACCACTACTTTCTTATGTACACACCTACCCATGTGTGTGCTCGCCTATCTCCCTGGTGTGGTTATAGACTGGATTCGTTGGTCATCCATGTTTTTCCTTCTTTTTACAACCATCCATATATCATTACGGTGTAGTAGTATGTTTTATGTCATATTCCACTCTTCAACATTACCTCTATAACATGACTATGGCCACTACTATGATGCGGTCTTTCACAACACACCCATAAAGGCCCCTACTATGGTTTTTTATTTCCCTATCATTCTTGTGAAACACACTCCATGCATGTCTTTGTATATCTCAACTTGTCCAATCATCACTTTTTCAATTATTTTTATCTATAATTTTTTTTCAATAATATTACACGGAAAATAATATTTATGATCAACTATTCTCCCAAGAAACGCTTTAACCACCTTCAACATTTCTCTTCAACAATGGTATTTTCAACAAATCCATTCCAAACTCTTTAGAATTCAAAAATTCCCCTGGATTTATTTGACAATATCACCTTGATTCCAAGTAAACCAAACTTCATTTTCATTTCACCCCCTTATTGTTAATAAAATTTAATTGGTTGGTCTATGTGCTTCTACTTCCACTAGAATTTTGAATTCCATAGAAACAAATAAATTGATATAAAAAATTTATACACTTATGAATATATCTTCTCCCCATTTCATTTTGAAAACATTCCCCCCTTATTTTATGGGAATAATCCAAGAAATCTCAACTCCCCATTTTGGGATTTAATCTCCTCCTGAGAAAATTTTATCCCTTATTTCAAAACAAATTCATTTTTTGGAATCAACCACATATTTATTATACAAATACTTTGAAACATTACGTTACAAAATCCAATCTCCTTTCATTCTATATTTTCCTAAGTGATTCATTGAGTGAATTTACCACTTATAACTTAAGAATTCAATATATTCTATAATCCTAATAAGCTAAAGCTTATTTTTGGAAACAAGAGTTTTTATAAACACTGACAAGGATATATATTTTCCTCATGAATATCAAGAAACAAACATAGCATGTTTTTATTTTCCTCTTTCAAAATATAACATGTGATCTCTATCACTTCACACCAAACCATTAGTACATAACATTAAAGGACTTGGTTGAGAGAAACATTCCATGTGATGAATTAAATGATACTACTTAATAAATATTTTACACCACTTGTTACAATAGTGGTTCATGTTGAATAAATGAAATAATTTTAACTTCATGAATTTAAGATCTTCAAAGGCTTGAAAAAATTCTAATAAGGATTAATATTCATTGATGTTCATAAAAAAATCCCATGGGACTTTGTCTCATAACACCATTTTTGGATATCACATGTTGGTGGGTAAAATGGGATCACATATTCATCTTATCTAGATATTCAATAAGAACCATAAAATTAGGCTTATATAGCATAATCATTCAGGTGATTTTCAAGCACAATCACCCCATAGATTGTATCCCCCCATTAATTTTGCACCTTTTCAAAAATAGCTAAGAACAACAGAGCGTATATGGATTGGGGTACCTCAATTTTCGTCAATGTGAGGAACATGTCTCATCCAGATGAACCAAAATATCACCATTCACCCATCCTTTTCCAGTTTTTTTGATTTTGGGAAAGGAGTGAAATAATTACTCAAAATCATCTCTTATGGATTGACAAAACAACCTTTTTACAAAGTATCTTCCTTCCATGATTTCACTTACACTCTTATTTTTATGAATGTGAACATTTCTATCCTTCCTCAGCTTAGTATTTTTATACAATTTTGGAGTCAATAACACTTGAACAATTAGCTTATTGGGTTGCATCACTAGTGGATCTCACCTCCAAATTTATTCTCCATTGAATCTTCTTCTTTGTCCTATTAGCAGTTTGTGCTGGACCACTTTGGAAAACTTTTTCCTTGATACCAAAAAGTTCCATCTTGGAATACAAATTACTTGGTGGTGTCAACTTCACATTCTCTTCCACCATCTTCATAACCGGAACAAAATATTTTATATTATTCCATATTTTCCTTATATGACTCTAATATATTTGTTGGGAGTAATAATATTTAAATTTTTGATACACCAATTTTTGAATCTCATTCTCAATCTCCAAAACAATTAACCAATTTTTATATTTAATAGGCCTTTTCAGGATAAGTATTCTCCCTGTAAGTCATAGGAGTGGAATGTGTCTATATGTATTTTTTATCCTTCCATGTATTCCTCCAATTTCAATATGATACCATGTGACTGAAGTTAGAGAAAATAAAACATTTCCAAAATAATAATACCTCATTTTGTTTCTCCTCAAATGATATGTTGGTACTTTTAGAGCTCTTATCACTTCTTTAGGCTTGTTGGATTTGAATCATATTCCCATGATCTACCCAAATTTTAAAAAATATAAGAACTTTGGTGCCTCCATTATTTTTGGGACCACACCTTCTTTCATTGAATAATTCTTTTCTTCCAAATTTCAGAAATATACTTTACTTTATTTCTTCATAAACTAAGATAGATTTCATAGAGATATTCACCATCACTTTTGATGTGTTCCTCCTATCTTTAATTTCTCTTATATTATTATCTTTTTCTTCAAATTTTTTAGACAACCTATTATTATCTAAGAAGACATATTGGAAATCCCATTTTATTTCTTCATATTTTTTTCTTAGTGAAATAACACATTCCTTTAATTTATTCTTTGTGTATATTTGTTTTCTGAATTTTTAATAAATTTATTCAACCATATTTCTTTGTTCAATCATATTTGTTCCCATTTTATTCATACTAAAATTCAAGTCCAGTACTTCATTATTAAACCTTTTAGTTTTTAAGGAAATATATTCTATCATTGAGTAGTATACTCCTTTCATGACCCTATATTATTCATTATTATCATTGCATGATCATTCCTTGGAATAGAAACTTGATGGTGTTTCCATTTCAAATACATAATCACATTATCTTTTTATATCTAACTGGGATTATAAATTTTTAAATCCTTTCTATATATATGGGTAAGAATATGAGATAATATATGGTTTATATTTTATCTCACCTAGATAACATAACTTCTGGGATGAATTCTTTTTTCTCTTATTCTTCTTTCCTTTCATCATAAGACACTTCTCACTTAGATTTTCTGATTTTCAAAAAAAATTATAGTTATATCCATATGTATTTATAGAATTTCCATGATTCACCTATTTATGCAAGACATTATCAAGTTCCTCACTTAATGCCTCTTTGACAGAATTATCAATTTCAATATTTATTTGATCAATTTAAAAGAAAATTTCTTATCTAATCAATTATAAAAATAACATCTTAAACAAATTCTTGAGAAACTCGATGATAGAAACCCATAAATTGGATGAACTCATTTTTCCATATTTTTAAATTCTTCCCATAAAACAAATGATCCTTCACTATGGATTCTATATCCAACAACACTTCAAATAAAGTCTATGGAATAAAAATCCAAAAATAACTTGCACTCTAATACTAATTATTAGACTTATACAATGGACATTGAGTGATATTACCCTGAGAGGGGAATGAATCGGGGCATTCACTATCTATGAAAATTAATAAATTCACTCCTTTTGAAGTCTCACTTCCCCTTGACCTCTAAACCTTAAGGTTCATATTGTTACACTCTACCATATATGCTTATGGTTTCTTGATCTATTTTTGTGTGAATACATGAAGTAAATATGACCTGAGTATTTACTTGCTTCACCATCACTAGGCTACATCTAAGCACCATGAATAAACATTGTTTCATGCACAAAAATCCATTATAAGTCTCACTACTTACACAGGTTCATGCTAGGTCACTCATATGCCCAAGATCACTACCTTATAATTTTTAGGGAGATATCACAACTTCCCAAGGGTCACTCCCTTGAAGTTTCCTTCTTGGGTCACTATTGATGGAAAGGATCAAAGTTTTCTTATTATTTTGATCACTGATCTGGAAAGGATCCTCACACAGTTTATAGATGTGTAGATACCTTAATCAGTAACAATAAATATATCTACAATCAAGGTGGATAATATGTTATAGTTCTTCTGGCCTTCTTCTTCTCCTCTGTGAGAATACCATGATGAAACACCTTCTACTTTCCAGAATACCTATAACAACTCTACTTTGATATAGTCACATCAAATACAGACTCTTTCTTTGGCTATGTCTTCAATGGTTGACAATTATTCAAGACTTCCAGCCCCTCACTGGAACAGAAATTTTTTATTCTCTTTAGGGAATTCAAATATTAAGGAAATAATATGTTCCTATATTTTTATATATTTTCTAGACATGAAATATGTACACAAAGAGTCCTCATCACCATTATTATTCTTCCATTTGATCTCTCCATCTTGATATAGGAAGGTTGTTCACCCCACATCCAAACACATTGAGAGATAATTTATGGGCCCTAAAAACTGATCATAACTCCTCCATTATTCCTCCACAATTTTTCTAAATAACTATTGATAAATAAATTATCATGAAAACTAGAAAACACCTTGTTGAAGCATGGTATGAAGGACCATGGCATAGCACTTCCAACTTCAATGGCACAGTGTTTTCTACCACGGTGTAGAAATCCCATGGCTACGATGTGGTCCGACCTTCCACGGTGTAGCCTTCAATTCATTAAACTTTAATATGGTGTAGTCCTGAACACTACGGTGTGGTTTATCACACTACAACGTGGTCTTCTATTTTTTACTAGATCCATAAAACGTGGACAATAAATCCTCCATTACATCATAGTCTCCTCCACCTTAACTTTTCCTAATTTCACTATTCCAAACTAACTATGGCATGGACACAACACTATGGAATGGTCTCTTATAATAATCAGAAATCTAGATTCCTTACTTATGTCAATTTAAGACACTCCATGTTGCAAGGAGAATCTATAGTTTGGACACCTTACTTCCTAAGGGAACAGATACATAGCCTTGTCTGTTATGGCATGGACACCTAAAAATATCCAGAAGCTTTGGAATTCCTCATAACATCAATCTATGTCATGGTCTATTTAGATATGGTGTAGAATCTAAATTATGAGTCCCACATAGAACTTAACTCCATATTTTTTACATCATATAAAACACTGCCTCCTATGACTTTCCATGTAAAATTAATGAGGTCTGCTCCAGGTTTCCTTCACGTAGCCGCCCTACGGCATGGACCATTGCCCCTGCACTACCACCCTATATCACAGACCATTTCATTTTTGCATATATTCATTCCCATGTGCATGATCACCTATCTCCCTAGTTATACCATGGACAAGATTGGTTGTCTATCCAATTTTATCCTTATTTTTTCAACCTTCTATAGAGACTTACGACATAGTAATATGTGTTACAATAGAATCCAATCTTCAATATCACCTTTTTGGAATAGTTTCATCCACCACAACAGTTTGGTGTTTCCCTTTAATTCTTGTGAAAA
Organism: Viscum album; assembly: GCA_963277665.1. Taxonomy (NCBI): domain Eukaryota; kingdom Viridiplantae; phylum Streptophyta; class Magnoliopsida; order Santalales; family Viscaceae; genus Viscum; species Viscum album. The sequence goes on from OY728121.1 coordinate 1,163,319,236, forward strand.
ACAGTTTGATCATGTCTCTTGACATCTCCACTTGGAAAATAATCCCTTTTTTAACCATGTTTATCTATAAATATTGTTTTCAACAACATTCCTACTCAAATAATATTTAGGATCAACCATTATTCCAAGAAAAACATTGATCACATTTAACATATTTTTTCAACAATGGTATTATCAACAAATCATTTCCACAAATATTATCAATAAATTCATTCCAAATTCTAGGGAGTTCAATATGTATCCATAACCTTCTCACTAAAAATAATTGTCATAAAAAACATACTGAGAGTATTCAATTCTTCCCACCTACCTAATTTTCTATTAAGTTTAAATGCATATTTACTAAAAAAATATAGATTTTCATAATACCCTATATTTCCACAACAATGAAACTTAATTTTATATGTTGTATTATGTTCCTTCATTGGTGATTCAGTTTTCTTTTGGTTCTCACCCAAATAAATCTTCTTCCATGGAGAAGTGGCTTGTTTATATGCATCAACCATGATGGAATTTTATTTTTGATTACGTTTCAAGAATACCTTCCTTCAATTATCATATCCCTATTATTGAATATAATTATCATATTATTGGAGTGATCACCTTGTTTCTACTTCACCTTTTCAGTAGTATATGGGAACTAACTGCCAATGTTATTTTGAGAGTCATAAATCATTATTGATAGTGTAAATTTTATTTCATTTTGATGAATTTTACTCTAAGATATGATATTACTATATACATTTTTTATTATATTGGTCAAACCATAAATTATTTAGTCCTAATATTCCTCTTTTTATCATTATCTCAACAAAATTCTCTTAGTGTTTTTGTTTTTCAAAATACATCTTTTTATTTTCATCCTTAAACTCCTTTTTCATTAGTATATCCTAGAATTTGACTTTGAGGAAAACAAAAACCTCAAATTTAGCTTCTCCACCTTTGATTTGTTCCGAACTTCATAGTTTTGTCAATAAAAACCATAATGACTTATTCACTAAGGTATTTATTCTACTAAATATCTTCTATATATTATTCATTTGAATTATCACCTTCTTATAAAATTAAATTAATCTTTTTAGGACAATTATTCTTATTGTTCCTCTTTTCTTTTAAATTCTTTAAGGATTTATTAAATGATGCATCATCATTCTTTTCATCTCATTATTTATTAGAAAACCTTGAAACATGGTTCCCAATATTTAAACATAAAAATAAATGAGTTGAATATGTCCTTTGAAGTTTAGTTTTCCTATTTTCAAGTTTTAGGAAAGGAATAACATCACTTTATCAACTTTTTTTCTACTTTGAATTTTCTTTAATTGCAAGCATCTTTATCTCCTTGAATTTTACCTCCCAATACCACTCCTTTAACAATGTATTATCCTATTTTTTTCTCATTTAATATGTGATGAGAATAATTTTAAATTCATCCAATATTACCATATTGGTATCCTTTTCCCAAATCACTAAAACCTTTGGATTTATGAGATGATGAAATATTCTTAACATATGCTTCGCAATATTGAAATTTTAAAGTAATTTTCCAATTCCATGCATATCCTCTACAATAACATTTACCCAATATAATAATGAATCAAAAGATTCATTTGTGTATATCCTAAAATCTATATATTTATTGAAAATTACATAAATTTTGGCTTCTGAAACCTTTGTACCACAATTTTAGATATTTAGTGACTTTTCCCTTAAGTAATTTGACAGCTTACACAATTTCACCTTAGTGTAAATTGAATTAGACAAAGATCCCTATGGAGTATTGAGTCCTTTTGAATCAATGTTAAATTATTCAAAATCTAATTTTATAAATTCTTCACTTTAAATTTTTATAATAATTCCAGGTATAGTAGTCATATACACATCCATATCAAGTGATTATAAATAGTGCAATATCTAATTATTATGTAGTTGAAAGTTGCATCCATCGATGATAAAAATTTACTTAAGATTGGAAACTAATTCCTTATCTATCTAAGAGATAAATTTCCTTTTTCAAAAAAAAACTTTTTACTTGAGATCACATCTAATTCCAAACCATTTATCTGATGCTGGTTATTTATATAATTTATGGATAATACCCTGAGAGGGGGTGAATTGAGGTATCTCAATTTCAATTTAATCCATCCAATGATCTTATTTTAGGATTAGTAGGAATAAAAATATCTTCCTAAATGAATATAAAAGAAACAAAAGCACAAGAAATAATTAATTTTACTTTATTAATTTGGGATATATCCAAGGAGTACATAACTATGATGTGTTGATGAACCAAGGTTAGCCAAGCACCCTACTTACAAAAGGTTTAGAGAAAACTCACACTCTCACTTGGTTTACAATAACACATAGGTAGAAATATCACTATTTTCTAAAATGAAAAGGGATCACTATCAAATAAGTGGGAAATTTTGATCATCACAAATCAAAATATAAAATATTCATGCCTTATTCAGGTAGAAAAAAGATTTGTATTCATTATGTCAACTATCTACTTCCTTCCCTTCTTATCCTTTGACTAGATTTTTTGATGAGATCCAAATACTATTATCATTATAAAGAACACATTTCATATAATCTATACTTATCAATATTCGAAATTCCCACTTATCTTTAATGTTTTTTCTCTAATTAAGTATACTTTTTACAACATCTTCAAAAAATCATTCACTCTGTCAATTAATTATGGTCAAATAACTTTATAACCAAAAAACCAAGGTGTCAAAACCAAAATAATGATGTGTTTCTTCTAGTAAATTTTTTTACTCTAAAAAACCATAGATTTAATATCTCTGTATCTCTAGAAATTTTTTAATTTATTTCTTTTAAATTTTATATTTTCCATACAGTAAGAAATTTTTTCTTATATACCATGATGTGGTTTTCTCTTCAAAAAAATAATCATATTTAAATAAAAAACCATGACATCCTCATCGTTAAAATACTAAACATAATGTGGTTCACCTCTTAATAGTGAACAATGAATGTAGAAATCTCTTTTCAAAACCATGATCAACACTATACTTGAAATGATAACCAATTTCCTCATTTTTATAAAAACATACTCTAAATTTAACTATTTTCTTTCACAAATCATTTCATTTAAGAAAATTTAATAATAAAAATTCAACAATTGTATACACTACAACATTTTTTCTTCAATCATATTGTTTTTTAATATCACATAAAAAACATGGGATAAACTTCTATATGGTTTTAAGACAATTTTGATAATAAGGTTAGAAAATACTTCCCTAATAACCACTGCATTCACTCCAATCATTTTTCTAAACTTTGGAATTAAAGAGATGATATAATATACATAACCATTATATATTTTTTATTTTTACAATAAAAACATCTATAATTCCTATAAATACCTCAATACTCTATATAATTGATTATCTAGTAGAATATAAATCTTTTAGAGGTTTTTTATATAAATTTCTTAGAAAAAAAAATACAAAAATACTTAATTTGGTTTTTTCTAACACATGTATTATTATAAATCGTGGTTTAATATAATATATGGTCATGGTTTCTAATAATTGTGGCTATAAAGTGAAATATGGTCATGGTCTTATTAAATAAGGGATTTATATGACATATACGATCAGGATTTAAAAAACATGTTATGTTATAAAGATATTTTTTTATTTATCCATGGTCAATGCTATAGAATCATGGTTATAACTCTTAATAATATTTATTCCAACTGTGAGACTTTCCTATAGATGAATTGAATTCCTTAGATATAATTTAACACTGTTGCGACCTTCAACATAGTATCTCACCATCATATTGGATACACCTCTTTTACTTTCACCATTATTATAAATCTAATTTATCCTTTGTTTCCTTCAATATAATGTCTTGTGACTACTACATAAGTTGAATTACCAGTATTCTTCTTAGTGGCATGCCCTCACTCATGGTATTACCTCCCTGCTCGGTATTTTATATCCTTAAACACCAATTTCAATGTTCTACATAATCTCTATTTTATCTATAAATTTATAATTTAATATTTGTGATACATATTATGTTTATTCATATATGTATATAATTTTGATGAAATTGAATCAATGGTTACAATTTTTATTTTTATAGATTTACTAATTATTTAATATTTTATATTGCATTTTTTTGTCTACTATACTTATAGGGTTAATTACTAAATCATTATTTTATTTGAAATTTTGACCTTTAAAATATAATTATTTTATAATATTTTATTAATGCTGGAAATTTTTTTTATTTTATAATTTAAAAATATTAATGGAATCCTTGGGGAAAAAGAAAACTTAAATTTAAATTATCTTATTTTTAAATAACCTAAATTATTTTTAATTTCATAGTTATTAGGTTTTAAAAAAATTAATGTTTTGTAAGATTTCTATAATATTATTTTCAAATATTTTTATTTTTAAAATTTTTTAAGTTTTGAAATATTATCATGATTATTGAAATTATCAATATTATCATTATTATAAAAGTTTTGAATTTATTTTTAAGGATATAAATATTTTTAATTACCATTTTAATTTTTATAAAATATAAATATTTTAACTCACCATTTTAATTTTCATTTTCATTTTCAATTTGGCTTTCATGATTATAAAGAATGTTTAATTAAAATTTTGATTTTATAAAATAATTCCTTTTTATTTGGTTTCTATTTGAGTTTTAAGCCACATGCCTCATTGAATAAATATTATTTAAAGAAAACCTCCATTATTCTCATGGAAAACTTTTTATTATATACACATCTACATATATATAAGTGGTTATTATTTATATCAATATCTACATATCAAATACATTTTTTTATATTTATTCAAAGAAGTAACCTACATAGTTTCATATTTTCACATATAACTTTACCAAATGTTATAACAGTTCTGTATGTTTTTATAGTAAGAAAAATCATTTTTTTCATCTAGAATTTAATTTCTATAAAATTCTCATAAGAATTTGAAAATATAATAATCATTGAAAATATTCATCATTAAAAATTTTATGATGTATTTGAAAACAAATTCAACTATATCAACAAACATGGGAACTTGAATCTCCTTGTTTGTATAATCTAGTAACACCTGAGAATCATAATTATTTATTTTCATGAGTAAATGGAAAATAATATAAAAAATACATTTGAAAATAATATTTTAAAAAATGATAACAAAATAATTAAATCCTAGATAGTAATTAAAATAGATGTATCATAATAAGGATTTATACTAATTTTCTAATCAACAATCTTTTGATTTCTTTAAATTGATTATCCATTCACTAGTGTTTTTATTACTTTTTGAGTAAGTATATATACATTAAATGTTTTTATAAATATTTTTTTATAATATTTTATATCATATTTCACTATGCATAATTTCATTGTACTATTTATAAAATATAAAAAAATATTTTTAATTTTGGAATGTTTGTAGTTATTTTTTGTTTTAATTTTAAAGTTTTTATTTTAAAGACTATTTTGATATTTTATTTTATAAACAATGTAAATTGTATGTAGTGATTTTTATTTTGTGTTATATTTTCTTTTTAATTTCAGAATGGATAAAGTTTGTAAATATTTTATTGATAGGGTATCAAATGGGTTTCAAAATAAACTTGATATATTTTTATATTTTGTATTTAAAAAATATTTATAGGGAGAACTTTTTTTATTCTCATGTTATAATTATATCAAAACAATGGATAAATGTTGACGAAGTGAGTTATCATGTCACTGGAGTTTTTCTCAAACCAAATATAATGTATGAACACATGATGAGGAAAAAATTTAACAATTAGATGATATTGTGATATATTATAGGGGTCGTTTAAAATAAATTTTATTTGGATGGCTTATTCTTGTTTATAAACCCAAAAATAAATCTATAGTGGAAACATGAGAAATGAGTGAAAATTCAATGCTATATTTTATGTGAAATAGGCACAATGATGACATTGAGAGATTTAAAATGGTGATATATTATCCTAATACATTGGTGTTTCTAGGTTTCGACAAGATAACCGAACATTAATTTTTGATGTGATTATTTCATGATAAAACCATATATGACTTTATTTCAGTTGGATTGATTATCTTATTTAACTCTTGAAGGTCTTACTTATTAAGGGTACAAAAATTCTTTCAAATTATTTTGAGGTATTAAACTTCATTGATCAAATTGGATTTTCTTCTAACATAATAAATGTTTGTTCTAAATATTATATGATATATTGGAATGAAAATGAATCACTGAATGATTATAATTAATCTAGTGAATGTAGATATAATCTTAATAGATATATAACATTATTTTGTCTTTCACAGAAGTATTCATGGAACTTTCCTATAACAATGGACTTCAATTAATGTTTATATCAACAAAATTGATATCATATATCATATAGAATAGAGAACCAATTTAAAAAAATTAGTAAATTTTTATATCTAAAATATGGATTTGTATGGAAGGATTTTGATAAGAAACATCTAATTTTTTTATATGAGATGCGGAATATGATATTGGAATTATATTCTAATGATTTCAATCTATTTGTATAAACATATATCTCACACAATAATTGACCTATGTTTATTCAAATATAAAACCTTCAACCTAGGATGTGTATAAAAATTCCATTTAGTTTCATGAACATGATGATTTTTAGACCTGAATAACCCATATAATAATTATTAATTTATTTGGGGTATTTTGAAGAAGTGATAATGAATTTTTTATTTTTTATTTAATTAAATATATTTCAGGAATTATATTTTATATGAGTTAAATCATCACATGCATGAGTTCAAAATATATAAATTTATATAGAATTAATTTCATTAAGGTGATACTGAAGTTCATAGGATGATTTAAGGATGTTTTGAAAACTTTATTACTAATTTTTTACTTTTTTATTGAAGATTAAAGTGAAGTTAATAAATCCATTATAATAGTCAGATAATATTTTTTTTAGGGATACCTAATGGTAAGATATTCTTTTTTAAGACTTCTTAATATTAAAAATTTAATTTTAAAGGTTTCAGAATTTTTTCCATAACATTATATAATAATTGATTTTAATTTAAACTTTCTTTTTAACATTTAATTAGATTTTCATAAGAGTAAATTGATGTTTTTTATAGTGAATTAAAGTTTAAAAAGTCTGTTTATTATTTGAATGGTGATTTTTTAAGAATGAAATAAACATTATTCATGTTGTATAATAGTGATATGAATGTTTTAAGGTTTTTATAAGGGTTTAGTTGATCATTTATAAGAGTACTATAGTCGTTTATGTAAAAAATTAACAAAGACTATATTATTTTTAAAGTTGTATATTTCGGAAGACTAATTGAAACGTGATATTTGTTTATTAAACTAGTTTCCATATTTTTATATACCTAAAATAATGGTATATCTTATTTACATGATTAAACTTTGACTATATAGATCATGGAAGATTATAAAATATTAAAAATGGATTATTTTACATGATTTATAAGCTAATATGACATTTAAATGAAAAAAACATTGAGACAACCTATATGTGAAGGTTAATGAATATAAAAAATAAAATAAAGATTGATAAATAAAAATAATGAATATTTTGAAAGACTTTTGACCTGTATTTTTATAATAATAATAAAAACCCAACTGATTCTGAAGAGAGTAAAAGGTCAAAGGATATTGAGTTCCTGAATTAATTACTTCATGTGAATGTTTATAAATAAATTTTGAGAAAATTAAATTATGGTTATTATTCTATATTATCTTTATATAGTAAGATATTCCAAAAGGAACATTATTTATTTCAATCTAAACATGCATAATATTCTAGAGGAGTTTCTTCATCAACTAGTGGAACACCATATATTGAATAAGGATGATTGACCCCCATATTATAGTCAGTATTCTTGTATAATTTTGTGGGATGACATTATCATTGTAATATTTTAAGGATCACATCCACCGTGATGTCATATTATTAATAAAATAAGTAGATAATGTATGTCATAGACATTACCATGCAAAAAAGTATATATTTTTCTAAAATTTGAGATAAAAATTGAAAAAATATTGTGTTACTATTATGTCTGACTTCTATATAGAATAGTTTTTGTATGATTTTATCAAGAAAAATTAGATCCATCTACTATAATAAGTATATAGGTTTGGTTTGAGAGTAATTCATAAAAACAATAAACATTGATTCAACACCCTTATGAATGTTTCTTATAAACATTCTTATGGCACATAAAGTGGTATCTGATAATTTGGGTTCAACCTATGATTATATATTTTCCCACAAGATATTAATTTTTATTTGAGTATTTTTTATTTTTTATCAATATTGACAAAATTATGGAAAATATAAATTATTTAAAGAGTAATTTTTTTTATTTTTTTGGAAAATTATCATGTTTAAAAATTTATGACGGCACCCTACCTTTTATCTCACGGTATAGAAGTGTTTGGTGCTATTTTTATTTGGATTAAACCATTTGAAAAGGAATATATTATATATATTAATTTTAATAAAAAAATTGAATATAATGGTAAGCCCTAGAATTCAACTATAACATCTCTCTCTGATAAGGAATTCACCAAGGTGATGAGCTTAATGATTATTAAAGAAATTTTGGATAAGCTTGAGAATACTTATGAAGAAAACTATAAAGTGAAGGAATTAAAATTAAAAATATGGGGAGGATAGTTAAATAATTCGAAAATGGATAATGGTGAATCAATTTATAATTTTTTTAAGTGAAAATGATATTTTCAACAATATTAATGGTTTTGGTGAAAAACTTGAATATTTCAATGTGGTTAGAAAATAATTTAAAATAGTTCCTATTGAATTTCATTCTAAAGAATATTTATTTTAAAATAAATATTTAATAAACAACCTATTTATTTTTAAAATATAATTATTATTACATATCATATTTCGAAGTCTTCTATTTTCAAAAATAATATTATAGAGTAAAAGGAAAGTGACTTCAAGGAAATGAAAAATCTCAAACTCAAGGATTTAGAAGATTATCGTTCCATAGATTTTGAAGAAAATAAATAGAATTATTATATGATTGAGGAAATAATTTCTCTTATTTAAAAGATCTTAATAAAAGGTAATAGAAAATATGAAGTCAATATTCCATTAAAATGTTTTTCATATTTTGGTATTAGATATTTTTCTACTAATTCTCTACATAAATGGTTTAATAAAAAGAATTATGATTCTAAAAAAAGGTCAAGAAGAGTGTATCTCAAAGATAAATATTGGTAAGATATAAAATTTAAATAAAGTAGAGATAGTATCAAAATAAATTAAAATATTTTTTAATAAAATTATTTTTCTAATAAAGGAATGTAAATATAATAATATAACTAGTGATTTCTATAAATTAGGTTGATTAGGGTGAAATAAAAACTAATAATGTTCATGGATCATATTAAATAGAATTGGTTTGATGAAATCAGTGAGGAAGCTAGAAAATTATTAAGTATTGAGGATAAATAATATGAGTAATGATAAATAAAAAATATGATAAATATTTAAATTTATTATTGTCTTAATAAAAATACCAAGATGAAATGGTCTATTAAGAATTTGAATAATGAAGTTTAGAATTATAAGAGTGGTGAATCTAATTTTAAAAGTAGAGAAAATGGGTATATTTAAGAACTAAAAATTATAAATATTAAATTACATCAAATTGATAAAATAAAAAAGGATCTAGATAACAAGGTTTCAATCAAGGATGAAGATACTTTAAAAATCTAAAAAATATACAATGAAAAGAACACCTTGAAGCAGGTAGGAGAAGATTTTAATAAAGAAACTTCAATCTAAATCATTCAATGCTTCTTAAAAATTAATTGGATAAAAAGAAATTGAGGATTATAATAAAATTCAAAGATTCAATTATAAATTAAATAGAGGTATTTGATTATATAGATATATGTTTGGCTTTGAATCAAAACTAAAGGAGGTGATGTTTATTTTGGAATATTTATAATGTATAAAAACATTTTTTCTAATAATAAAAGTTTATAGAATAATTAAAGTAAATTTAGGTTGGAAAATTTTATTAAAATCATATATCTACATCAAATTGGTGTTTTTGCACTCAAACTAAAAAATATAATCACCTTATAATTTCCAATTAGAAGCATACTTATCTCTAAAAATGTAATAAAATTTAAATATATTATTCTTCAAGGTGGTAAAGGGTGTAAAAAATAAAAATATGGTTTATAAATTGAAAACAATTTTCATTAGAAGTTAAAATTCTATTAAAGTAATAGATAAAATTTCAAGAAAGTCCAAATTATATGAATTGTTTGACCCGTGTCTAGGATATACAGCAATGCATGCCTCATGCGACCACATACCCCCCATCTCAAGCTAACAAAAGGGTATTTTTATATAAATATAGATCATGAAGTTATTTGTAAATTACTTTTAACCCCACACTTTTATTTTATATTTTTATGGGGTTTACATTTCTACCAATACAACCTTTTTTAGTCCCTTATATTTGGAATCCATTTGATGAAAACATGCTTAAATTGATAAAAAGACTATGTGACTGAAATGTATATCATGTGTGTATTTTTATGATAATATTACCTAAACTAATCCAAATTATAAATTCCCTATTTTATTAAGATAGTGAAATTGGGATATAATTTATTGAAATAGGATAAGAGCTCGATCTAAACATAAGTGACCTAATAGAGGCTCACAAAGACAAAAAAATTATGGTTGGGGTAGATTGGACCCACATTCTATAAATGAGTTATATATTAAGATATATATATATATATCTAATTAGGGTAATGAAAATTATATTTTATTAACTGAAATACTCATAGCTCCACTGAACTTAAATTCAATATTTATTGGATAAGTGAGTCATACAGGTGAATCAAGTTGGTAAAAATGTTTTCTACGTTTATCTCATTTACACCCATATAGAATTTATTATTTTGAATCAATATTGTGTAAATTGTTAATAAAATTCCTTATATACATTATTATAAAATTATTATTGAGTATATTGAGAGAATATAGTTCATGGGATGTTTTATTTTCTCATATATGGTTTTCTCCCCTTCCATGGAGTTATAAGATCATATTATCACCTGAGGAGGAACTTAATGTAAATATAAATATTTTGGTTTATATTATTTGAATGATATTTATAATTCTAGGTGTTCATGTTTTTTATCCAACATATCATCTTATTTATTTGAGTTTCATACTGTTATGTAATACACACACTCATATGATCATGTTTGGGGGTACCCATTCATGTGATTTTTTACACACCATTCTCTATTTCTTTTTCCTCATTTTAAGCATGGAGTTTATATCATTTATATCGATAGATTGAATTCACATGAACAAAAAAATGGCATAATACACACAAACATATATATATATATATATCATGCTATCATGCTATATAAATAATACAAACTTAGACAATGCACTAAGTTCCTCATGTGATTCCATGATAATTTTTGGTTATGAAGTCGAACACAAATAAATCGATCATCAAGGATAGTTGTTGAATCACTTTGCATATCAAACCAAGACTTGGGAGGTATCCTAGTATAAACTCAGTAACATTCTAAACATGGGTGTTAGAAATTAAGGATTAAAATATCTAAACCCTTTCTTATAAATTGATGAAAGATGATCATTAATATATTTTACTGAGTTGATCACAATTAATCATCTTATTAAATATTCATTTAGGTTTAGTATTATTTCAGAAATTCTTATAGCTTGATCCCCAAAACACCAATTTCTTTTATCCTATTTAATTTTTCAAAATTTAATATTCTTCTAAAATCAATAATCGAATGATTTTTCTATATATGACTTATGTTCCCTTCTACAATGTATAAATTCTAGTAATAAAAAAATCTAATTTAATGTTTCATGAGAACATGACCGTATTTTGGAACTGTTGCCTAAGAATCCAAGATAATCTTATTTTCATGTTTTTTAATTAATTATTTTTTCTTATTTCAACATTCTTTTTATTTTTCAAAATTTCCCCTATCATTATTTCTCATTTCTTATCATTTTTTTCTTCTTTTAATTTTTAGTATTTTATTCATTAATTTTTTTATTGATTTTTTTTATTAGAATAGATGATTTAAATAATTATCTTGTGGAGTTCTTTGAAAAAAATTAAATATGATAATATCACATTTCAAAAAGAAAATAAATATTATAATGGAATGATGGAATCAATTTTTAATGATATAAAATAAATATCTTTAGAGAAACATGTAAATTAGGGGGATGAATTTGTTTATTATTATCACCATTCAATGATGAATAGATATAAGGGGTTAATGTAACTACACCAATCCATAAAAGTAATAGATTTTTATTCAAAAATTAATGAAGATGATATTTTGTGGAATCATTCCCTAATAAAACTCCATCATTTAAGAAACTCACTGAGTCGACATCTAATATTCATGTTTTCAAAAAATTTAAAAAAACCATTTCTTAAAATATTTTAATTTGTAATAATTGTTTAGTGGGGAATGGGAAGTGTAATTAATATAATATCAAATAATCAAATCTTACTTATAATGAGACATCTGATTCTACACTTTATTCTTTTATTCTCTTTCAAGATATGTATATACATGATCAAATGAGAAACCATCAATCAAGGATGAGGCTAAAATATTCATTTTATCCTCTCTTGGGACAAAATTGAATTAAACTTTGTAGAAATGGAAGATGGGTGACTGGTAGAGAATAAATAATGTAATATATTACATGAGGTTCTTAAATCCCATGAATTGAGGCAAAATATTTTTTGGTTTCTTAAAAAAACCTCACCCACCATCTTACTATGGATGAACTAAATACAAATTATTTATTTCTAATCCAATTTTAAATTACACTCCTTATATGTTATTCTTACTATTATGATAATTTAATTTTTAGGTGTGGTGGAGGGAATCCTAATGTTGTTAGGATATCAGTTTTCTATAACAATAAAATTAAAAATATAAAATACAAAATAAAAGAAAATGAAATCAAATGAAAAACAAAACTCAATTAACATTTCTATTACTTGCATAGTACATATTTAAAATGTATGTTTTATTTTTTTAATCGCATTAGTAGCTTATGAATTATGTGAAATAATTAAACTTTAATATTTGACTTTAGTACAAATATAAATTTTTCAATTATATGAATGAGTGTGTCTTTATGAAAATATTGAGATTTTGATACCCAATATGTGAGTTTTAAAAGGGAAAATTATACCATTTAATTTCTCTACACACCATTATACACAATCATTAAATGTGAAACATTCTTAATTAACTGATGGTAAATGTTAGTCAGGATAATTTTAGTTGGATTTAAATAATATTTTTTTTATATTTTTATTTTATATTTCATCAATTTCATAACTCAACCAAATTTTCCTACGGTTGATTCCTAATATTATTTATAATAAATAAATTTAAAAGCTTCAAAAAATAGTAATAAAATATAATAACAGAACACTAAATATATGATGAAATAAAAAAGTTTAAATTTCAATAATTCTTATGTGACTATATTTTGAAATTTGGTTACAAAGGTTAAGATCAGGTTTACTGGAAAAGAACTAGGTAAGCTAAAAAATTAAAATGACCTTTATTTAATAATGAAAAAGTGGAAGTATAAGCAAGAAATTATTTTCAAACATACACACATAGGGATTTAATAATACGGTTGGGTCATAAATTTCCTTACTAATATCAGTATCATGAATCTCATTTAATTTCATTTGGATATATTTTTTAAGACTCTTACTTTGATACATAAAAATATTGACTACATAGTGTGATTAATTATTTACTAAATTTTCAATCATGAATTGAGAAATACACCTACATCTATTATCATCATTTTATATAATAAATAAGATGTTTTATTCAAGATTACAAATATTTAATTGTGGGCGCGTGATCACATAGTAATTTATAAATTATTTTCACCCTTATAATTGTAATTTTTGTTGTATATGGATTTTATAATCCCACCATTAGAACTTTTTTAGTCCACGTATAGTATGAATTCATTTGATGAAAAAATTATTAAAATAAAAAAAGAATATGTGACCCAAATGGAAATTATGTTTTTATTTTTATATTAAAATGAAATAAACTAATAAAAAATTATAAAATTAATTTTTTTAGGATGATAAATTCATTTGAATACAATTTCTTCTACTGGTCTAAGAGAAAGATCCAAACACAATATCCTTAGTGGAGTAACGAAATGAGAAGAAAATATAAGTGATACATATTAGAACCACCTTCTATAAATGTGTCATATTTTGGTTTAAGAAACTTCAATTTTTATGATTCAACCTTAATCCTAATTTTAACTCTAATTTCTAAATCTGAACAAAATTTCATGTTAATATTATATGTATAAGTTATATATTTGGTAAGATTAAGTGGGTAGGAAATCTATCATGGAGAACTCACATATACCCTGAGATCGCTGAATTATTTTAGATTTATCATGCATAATTTTTTTTATGAATGAATCATATACCTAATTATCAAAGGATGATATACTTTAGGGTTATATTAGAGTTATTACGATGTTATATTTTCTAATATATGGTTTCCTCCCCTTACATGGAGATATAGGTTCCTTGGGATCACCTAGAGAGGAAATTGATGTGAATCCTAGAATTTGAGATTATATTATTTGAATGATATTTATAATTACATGTTTTTATATGGATTTTATACAACATATATTATTATTTATTATATTTTTATACCAGTGTGACATACTCACACTTGTGTGATCATGGTTTAGGGTACTCATTAATTTTATATTTCATATATTGTTCTTTATTTCTTGTTCCTCTTTTCAAGCATGGTGATTATGTGGTATATTTTAATAGATTGAATTCACAGGATCACACCCATTTGATAGTAAATATATATAATGCTATCAATCTAAATAAAACATAAAAACCTATATAAATATTAATTTCCTCATGTATTTCCTTGATGATCATTAGTTACGAATTCGAACATAAATCACTTGATAATCGATGGTAATTGGGGAATCACTTTGTTTTTATGAATAAAAAATATGAGGTGTACTACTATAAAATTGGTAAAATTTTGTTATTAGGTGTTAAATAACAAGTATTAAATGATCTTAACTATATATATTAAAGTTTTTAAAGATGATCATCAAGAGGTTTCCTGGGGTTGATTATAATCAATCATATGATTAGATTTTAGTTTCCATTTAGTCTTTTTTAAATTATTGATACTTGATCCCAAAATACCCACTTTATCTAGTCCAATTTTATTTTCTAGAATTTAAATATTATTTTAGAATAAATTATCTAAGTATTTTTGGGGAGATGATCTAGGGTTCTTTTTATGTTGTGGATATTCAAGTAATAACAAACATCTAATTTAACATGTCACAACAACATGATCAAATCCCCCAAACCCATCCCTCGCTTTAGGATATAAAAATTTAGAGAGGGAGTTAATGAATTTATGCACCTAAATGATTTATTTACCCCTTTAAAGAGTTTTATTTATCCTACTAATGATAAAATTATGTCAAAATTCATTATGGTAGGACGACATTTTACATGAAACCTACTTTATTGAATCTTGTGAAGACCCCATCACATGACCCCATTAAGGAACTTATGCAATGGCCATGGGATCCCTCTAAATTAATACTTTATTCATATAGTATAACCACTAATTACTCCCCTTTAGGGGAAGGGTCATTTTAATTAAGGATTTTATTTCATACCTATGTCTTAAAAAAATTCCCCACACTTGGGGAATTTTAGATTGTGTACCCCACACCTGGGGTAAACATGAATACATACCCCGCACCTAGCCCATTTGGGATGTCGACCCATTCAAATAAATTCCCTTAATAGTGAACAACTATGAACCAATTAATTCCCATGTTTATTCCTTTTCACATGAGTGATACTCTAATCCCATAAAAGGATTACCCAATTACATTCCCCTTTGATAATGGTAGTACTCTATCCTATAGAAGTTCCCCCCATGGTTATCCTCTTAATTTCATAGGTCATTAAGGAATATTGAATCATTTACCACAATTATAATAAGGATACTTTGTCATGATGATTACTTATAATACCTCCCATCCTTATATACTAGCATGGTTGTTAAGTTAGATTCATGTATTCTAGGGATTCCTTCCTAAAATAAGCTCCACGCCTTATATGGTTCCTACACAATCTCCTTTTATGAATTCTCACATTTAAGTTTCATTATATTTCTTTTATGGTTATTCTCTTAGTATAACTCCCAACACTACCAAACATCCCATAGCCAAGCCTTACAAACTAAAGATACCCTTTTATAAGTCATGCACTCATAATATTTATAAGAATCAGTAACTTATTGGTTCTATTTATATGAAAATAAAATACAAGAACCATAAAAGGAACAACATTATTCCTAGTCACATAAATTTAAAAGGTAGTAAAATGATCCTTAATGGTTGAACCTAAACTAAATGGAATACCATCCTCTTAATACTTCATTTAATTGAGTGGTATGCCTACTAACATAGCGTTAAAATGTAAAACTCATCATCAAGGATGGGTTTCATTCCATACATAATAAAATATAAACTATACTTTCTACCTTCTTTTAGGGTAGAAAATTATAATACATAGTTTTTAAGGGTGAGTGTCGTGCTTTGTCATTTGACATTAAATTGTGGAATTAAACAATATGGGTATTAATTCCACCACATAGAATTAGTAGGAATAACTCTATAATATCAATCCCAATATTATGATACCTCTTGCCCCTTATAAACCATTCACCTTAATTTTATTATACTAAACTCCAATTTAAATTTTTTTCCTTACTATATGGTATAAAACTCCTATGTAAAACTTTTGACTTAATAGATGGATTGAAAATCTAGTGTAACCATTCATGCCTTCCCTTTTGTATTTAAACTCTAGCATAAAATTTTCAACTTCCTCAATGTAACTAAACACCAACATAAACCTATATCCTACCTGAATGGTATTAAAATCCAAGGGTAAAACTTTCACCTTACTATATGGACTAAAACTCTAGTATAAACCTTACACCTTCCAATATGGTGAAAAACTCTAGAATAACCCTTCATTCCTTCCTATATAAAATTAAAAAATGATAAAAAATCACATTTATAGACATATTAAAACTATAGCATACAACTTACATCTTTCTAGATAGAACTAAACACTAAAGAACACCCTTCGCCTTCCTATAAGATACTGAACTCTAGTATAAACCATCTATCTTCCCATATTAACCTAAACTTCATTATACATTTCAAGTCATATTTTCCACCTTTAAATAGTGATGTGGTTATTCATTCCTTCATATGTAGTGTTGACCTCTAGACTACCTTAAAATATAGATTTAAATAATAATGAAAACATTCTTCCTCATGTGATAAGCATGATATTCCCTCAACCTCAAGCATGAAATTATTTAATTTTATACAGTGTCCTTTTAAATTCATTACTGTTAGTCCATAACTTCTAACAAGGTCTTTTCCTCACTAAACCTATAATAGATATGAATAAAATTCTATTATTATAAGAAAATATTCAATGATAATGAATTAAATATATAAGAGAGTCACAAAAATAGATAATAATATACTTTTTATTATGAATAAACATCTTATACACTTAGTTTAGAAATGAACACCCAATACAGAAATAACCCTATCTCCTCCTCAAAAGGAAAAGAAATAAAATTAGTGAGGGTATAAAAATAAGAAATAAAAAAACGATGAACCTGAAGTAAAGTTTTTACCTATTAAATAGATAGACTAGTCATGCATATTTAATTGTGATACTGCACTGATGGGTTATTGTTTATCATTACAATAGAATGAAAATATTCCTTCAGCTAATATATTTCAAAATATTATGACTCTCAATAAATATGATGGTCACCAAATGACCATTGGTGATCTGATGAACCATAGTCACCATGATTTAATCCTCTACATATACACTTCCACCATTGAAATAACCACCACAACTCCCATGTACCGACGCCCACTTTCTCTAAATAAATTCCTCCATAGATAGATGGTTAATGTGTAGGTGTAGTAATACACATGGGTGGGTGTAATCCCAACACACCAAAATACATAGGATGATTGATATGGATGATGCTAAAAATTCTAACACCACACAAGAGGAATAACAGGGGCCAGAGACCCTCATCATCACTTCCAACCATTTTGGGATTCACTCTTCTGAAAATGAAATCACCCACCTTACTTACTAATAGGAGGTAGATAATATCACAAAAGACATAAAAATAGTGGTTTAGGTGTTACCCAGTAAAGTTAGCACCGATGTCAGTTTTCACCAGCATCGTACAACACTAACATCCTAAGAGGGCATCAATAATTTTAATACCCTGGTGGTATAAACTAAAATACCCATAAGAAGATACCATAGTTTAAATCTAACTAACTATTCATAAGGATTTTAACCCTATAACTTATGAAAATACCCTTGAGGAATTTATCCCTATTCAAATAGTAACCTAGGATATTTTAAATTCATGTTAGGAAAGAGGCCCTAGTCACCTTTAAAGAGTATTTTAATAGCCACACTGACTAACTATTCCTCCATGATTCATCCAATTACCATAGAGTCCCTCCTCGTAAAGAAGTTACCAACCCCTATAGGGGTCCTACCAATAGAAGTGTTAACAATTAACACAAAGTTACTCTCTAAATCAAAGAATACATTATCAATATTAACTAACATGTAGGTTCTCCCAAAAAATGTAGCACCTCGCGCTTCCACAGTACGCTTCTCTTTGAATAACACAGTAGCGTGTGTTGTACGCAACTTCGAGTTCTAACACACACCAAGACCAATCAAAGTAGCTGTTATGAATAGTAATACCTACTTTTTAAAATTTTAGAAATTTTATCTCTCAAAATGGAATTCATTTTTGGATTCGGAGTATTGAAATTAGCCTAAGGTGAAATTTTGGTACTTTTCAGATAACATTAATATTTTGATGAATAGTGAAAATTACTAAATTTTAATTAAAAACAAATTTTTTAATAAAAATAATTAATAGTTATAAATTATGAATTTTATTGGTTTTAAAGTATAATTAGAATATATTTTTACCATTTTATCCAATGGTGTTCATTAGAATTAATTTCACTTTGAAATTGGACATAAACAATTGTCAATCATTTGATATATATTGTTTCTTAAAAACACGCTATTTGTTGTGACAACGGGAATTAATTATAAAATTAATTAATTCAACTTATATGTTTGGAATTTTGTAAAATAGACATCATTTTTCAATTCGGAATACCAATTATAGCTTAGAGTGAAATTTTGGCATTGTTCTGAAAAAAATCAATTTTTGATAAATAGTGAAACTACTAAGTGGTAGTTAAAAAACTGAACTTTTCATAAAATTTAATTTTACCGCTTCTGTGATTGGAATTTCGAAAATCTGAGAGACACGGTTAATGTCAAGGAGTAAAATGTGGTTCAATGAGATGAAAATAATTTTTGGTGAATAGTAACTTTTTACTTTTATTTACCACGGTTAAAAGTAAATAGGGTAATTAAGGGTCAAAATGGTATTAATATTACCCTAACACATGTCCTAATTCTATTGAACAAATGTATCTCGACCAAAAAAAACCTTAGGAATAAAATATTAACATTTAGGTCCACTTGGATTAGATTAGGACATTTATTATTATTTAATTCAAAGAAGAGTTAAAAGAGTTAAAATCAAAGTTTATTTACTAAAACATTTTTAATATAGGGTTATACATAAGATAAATTCGATTGTAAATATTCATTATAAATATAAAAAGATTTAATACATAATTATATTTTATTTATAATTTTTAGACATTAAATAATTTAATTTATTTATGACACAATGATGATGTAGTAATTACCATAATAGTGAAAAATTAAAATAATTGATATTATAAATACCAAAATAAATATAATTGGAGACTTTTATTGAATTAAACTAATTTTATATGTTAATATGACATATTCGTATTGATTTAATTGGATTTTTTCGAAGTAATCATTCTTTTATGAGTTTTAAAAAAATCAATTATTGAATAGTGTCAAAATTGACATAAAAGAGTTTTTAAAAGAAATATTATATTATTAATTGATATTAAATTCCTAAAAATCTAAGGTTCAGCCAAGAGACTTATATCATGATATTTGTATCACTAATTTACCACTTGGGGGTCTCTTGGATGTATATAGTAAGTTTATTAACCATATAATATAAAAATACAAAGAGACATTGTAGAAGTAAAACTAATTAACTAAGAGTTAATACTTAAAGATAAGGTTAATATAGTGACCCAAACCTGTCTAAATTCTAGTGGTTGAGTGGTTTTAGACCCATCCCCACCTTAAACTTTAAATAATCCACTTTGGAGCCATTAGAAATAGAATATTAATTTACTATAAATTAATACTTTTAGTTTTTCCTAAAGATCCTCTCCTCCCCCTTATAAAAGGACCCAACTTCTAACCATTTATTCACACCTTAAAAGCCTTTATTTTCGACAAAACCCTGACAAAATACTCTCTCAACTTCCCTAACTTCAACATAGAGGCCTTATTTTGATCAGAAATCCAACCTAAGGAGCCCTTTTGATCAAATCAAAAGAAAGAACTCGAAGAAGAGGTAATGTTTTCACCACCCTCTTTCAAGTTCCTTTCTTCTTCAACTTCTTCTTTCTTTGTTATTTCTATTCCAAAATAATAACTCTAGTATCTCCTCTATACTATGATGTTATTATAAATATGGTACGACCATATTCAGTATTCTATCCATCCTTTGAATGACATGTCACCATACGTGTGTACGTATGGCTTACCGTCTCCACGTCGTAGTGTAATTGTTATTCAATACATTATTATTTGGATGGGTATAATAATGATGTGTATTTGATGTAAATAATAAATATAAAATTATAATTATTCTATATATAGGATATACCATCCAATTATATGTTATATTAATATCAAAAGAATGATATTTTCACTCGTGCGTACATACGAATTACCGTCTCCACGACGCGATGAGATTCATTTCAAGTTCACCATTAATCGACGATTATAAAAATATATATTACTAATAAGTATGCAATATATGAAATAATAATTCTAATGGAGATATATATATATATATATATTAATATATATAAGGATTTTTGTAGTTACATATATCTTATTCACTTACTTCCGTTCAATACTATATGAAAACAGAAACAGCGTTTATACGTACGTACGGACTACCGTCTTCATAAACGGTGTTTTACATTTCATATATATGTCAATTATACATATTTATATTCTAAATATATATGATATATTTATCATGTTTTATATTCTGGAAGAATTTAAATCATGATCTAAGTGATACAACCAAGATTAACAAGTTAAAACACGTACGATAAAGAAAGCGATTATTACCCGAAATGTTAATTTAACATGGAAATTATTTTTAAATGGGTAATATAAAGTCATAATTGAATCATGTATGATATAATAAATATTAATATGGTTCTGGTATAATTTAATAACATACTACTATCTTCGTACAGGAGGTTAAACGTACCCTCGACTAAAGGAAAGTGCAAGGTAAGGGGTTTTCATCTCACTCCTTATTCCCGTGAGATTCATGCCATATTTCCACTATTACCTTTTGTGTGGTGTATGTACATCCCATAATTATATTATTTGTGTAATACACTTTAATTTATGTGTATTTAAAAATTCATTGTATGATACCTCTTTCATGGGTTGTATGTTCCATATGTTACCAAACTGGTAAGGGTTAATTTTACAATCTCTTTATTATCCAAGGTTGTTTTTACATAAGTATCTTCTGGGACATATTTATTATCCATGTACATGTTTTATTAAAGTGTTTTCAAAGGGATTATTTTAAGGGACTTTTTACTAAAACATCATTTCAAATGTTTTAAATATTTATTCTTTTAAATCTTTCTCATTAATGTCTATGTATTCAAAATGGTTTTTAAGGATTTATTTATATGGACATGAATGTTTTTAAAATGTTAATTAATTTCAAAAGTTTCAAAGTGGTATGGGACACTTTGATTCAAAAATGTCTTCAAATTACTTCTTTTCTAAATTGTGTCACTTTTAAATGTTTTCATGAAAAACGGGTATTTCTCTCAAAGAGTTTTACAAATCAATCTCATATATGCCAAAATTCTTTAATGGATTTTAAACTTGTTTTGAAGTTGATTTATCATGATATAAATCTTCCATATTGTGTTGGAGGTTTTGTGATATATTTGACTGTGGATGTGTTATTTTTATACCATTCATGGTTTATGGGTAAAGTATTGACATTTCTCATGCTAGTTTTAATACAAATTTTAATGTTATATTTCATCCTCTTCTTAAGATGAATGTGTTGGACTAGTATGTTCCGGGTTGGGGACCGGTAAAAGTAAGCCCTCCGGGTTGGTGTCCAGTTATTAGAGGCACTCCAGGTTGGTTTCCTGTTGTTAGAGGCACTCCAGGTTGGTGTCCGATTATTAGATTCACTCTGGGTTGGGTTCTGGTTATAGTTAGCCCCTAGGCCTTGGCACGAGGCCTTGATAAAGAAATTAAAGTTCAGCATTATGCATTCCATCATTATGAAAGTGGTTAGTGATATTTCATGTGATTATTCGATTAGTAGAATATCCATGTGAATAAGTAAATGGAATTATTTCATTTTATTTCTGCCATATTATTCTAAAGTTAAAGTTTAAAAGGATTTTGTTTTAGTTTTATACATTGCCTTAAATGTTTATGCTTATTTCAAAAAGTTTATGTTGTATTTCTTACCCTTACTGAGTGTTTGAGCTCACCCCTTTCTATGTTTTATTTTTCCCAGGATTCCAAGAAGTGTATTGTGATTGATATGCAGGGTTAAGACAAGGGAATAATGGCATTCATAAAGGATTATTTATATTTTTTTGTATGTTATGAAGTGTAATGTAACATTCATGTATGTAATCTATTTTCCAAGACTGCTAAACTGATCGGTTCTTCGGGACTTGATTCCTTGTAATCATGCCAATGTATTAAACTAATATACCTACTCTGGGTAACTGGGGTCAGGGCGTTACAGTTGGTATCAAAGGAAGTTTAGAAATAACCTTGGAAACTAGATTTAGATAAACTCTTATTATAGAACATATCCCTAAAATAGACTTTGAGGATTAGTATACAAGAACTTCCTAGAATTTTGGTATTGTAGAGATTTTTTGAGTTTTCCTAGAAATAAATCTCTATCTGGATACGAGCAGGTAGAGGTGGCTCTGGCACAGATGTACCTAGGGGTAAAACCCGAAAACACCGCTTTGTGGTAGACTCGAACGGGAACTGGTGCACGACAACGGGCCATGCTGCACTCTTGGTTACGACACTCCCGGGGGATATGCTTAAGATAATTCTCATTTTCTTTACAAACCATTATGAAGGGATCATGAGTATATACTTACTCAAAGAAAACATTTTTATGATTATGGATTATATCCATAAACTCTTCAATTTGTGTTTGGAATTATTCATTGCAATTCATAACCTGACCTAGTTTATGCTATTGTATATAAATGGCACCCAGTAGAAGGAATGTGAACTCCAGTAATACGTATGATCCAAAGAGTAAGAAAGATCGTATCTTTCATGGTATGAAGCCATCATTTAGAAGGGAAATAGTCTCCCACATATTATCATAATATGAAGAAATAGTATCATGTGTGGATAAGATAACTAAAGAGTTTATGGAGTCCTATGGCTTTGAAGGGAACCAAGAGAAGAAAAGGATGGAAGAGAGAAAGATGTATAAAGGGAATAGGGAAAAGAAGAATTTCCCCATATGTGATAAATGTGGGAAGAAACACCCTGGAACTTTCCTGAAAGGAATGGGAGTTTGTTATAAGTGTGTAGGAAAAGGTCACAAAGTACGTGACTGCAAGGGTAAGAAAATGGTTTCAAATGTACAATGCTTCATTTTCAAGGATTTTGGACACTACGCGAACCAATGTCCCAGTCATCAGACTATGCTGCAAATTATGCTATTGGATAATAATCAAGTTATGATACTACCACAGATAAAGAGGAATGACTAGTGTTCCTATGTTGTTATTTTAGAATTATTTCATTTAAGTGTTGTATCAATGATGTTCTTGAAATAAATAAGGATTGTACTGCAGTACTATTTAATTAAGGATTTGAGATTTTATGGTACTAAGAAAAGTTACCCTACATCGAGTTAATTTTTTTTGGAAATTACATGGTTGATGGAAAGATAAACCTTAATATGGTCCTAATATTGAGGTAGTGATTTTGGAATAAGAGATGGTTGATTTTGGTAATTCAGGATGTTGTGGTGTTGTAAATGAATATATGAGGAAGGCGTTCACATGTTATTACCTGGAAAAAAGGATCCTCATTATGTTTAACTTCCTTGTAAATTTCAGACTGTGAGTTTGGATAATAGTATTTTGGATAAGTCTAATGGTTGGAATGGATTAAGTTTGAAAGGTTATTTGTTTTGGATTTTTATAAAAGTAAAACACGCAGACCGTGTGATGACCCGTCATGTCGGACAAAGCTGCGGGAATCGAACCCACAATCATAGTGCAATTGGGATTTATCGACTACCATTGTGCTACATGAAGTTCCTGGATGGTATAATGTAGTTTCTTTACATAAAGGGTCTGATATGTGAATTATAAATTCATTATATTTGGAACCCTATACGATTAGGATAAATAGAGTATTTTTGAGTTATATTTTGTTTTGGGGTGAAAGATGAGTTTGTGGTAGAAATTTATTAATGGATAAAACTATAATTATAAAGTAAGTATATCTCTTTATGATCATAGCCAATCTCATAAATAAATTCCTCAACATTAAGAAAAGGAACTTAGAACAAAGATGTTGTCCTAGATGGTACCTTAGATCATCACTAATTTATGGCTTTGGGATTGTTGTCCTTTTCATATCCATGTTCTCTACGACTCTCCATTAGATAATTGATGGTTATATTTCTCTTCCATAACCATATTTTCCTACATGGAACCCTAGTATGTGTTATTTTCGGTAATCTTCATACTTTCCACAATTTATTTTAAATAGAGGCCTCATTAATTCATTTTTCAATGTGGGATTTCAACTAATATATTTTGAATCGTCAAAAATGTGTTATCCTAATACCTTATGTTTTGTTGAACTGATGGTATTTTAAATCATCATAGATTGATGAATTTAAGGACCTCAATTTTAAACTTGTTTGTGATTGATGACCTTAATCAGTACCTATAAATATTTACGTTTTTCCTCCAATTATATGTCTATAATTGCCACCAATGTCCTCCTAATCGAGATCATAATTTTGTGGTGACCCTTTCATTTCTCTTTTCATCTTGTTAAGACTAAATTTTATTAACCAAATTTCTGATGTGGGTTTTTCCACAAAGATATTTTCTATTTTCAACCATTATTTTCAAAGAACAATATCAAATTGCGAGGACACAATTTATTGAAGGAGGGGAGAATGTAACACCCCGAGCTTCCACGGTACGCATCACTTTGAATAATACAGTAGCGTGTGTTGTACGCAACTTCGAGTTCTAACACACACCACGACCAATCAAAGTAGCCGTTATGAATAGTAATACCTACTTTTTAAAATTTTATAAATTTTATCTCTCAAAATGGAATTCATTTTTGGATTCGGAGTATCGAATTTAGGCTAAGATGAAAGTTTGGTACTTTTCGGATAACTTTAATATTTTGATGAATAGTGAAAATTACTAAATTTTAATTAAAAACAACTATTTTAATAAAAATAATTAATAGTGATAAATTATGAATATGAGTGGTTTAAAATTATAATTAGAATATATTTTTACCATTTTATCCAATGGTGTTCATTATAATTAATTTCACTTTGAAATTGGACATAAACAATTGTCAATCTTTTGATATATATTGTTTCTTAAAAACACGCTATTTGTTTTGACAACGGGAATTAATTATAAAATTAATTAATGAAACTTATATGTTTGGAATTTTTTAAAATAGACATCATTTTTGAAATCGGAATATCAATTATAGCTTAGGGTGAAATTTTGTCATTGTTCTGAAAAACTTCAATTTTTGATGAATAGTGAAACTACTAAGTGGTAGTTAAAAAACTGAATTTTTCATAAAACTTAATTTTACCGCTTCTGTTATTGGAATTTCGAAAATCCGAGAGACACGGTTAATATCAAGGAGTAAAATGTTGTTCAATGAGATGAAAATATTTTTTGGTGAATAGTAACTTTTTACTTTTATTTACCACGGTTAAAAGTAAATAGGGTAATAGAGGGTAAAAATGATATTAATATTACCCTAACACATGTCCTAATTCTATTGGACAATTGTATCTCGACCAAAAACAACCTTAGGAATAAAATATTATCATTTAGGTCCACTTTGATTAGATTAGGACATTTATTATTATTTAATTCAAAGAAGTGTTAAAAGAGTTAAAATGAAAGTTTATTTACTAAAACATTTTTAATATAGGGTTATACATAAGATAAATTCGATTGTAAATATTAATTATAAATATAAATAGATTTCCTACATAATTATATTTTATTTATAATTTTTAGACATTAAATAATTTAATTTATTTATGACACAATGATGATGCAGTAATTACCATAATAGTGAAAAATTAAAATAATTGATATTATAAATACCAAAATAAATATAATTGGACACTTATATTGAATTAAACTAATTTTATATGTTAATATGAAATATTAGGATTGATTTAATTGGCTTTTTTCGAAGTAAGCATTCTATTATGAGTTTCAAAAAAAATCAATTATTGAATAGTGTCAAAATTGACATAAAAGAGTTTTTAAAACAAATATTATATTATTAATTGATATTAAATTCCTAAAAATCTACGGTTCGGCCAAGAGACTTATATCATTATAGGTGTATCATTAATGGACCACTTGGGGGTCTCTTGGATGTATATAGTATGTTTATTAACCATATAATATAAAAATACAAAGAGACATTGTAGAAGTCAAACTAATTAACTAAGAGTTGATACTTAAAGATAAGGTTAATATAGTGACCCAAACCTGTCTAAATTCTAGTGGTTGAGTGGTTTTATACCCATCCCCACCTTAAACTTTAAATAATCCACTTTGGAGCCATTATAAACCGACTATGAATTTACTATAAATTAATATGTTAAGTTTTTCCTAAAGAGCCCCTCCTCCCCCTTATAAAAGGACCCAACTTCTAACCATTTATTCACACATTAAAAGCCTTTTTGTTCGACCAAACCCTGACAAAATACTCTCTCAACTTCCCTAAATTCAACATAGAGTCCTTAGTTTGATCGGAAAGCCAACCTAAGGAGCCCTTTTTATCAAATCAAAAGGAAGAACCTGAAGAAGAGGTAATGTTTTCACCACCCTCTTTCAAGTTCCTTTCTTCTTCAACTTCTTCTTTCTTTGTTATTTATATTCCAAAATAATAACTCCAGTATCTAATCTATACTATGATGTTATTATAAATATGGTACAACCATATTCAGTATTCTATCCATCCTTTTAATGACATGTCACCATACGTGTGTACGTACGGCTTACCGTCTCCACGTCGTGGTGTAATTGTTATTCAATACATTATTATTTGGATGGGTATAATAATGATGTGTATTTGATGTAAATAATAAATATAACATTATAAGGATTCTGTATATATGATATACCATCCAATTATATGTTATATTAATATCAAAAGAATGATATTTTCACTCGTGCGTACGTACGAATTACCGTCTCCACGACGCGATGAGATTCATTTCAAGTTCACCATTAATCGACGATTATAAAAATATATATTACTAATAAGTATGTAATATATGACATAATAATTCTACTGGAGATATATATATATATTAATATATATAAGGATTTCTGTAGTTACATATATCTTATTCACTTACTTCCGTTCAATACTATATAAAAACAGAAACAACGTTTATACGTACGTACGGACTACCGTTTTCATAAGAGGTGTTTTCCATTTCATATATATGTCAATTATACATATTTATATTCTAAATATATATGATATATTTATCATGTTTTATATTCTGGAAGTATTTAAATCATGATCTAAGTGATTCAACCAAGATTAACAAGTTAAAACACATACGATAAAGAAAGCAATTATTACCCGAAATGTTAATTTAACATGGAAATTATTTTTAAATGGGTAATATAAAGTCATAAATGAATCATGTATGATATAATAAATATTAATATGGTTCTGGTATAATTTAATAACATAATACTATCTTCGTACAGGAGGTTAAACGTACCCTCGACTAAAGGAAAGTGCAAGGTAAGGGGTTTTCATCTCACTCCTTATTCCCGTGAGATTCATGCCATGTTGCCACTATTACCTTTTGTGTGGTGTATGTACTACCCATAATTATATTCTTTGTGTAATACACTTTAATTTATGTGTATTTACAAATTCATTGTATGATACCTCTTTCATGGGTTGTATGTTTCGTAAGTTACCAAACTGGTAAGGGTTAATTTTACAATCTCTTTATTATCCGCGGTTGTTTTTACATAAGTATCTACTAGGACATATTTATTATCCATGTACATGTTTTATTAAAGAGTTTTAAAAGGGATTATTTTAAGGGACTTTTTACTAAAACATCATTTCAAATGTTTTAAATATTTATTCTTCTAAATCTTTCTCATTAATATCCATGTCTTCAAAATGGTTTTTAAGGATTTATTTATATGGACATGAATGTTTTTAAAATGTTAATTCCTTTCAAAAGTTTCAAATTGGTATGGGACACTTTGATTCAAAAATGTATTTAAATGACTTATTTTCTAAATTGTGTTAATTTTAAATGTTTTCATGAAAAAGGGGTATTTCTCTCAAAGAGTTTTACAAATCAATATCATCTATGTCAAAATTCTTTAATGGATTTTAAACTTGTTTTGAATTTTATTTATCATGATACAAATCTTCCATATTGTGTTGAAGGTTTTGTGATATATTTGACTGTAGATGTGTTATTTTTATACCATTCATGGTTTATGGGTAAAGTATTGACATTTCTCATGCTAGTTTTAATACAAATTTTTATGTTATATTTCTTCATCTTCTTAAGATGAATGTGATGGACTATAATGTTTCGGGTTGGGGACTGGTAAAATTAAGCCCTCCGGGTTGGTTTCCGGTTATTAGAGGCACTCCGGGTTGGTGTCAGGTTATTAGAGGCACTCCGAGTTGGTGTACGGTTATTAGGGGCACTCCGGGTTGGTGTCCGGTTATTAGAGGCACTTTGGGTTGGTGTTCAGTTATTAGAGGCACTCTGGGTTGGTGCCCGGTTATTAGATGCACTACGGGTTGGGTTCCGGTTATAGTTAGCACCTAGGCCTTGGCACGAGGCCTTGATAAAGAAATGAAAGTTCAACATTATGCATTTCATCATTACGAAAGTAGTTAGTGATATTGCATGTGACTATTCGATTAGTATAATATCCATGTGAATAAGTAAATGGTATTATTTCATTTTATTTCTGTCATATTATGTTGAAGTTCAAGTTTAAAAGGATTTTGTTTTAGTTTTATACATTTCCTTAAATGTTTATACTTATTTCTGAAAGTTTCTGTTGTATTTCTTACCCTTACTGAGCATTTGAGCTCACCCCTTTCTATGTTTTATTTTTCCCAGGATTCCAAGAAGTGTATTGTGATTGAAATGCAGGGTTAAGACAACGTAATAATGGCATTCATAAAGGATTATTTATGTTGTTTTGTATGTTATGAAGTGTAATGTAACATTTATGTATGTAATCAATTTTCCAAGACTACTAAAATGATCGGTTCTTCAGGACTTGATTCCTTGTAATCATGCCAATGTATTAAAATAATGCACTGACTCTGGGTAACTGGGGTCAGGGCATTACAAAAAAAATGACGAAAATACCTAATAAGGGGTAGTACTTCTGAAATCAGATCAAGTTCCCTAGTTAATGAGATTTTTTGTATAGAATGAGGAAATTCACACCATCCCAAAGTCACTCCTCATGATTATATCTATATAGGCAATAAGAGGCTAATTTCTACCCTCTTTTTATATAAACCTAATGAATTAGAATCCAAGCCAAAGCCACTAAATTATCATATTCATATGGATGTCATAGATATAGTGATTATATCCTCTTGTCGATAGATTCTCATAAAACATAAGATAAACCACATAGTTATTGCACTAATAACCAATTAAATCACATCACAATCAATGAATTCACTATGATAATAGTCATTTTTGGTCCCATAATTGGATCATTTGAATCTTGAAAAGGTTTAAAATTCTCACTTCGGGTCGATATCTCTTGAAAATGAGGCTTGAAAATAAACCATATGGTCTAAAAAAACTAAAAAATCATGCTCTAAAAATGATACCTTCTTTTACAATATATAGGGAAAATTAGTGGGAGACAAAACACTAGTTATGTGTTGGCCTCTTTCCGCCCATAAATAAATCATACTCAAGTTAATCATAGGGGGATATATTTCATGTATTCATCATAATATATAGGGGACTCTTAATAATTTCTATTATTATCATATGTTATAACTGAATATATAAATCACCATAAAATGATCAATGAGAAATATTAGTAGGTTGTCCTCATAAAATTTCTAGAAATGTAGGGCCCTAAGTCCATCCCATAGCATGAGAATCTCCAATATTATAATATTGATTGTCATAAGTCTATCTGATTAATTTTTAATTAACATCTCCTCATTTATGCATCGGAGGATGGGGAATATTTGTTTCCCTATAATTCAACCCTCTGGTTCATCAGGAAGAGGGTCCTTGTAATCCATCCCTGAAACTTTCCTCATATTGATTATCGAATATTGAATTCAATGTCATCACATTTGGTGGTACCATATGTTTGAGAAAAATTACATTTAATCAACTTGATCAATAGGGTTTATCTGAAATTAAGTTACAAAAGAGACAATCCCAGTGGTATTAATCGATTTACTACCTCGTTCATGAGTTCATCCACATAGTAAAATTGGAATATAACCTAAAAAGGATGAAACCAATAAAGAAAAGGATAACCCTATAGAAATTTTCCCTTAGGTAACATTGGATAAATTTGGAACACCCCTAAATTAGACACAGTAAATCTAGATCTTGTCAAAATATGGGATCAAGAGGCATGAAAAGTCATAGTTATGACTGTATCATATTAGGTAAAACTCCATCACACATAGTTGGATGTATTTTTTTCCAAACCAATATCACCAAAAAACCAAATAGGATAAAATTATATTAATCTATTATGGTGACCTATATAAGAAAATAAACATCTATAAGGGTGTAGGTACCCCAAAAGTAACCATTTTAAAAAAAATTATCCTCACTTCTTACTTTTAAAGAAAATGTGAGCTAATTTCCTTAGTATTATATATTATATAGAGTCTCCCATGTCTCCTCAAATGATAAATTAGGTTTAAAAGATTAAATGACAAAAGGTACATGAAATCATAATTCCCCCTATTAGATTATCCACATAAAACAACCGTGATGTATTCCTTGATATGTATTTTGAATATAATAAAACCCCCTAGTTTACACATGGATATAATGATCGGGTACCCACAACATATAGACTGTTAAATATTATTAGTGATGAAATTTATGATTCCAAATAACATTGGGTGGAAAATAAAATAAAAAATCATAACCAATCATTCAATAATTCCTCTCAAACTAAAATACTAGAAGAAAGTTTATACACTCAATAATATAGGAAAAACTAATCATTAGGATCCCCTACTAATCTATCATCATCACATTCCTAATGTGGATAATGGGAGATGAATTGACACATCCTTCATACATAAGTTTACAAAATCTATTGGGAACATTTCATTATAAAATTATATTACCTAGTTAAAGAGGAAAAATGAACACCATTGGTGACTCAACACTAAGATTTTTTAGGGAAACAAGCCCATTAGTGATGAAATTTGAGTTGAGATACTTATTTCAATAGTTTATCTACCTCATGAGGAATTTATTACTCAACCTGTGAGGATAGAACCACTCACTTTAAAATACCAAAGACTCATCATTCTCTTCATTTAATTTCTTTTCTAACGGAGTTTTGGGATTTTCCTCTACTAATTCATCACTAATCCCCAGTATAGGTATGTAATCTAGAGAATATCTTGATAAATTGACCAAAACCATAATATATTCTACATAACACCATAAATGATTTATTAGAGTCCGTAAAAATAAGGTGTTCACTAATATAAATAAATATTAAATCATATCTTGAATGGGATAAATTTACACCCTCCCTAGTAAATTTTACCAACCATAACTTTTTATCCTTTAAAGGCATTAATGGCCCAAAAAAGAATCTCATCCAATTTACCTCATGGTGTGGACTGATGTTGGGAACCTCTAAATTAAATTTGTTATACAATCTTATATTCTTCATATAAGCACAAGAGGGACCAATATTTTTTCTAGTACAACAACCTAGTGACCCGATCAATCACCCGGTGGGAAGATCTCTAACAATATTTTCTCAATTATTTTCAATAAAATTTGAGGTCTAATAGAACCTAAAACCTCCATAATTAAAAATATCATGGAAAAAGTGGTTCACTAACTTCATTACCTAGTTTAAGGGTTTTATATATTCCCTAGAGATACAACTTCCTTAGGAGATAATTTTAACAATTTGTGTTTAAAACCTATATGATGATTTAGCTATGACATTTATCTTATATAAATACCCTACTCCATTCTAAGAATTAAATGAAATAGAAAAATACCTAGAGGATAACATTCACTAAAACATGATAAAATATCTGCAATAATATCCAATGCAACATAGGAAACCTAGTAAGGTAGAAACAACCATCGTCATCCTCAAGACAAAAATGGCATCCTCCCTAGCCACCAAAGAAATTAGTTTAAAGTAAAAACCTTCTCTCAAACCTCAAAAAATATATATATAATGCATTCTATAATAAAAACATAAAAGATACATGTAATTAGTATAGGTTGAATGACTTTGAAATTAGAATAAACATGACTAACTCCTTTTATCCCAAATGGTTCTTGGGATATTTAATGTTTATCTTAGAGCACCACTTGATCGAGTTTTCAGAGATCAAGAAACTAAAGGAGTAAGGTCGTGAAATCTCACCATTTAGTTACCCTACCATCTAATATTGTTTCATACCATTCAATACTAATTTATTTTATAGGATTTACTATAAATAATATTAAACAAATCTCAATTAGTATTGGATAATCCCAATGTACACATAGATTTCATGGGTACCACCTTAAACACAAATAAATTAAATTTATAGAAGTGATGATAAAAAATACAAAGAATTTTTATGGACAGATTATATAGGATTCAGATAACCACACCCACTCTATAATTAAGGCATGACAAAGTAAGCCAACCATAACCCCAATTCTCTTTAAAAAAATTGTGTTTATTACTCTTAATTTATATTCTTTCAAATACTTTGGAAACTACTAAAAATGTGGAAAAGATAAAACCCTCATGGGTATGTACACTAGTTTGGACTCTTATAGAACTAAAACCCCTAGAATTGGGAGCTCATTTCCCACATTTCTAAATTAAACCCTTATCTAATAAAAAAATTTAGTTTTATATTATCAATATCATGTGATTGAAACACTAATATACTAATGAGGATGATTTTTATGAACCAGTATCCCCCAATAACTCTTAAAGATTCATTTGTGGTAGTGGGAGAGATTCTAATGGTGGTACTGAGAGTTAGGGATATATCATTGACACGGTATTTATTCCACTAAAATAAATATGGAATATATTCAACAAGATCAACATAAGTAAAATTATGATCTAGGATCCTCTAATGATTACCTAACTATAAATAGATTAGTGGATTAGCTAGTTAAACCACAATAATCTAGTCAACATAAGAGTTCAATGGGTCATAGACCACTTATCCTTTAGGTCTTCAAGGTACATCTATATTGTATGCCAAGGAAGTCATCCTCATGGTCACCTTATCCTTCCATGCCTCGATACCAATATTAAACACATGGATAGAGAAAAAGTTTATATATATGTATTTCATGTCAAATGTTTTCAAAATTTCATCTGGGGTTCATATAACATTTTTTTATAATTGATAGCTCTAGTGTATTAGAGGAGTGTGTTATAGTTATCTCTTCAGATTTTTTCCTAGTTAAGGCATATATTGGTGGTATATCTTTAGAGTATAATGAAAGTTTTTGTCATTTTATTATCGATGTATTTCGGTTTCATCATTGGTATCATGGTGTTTTATATTAAGAAATAATTAATATAGTATCATAGTGATTTAGTTGAAAACATAAACATAGTTATATCAATTATTTATTTTATTTTTCATGGTTTCACTATGATCTATATGGTTTTATAGTTCTATAGTTTCAAAGTTTTGATGAACATGATGGTGTATTCATGACTATTTATTTATAATCCATATTTAGTTTCCAATTAATATGTTTTAATTTTTTTTATATATTTGCTTGATTTATTTAATTTAAAATTTAATATATACTCTATTACTTTCTCATGTGGTACCCAATAAGAAATCACAAGTGAGATACAAGTTTGAGTGTTAGTATTATTTATTTTCAAACATGAATGTGTGAGATCTAATAAGTAATCACAAGTGGGAATAAAATTATTTAAAATTAGATAACAACACTTAATAATATTTCAATTAAATTTTGAACTAATTAAAATTAAAAAAATAATTATTAAAATGTGGAAATAAAATATTTGGAATCATATATTCCTAAATTATATTCACATATTTGATAATATCCCCTTCATTTTTTCCTCTAATATTAGTTTTAATAATTTCATTTGTTAATTAAATTCTATAATTATATCATAAATCATACAAATAATTATATGTATAAATATTATTTAAAGCATATAATTCTAGTGTATACACACATTCATTTTATTATATCAACCCTATTGTAACTAATACATCAATTATTAGGTTAATAAATTGCTCAATTTTGTGCATGATGAAAATACTTACAAAAAATACTGTCTAATGTTATAATCCTTTGAAAAAATTATAGTAAAACCAATGTTTGTAAATCATTCAAAAAGTTTCCTTAGTATACCTATCCATTGGTATGGTGATGAGCCTATTATTATAACGTGCTCGGTGGTCATCCAAGCCCATCCAATTTTACCTCATCATTCCTAATTCAAACATTAAAAATATTGATTTTCTATTTCTAACATACTCATGTTTAAACCAACTTAATGAAATTTTGATGTCCATGCCCTTTTATGTTGTACACAAAATCAAAGTGAAGTAGTTTCCAATTCATGTCAAGGGTCACTTCTCACCATCGAATTCCTATTGGGGTTTCACCCCACCCACTCCTTTCCCCATTTGTAAAGTTTTTATCACTATCATTGGAGTCACTCGTCATTTATAATGGGTTAATTTATTAATTATCAACTGAAAAACCTTTCTATTTAGAAAGACCCTGTATTACGTGATTATAAACTACAAAACAATGCTTAAAGATATATGAACTTAAACTACAATTATGTCACCCTCATCACTAAAATCAAATATGCTTGCACCAATTTTTGGTTCAAAATTCA
This sequence comes from Viscum album, assembly GCA_963277665.1. Lineage (NCBI taxonomy): Eukaryota > Viridiplantae > Streptophyta > Magnoliopsida > Santalales > Viscaceae > Viscum > Viscum album. Next base: position 1,163,355,206 of record OY728121.1, read on the forward strand.
TGTCAGTTTGGCTTCACTTGGGATTGGAAAGTGACCCCATTTTTCTCTAAGCTCTATGACCTTAAACTAAGAGTATCCATTTTAGTCCAAGATGTATGACCTTAAAATTTAGGAACCTTTAGTAAAATTTGTATGACCCTTAACTCTAATAATATCATCCCTTAACTATATCCAACATGCCATGTATTTCAATTAGACTCCCACTCATCCATGTCGATCTGATCTCATTCATGTCATGCAAGCCTCTATATTTTCAGGACAAATAACTTTTCATTGTGAGAAATACTCCATGACTCATGAGTATAAACTCTATGGAATTTATCTTTAATCTCTATAACTATAAATTGAGATACATCAACTGGTCAAAGTTTTATATCCTTAAACTTCAAGCACTATATAGTACAAAAATAAAATACCAAAAACATTAAAGAAATTAATGAAAAAAATGGGCTAAAAATTTGAAAACAGTATCCTAAACAAAATTTATATAGTTAATCATTGATCCTAGAATCTTAAGGGCTTAGGAAAAATTTAGATAATAAAATGAAAATATACACAAATATTCTGGGGACTGATATATGTCACCAGTAAAATCCAAGTTATTCTCCCTAGGTTAAAAATTTAGGAAAAAGTAAAAAATCTTGTCTATGTAGAAATCCTCCCCTTTTGGTCATTTTCCTTAGTGTTGAATTTATTTAAATATTTATCCAAGGGTAATTTCATTCATATTTTTTGAAAAATACCCATACTTTATTTTCATGGTCATAAACTACATGAAACTTTGTTTTTATCTCTAAGACCTTAAACTATGTTTCATTTTTTGTCCAAGATATACGACCTTAAATTTTGAGCATCCATTTTTTAAGCTCTATGAACTTAAACTAAGAGATTTAAATTTTCTAAACTTTATGACCATAAACTAAGAGATACTAAAGGGTCAAGATCTATGAACATAAACTATGAGTAACGCAATATTTATCAAATTAGTATTTCCTTAAACTATGTTCATGTTCCTCACTACACAAAATCCAAGGTTTCTTGCATCGGATTTTGATTGTTGATTCACATAGAGTTGGTTTTTCTCATTAATGTAAAGTTTACTCACATTAATCCAAAATCTAAGACCATCAACTAAGATTAATAATTTATTCTAATCTATATGATATTAAATTTAAAGCAACTTCTGTAAAATTTGTACATCCTTAAACTTCATACATCTAATTTTGGTCCAAGTTTCACATAATTAACCTAAAAATAAATATTTTAGTCTAAGTTAAATGTCCTTAAAATAAATAAAAATATACATTAAACTTTTCAAATAAAAAATCCACAAATATTATATTGAACAAAAGTTCAATATGTTACTTATATATCAAAAATTATTATAAGAATTATAAAAAATGTAATGTGTACAAAAAATAAAGAGGCACAAAGTACACATGATGTAATGACCTGTGTTTTTTCAGATTGTATTTTTGAGAAGAAATTTGAATTTTTTTTCTTGCAAATGCTTGTAAGGGATAAAATGGTAATTTTTTTCCTATCAGATGATCTTAGATAATTTTTATGACCACTACAGTGGTCTCTAAATAAGGTTTTTACCCTTTTAAAGATGTTTGGTGCAAATCTAAGTTGTTCAAATTTTAGAATAAAATTTAATATTTAATATTTAATAAATTAAATATTAAATTATTCATGCGGGTTTTTTTCATAACTTTTGAATAGAGTGTTGGATTTATATTATATCTCCACCATTGAGTCTAGAATATGGGGTTTTTTCTCGGCGGTTCATAAACTCGATTTGGGAATCAAGGCTGGTAAGGGTCCCTGTTTCTACTGTTTTATTTTATTTTCTTTTATTTTTCTTATTTTTCTTTTCTTTATTTTCCTTTATTTCCTCTAGCTTCTTGATTATGCCCTGAGGATTACCCATTCACATGAACTAATAGAAAAAATAGTTATAGGTAAATATATTGAGAGAGTGGGGGGGAATAGAGGTACTGTCGCGGAGCACTCAACGTGATAGATTGACATGTGACAACTAGGAACTACAGATTTGGGAAAAGCTTCAGCAATTTCCATCCAAGGGTAGGACTTTTAAGTTTCAATGATATATCCTTGTAGATTTTCCATTTTCTAAATTTAAAGACCTATTATTCTTTCTTGTGTCCCCTAGAGGCCTGATCTATTGATTTGGGGGTCAAAATGAAGGTTTCAGGCATTTTAGAGGTTTTATGTTTGGGAAAACTAGGCTACATGGTGTGTGGTTCAAGGGGACACACTATGTGTTCTTCCCATTTGGTAAAGATGAAGTTTTAGGGAGTACACACCATCTATGGGATCATACACACAATATATTAATGCTCTTCCATGTAGTCGAGTACCTATCCAGTCTACCCTTATTAGAGTACACGGGAGTGTAGTGTACATGGCCAGACCCTGTGTGGGTAGAATTCCATATACAAGTACATGGCCTGACCAAGTACATGGCCAGTCCAGTTGAGGGACACTAGCTGGTACCACCTATAGGGTACACACCATGTACTTTTCTTACATGTCGTGTACAAGTACACTTCTTATCCAAGTACATGGCCAGGCCGGTTAAGGGACATGATTAGGTACCTCATGTAGGGTACACGTTGTGTACCCATCTTACACACCATGTCTAGGGGGGATTACATGCCTAGGTGGGACTTTGTTGGTACACGTTGTGTACTCGAGGGGACACATCGTGTACTTCCCCCTTGTAACCCTTTAAGGATTTTTCATATCTTTTCACCCATGAGTTAGAATTAGACCCATTATTAGTCCATTATAAGTATATTTTCGTGTATACCATGATGGTAATAACTATGAGGTGTATTGAGAACTCCTGGGTAGAATTTTAGGCTTTCTTGAATAACGAGGTTCTTCCTATGATAATCTTATTTAGTAGTCTCTTGATAGTGAGATCTATTCTGAGATGATCCATGAGATATATATCTTGAATTATGTTTCTATATATTTTACTTTCGGCATGTATCCCTTGTGATATTTTCTCTTTTGGCCTAAGAAGTCATAAGACCAGTTGTTTTTGAGTATCCCCTATAGTATCCCCCTTTTACATTTTGACTTATAGGATCCAAAGTAGTATGACTTTATCTTCTTACTGTTACCAAGGATCCCCTGATGGATGACTTTGCTTACAAGATGATTTATGGATTCCCTTATTGGATCTCTTTAACTATGTATTGTTCAAATGATCCCACGTAAGATGCATCTTCCTTTTCATATGGTTATAGAGGGGCCCCTTTAATATTACTTCACCTATGTGTTGTTCAGAAGATCCCATGTAAGATGTATCTGCCTCTGTGCATTTTTGTGAGGGTCCCATGTAGGATACCCCTTCCTTTGTAACATTAGGATCCTGTGTAGGATTAATAATTTACCTTACAGCTAAGTATCCCGAGTAGGATTCCTTTTCTTATGTGTTTACTTTGAGGATCCCAAGTATGATGCCTCTCGGTACTTGGCTTAAGAGACCCAGTGGGTGCCCCATTGTTTTACTTAACATAAGCTAGTACAATGGGTTTGGGTAGAGATGGTATCAAGTGTTTCCTTAGAACCCATTCCAAAAATGTAATCCCATGGGGCTGTGACAGTATTGGTGGGTTTAGGAATTCATCCACCATCACTCGTTTGTTTATACTTTCACATGTTTATTATTGATGTAATGATGTTTACCTAAGTTTATTCCTTGTTGGTGTATGTTGAGCCTGGCGTGAGGTATCCTTATTCTCTTTGGGATGCCCAAATGTTCTTCCTAGGATCTAACATCTGATCCTGGTTGTTTGGGATTACTAGAGGTGTTTCCTGGAATCTGGTTGTTGAGCCTTACATGATGTATATAGGATGCCTTAGACATTTTTATCTCCTTGAATATTGATGAATTTGTATAACATGAGTGATAATTGGATTCTAATTATAGGAATTCCTTTTATGGACTCATAGGCCTGATGAATTCCATGCCTTGAGTGATACTTGTATTCTCAATGTAGGAATGCCTTGGATGGGCTCGTAGGCTAGTTTACTATAGTAGTGGATGCCTTGGATGAGATACTTGGATCCTAATTCCATTATATTCCATGGAAATTTTTTCTCATGGATCTTGATTATGGTAGTGGATTCTTAGGATGGGCTTTCTCTTTGGGTATTAATTCCATAGGATTCCTTGGTCCTTGCTACCCCTTGGATCTGGCTTGCTTGGGATCGCTTTGGACATGGTCTACTGGCATGCTCCTTGGACACCCCTAAATTATTTACCAATTTTCCATCGATATGCTCGAGGGACTTGAAGAGGATAACTTGGTCTCCTATACCTTGGATACATACCTTCGTAGTCTGACACTTAATTATATAGCATGGATATAACGGATGTTATACATGTTATTACATAGTGTAGGATGATGAGGATGCCTTGGTCTTTATACCATGGATCTGGTCCTCAGGGTCTGACACTTGATTAAAAAACATAGATCACAGTTATTTGCAGTGAACTGTGTAGGATTGACCATTGGTATACAACAACTATATTTAAAATGATTGGAGGTGAGTATAGGTGATCCCAAGTTTAAGGGAAGTATCCCCTTATGGTGATGTAGCTTGCTCAGAGACATTTATACCATTAGCCAAAGCAGGTACATATTGATTGGGATTATGGACCCATATATCGACTTAATGTTGCATGACTTGAGTGGTATGACATCCATCTCAATTTCCCTGCATAGGATGTCTAGGTGATAGGGATTATGGACCTAAGGATCGACTACTGATTTTTTTTTACATTATTTCATTCACTTACTCATGAATATTCATATTTATGTACATATGTATAGGTATGAGACTATACATGTATACGTATATAGATATAGAAATCCATGGTGGAACTTTATGAGTTGACTAGGATTACATATCTGAGGTTAAACTATGGTTTCATGTTTTTTTACTTATCTTTTCAGTTGTATCTCAACAAGGTTGAGAAATTTTTCTTTTTCATCCACTTATAGCAGCGTATTTATAGGTTTCTTGTCAGGGTGGACTAATGAGATTATTTATCACCCCTAAATGTTTTTTTATATGTACATCTATACCCTAGGTAATTTTTTATGGTTGAAAACAGTTTGCATGGTGGTTAGGGTTGAGGCCAAGAGTTTCATGTTTAAGCGGAGCTACTTGTGTGGTATCTTATGATCAGGTCAGTGTAGTTCGACAGTGTCTGGAGACCGATTATTTGGTCTAGATCATAGTTCATAGTATAGCTTTGTACTTTTATTTTAGTTTATTTTTTATTTTTTCATCTTTATAGTTGGCACAGTGGGGGGGGGGCAGTGTTTTATTTATTGCATAGCAGTTCGGACTTTTATAGAATTTCCATTTATTATTACAGCATTTTCTATTTTAGTTATTTACTTCTTCCACACTCCGTTTAATTTCTAATATGTCTGATACTTAGATATTTTTATTGTTTTTTACTCTTATATGAGGTTATATTCTCTCCATTATCACACCCTAGAACCTTGATACTAGTTAGCATCCTCTGGCATATAGGGAGTTGAACTTGAGGCCTCATAACCGACCGGATCAGGACACTGTTTTAGTGGAATCTGGGTCAGGTTGTTGCAAAGTGGTATTAGATCAGATCTTTTTATGGTCTTTACTATTTTGGATATTTTTTACAGGACTATTAGAAATGTGTTGAATCTAATTATAGATAGCATAACAGTGCATCGAGAACACTTGTTCTGGTAAGAAGTCAATGTTATCAGGGTATGGTATTATTGTTCTGATTTGCGATCTTACAGTGGTATACAATTTTCTCCTTGATAGAAACACATGTTGTGTGGATGTGGTGATTTAATATGGATTTTTGGCTCTTTTCCTATAGGAAAAAGGCTAGAGGTAGATTTTGACTCTTGTATGGAAAAGGAAAGAGGTGTCTCGTGCATCATATTTAGAATGTAGGAATCACATCATATAAGCCTTCTAGTGTGCGATGTTTACTAATTACTGAGGCCAATTTACTTTGGCCTACATACATATAGATATTTCATTCTCATTTAAGGTTATGTGGATCTATGTTGAGGTATTTTTTTTGAGGCTGATGACTCATTCCTCGTGCACGGGAGGTGAAGTGACCCAAGTAGGTTAATAAGGCACGTTTTTACCATCTGTTTTACCCCTTATAGGGTGTCATTTCTTAGTTTATGGTTATCTAGTTAGATCATATATTAATATGTCGATAGATACTAGGAATTCTCTTGTGAACTAGAACTCAAGGGGTATTGCCTTATACAGACGCTCGGTGAGTGTCAATTAAATTTCTTTTCTGCATTATTATCATGACCTCATGGGAGTAGTTCTTTATGAGGAATCTCAGTGAGGATCCGTCCCTTGTAGGTCATGTTTCCAGTTTTGGCCATCATAAGTCATTAAAATATTTATCTTATTTAGATAGGTTTGATATTTTTGGATAGGTGGTTAGACCTTCTGACCTAGTTGTGAGACTTGTTTTGTAGGGATAGGTGGGAGACCTAGAGGCCCTTAGTTTTGACTCAGACCTTGTAAGTAGATATTAATTTATTTTGAAGGAAACCTGCATGAGAGGGGTTGGCCCATGTTTCCAAATGCCTTTTTAGGTAGTGATCTTGGTTGTATGATCATTTTGAGATTGAGGCATGGTTAGTTCTCAAGTTTTACGTTATAGTCAGGTTAATGCCTTCAGGTTTTAATGAATCACTTTGGGTGATTTGGTTTCAAGATTGGATTCAACATACAGGACTATTTGGGTGCCTAGAAATGTGGAATAATGTTTTTGTTGTTGATAAAGTTATCCCAGTGTGGATATATTATTGTGACTTGAATGATGTCAGGTGATGAGATTTCATGGAATAAATTATGCCATAGGTGAGGTTCTGGATTTTGAAGAGAAGTTCCAAGGGAGATTCTGGATTAATGAAACTAATGTTTCATGTAGTAATATAATCTTAGACTTGTGTTGGGTGAATTGCTAGAGTGTGAGTCTGGGGATAAAGGTATACACCGATTGTGCATAGTGTCATTGAATCTTAATTGGTTAGTGTCTAGGTGTGATCTGAGGACTGATGTTCTCCAGACTCACTATGATATTGGTTTCTAGGGAGTTTTGGTTTTAAATTATGAATGTCCCTCCTTAGTAGAGGTGACATTGGGAATGAATGAGGTACCGTGAGATGGTTGACCCGTGGAAAAAATCTTGGTCAGGTTTTAACAAGATGTGAGTGTGGCTAGAAGGGAGCTGTCTATGCCCCTTTTGTAAAATCTTAGTGTACTCTTATTAGAAATGATCATGATCTATCTTGATATCATCTTGAGTACGTTGAGAGAGCATCATCCTTACGCCATGATCCTTTTCGTTCTAAATGTTTTTTCTATCTTGATAAGGAGACCTATTGAGGTTACATGCAAAGAGCGGTGTAAGGTAAGCCATATGGTGGGGAGGGCACCATTGGATATTTGAGGGTGGTGTCCCTCATTTTCTATTGAACTTCAGTTTTTTTCAAGGGTAGTTGGGCTTAGAGTTTGGTTTTGAAGAAATGATAAGGGTATTACAATGGTGGGGAGTACAAGATCAGACATAGTTGAACATCTTCCATGTAGGAGATGGTTATTGATGCTATGAGGATGGTCATTGGAAAGCCTATATAACATGGTTGTGAAGATTATTGGGTTGAGAGCATGGATTCTAGTCTTTTCACCAATCTTCTTTGGGCATGAGAAGGTTTATGGTGGGGATATTCTAAGGACTTGTTCTTTTTTGGACTGTAATTTTGAGCAAAAATTTGAATTTTTTCATTCAAATCCTTATCAAGGATAAAATGATAATTTTCCCTAGAAGATGATCCGGGATTTTTATACCACTCTGTTAGTCCCAGAATAGGGTGTTTACCCAAGGACATGAGTTTTGTAGAAATCTGAGCCATTCGAATTTTAGTGGAATAATTAATATTTAATATTTAATAAATTAAATATTAAATTATTTGTGCAGGTTCGTTTGGCCATAACTAATAAACTGAGTGTTAGATTAATATTTTGTCTCTTCTTATGAGTCCATAAAGGAGATTTCTACCTAGGCAGGGCATAAACTCGAGTTGGTAATTGGGACTGGTCGGGGCCCCCATTTCTTCTCTTTTCTTTTTCTTTTCTTTCCTTCTTTTTCTTTCCTTTATTTTCCTTTCTTACCTAAGGCTTCTCACGCATGCCTTGAGGATTCCCCCTTAGCAAAACCTATGAGATAAAATAGAGATATAGATGGATAGATATATAGATAGATATAGGTGGTAGGTAGATAGGTACCGTAGTGGAGCTCTCGACAAAATGGATCGACATACGACAACCAGGGACTACAGATTTGAGCGAAGCTCTGATAGTTTCTGCCCAAGGGTGGCCCTTTTATGTTTTCACCATATATCCCAATATATTTTCCATTTTATAAATTTAATTCCCTATTATACTTTCTTATATCCCCTAGATGTCTGATATATTGATTTGGGGGTAAAAACAGGGGTTTCAGATATTTTGAAGCTTTTTTGTTTGAGAAAACCAGGCTACACGGCGTGTGGTTAAGGGGGAAACACCATGTGTTCTTCCCATTTGGGGAAGAGAATGTTTTTTAGAGTACACTCCGTGTATGGGGTCATACATTCTGTATACAAGTACTATGTTTTGTATCTAAGTTGTTGTCCAGGCTACTCATGTATGGGTACACGACCGAGTAGAGTACACATCTAGACCCCATGTGGGTAGAATTCCATATACAAGTACAAAGCCTAGCCATGTTCATGGACAGGTAAGTTGAGGGACATGGGAAGGTACCACTTATAGGGTATATTCTGTGTACCCATATTTCATGTTGTGTATAATTACACAGCATGGCCAAGTACAAGTCAAGGCCAGTTGAGGGACACTGGTAGGTACCTCGTGTCGGGTACACATCGTGTACCCATCTTACACGCGATGTACATGGGATTTGGCATGCCATGTCTAGCGGGACTACATGACCAAGTGGTACTTTGGGAGTAAACATCATGTATTCAGGGGGAAACATCGTGCACTTCCCCCTTGTAACCCTTTGAGGTTTTTTCATATATTTTCACCCATGAGTTGAAATTGGACCCATGAGTAGTCCATTATAAGTATATTTTCAAATAGACCATGATGGTAAGACCTTTGAGTAATTTTTAGAACTTTTGGGTGGAGTTTTAGGCCTTCTTGAATAGATAGGTTCTTCCTCTGATAATCTAGTTTAGTAGTCTCCTAAGAGTGAGACCTATTTAGAGATGAGCCATGAGAAATCTCTCTTGACAGATGTTTATGTACTTTTTTCCTTTAAGGATGCATCCCTTGTGTGATGTTCCCTTCTATCCTAAGTGGTTATGAGACTAGTTTTTTTTAGGATCCCTTATAAAATTCCTCTTTTTATGTTTTGACTTAGAGGTTTCTAAGTTTTATGCCTCTATCTTATTACTATTACTAAGGATCCCTTAAGGGATGCCTTTCCTTACAAACTAATTTAGGGAGTCCCTTGTAGGATCCCCCTACATTTTACCATTTAGAGGATCCCATGTAGGATTTGAATACCTTTTTGTATGGTAATAGAGGGTCCCCTGTAGTACACCTTTACCTATGTGCTATTCATAGGATCCCATGTAGGATGCCTCTTCCTCCAAGTGTTGTTTTGAGGGTACCATGTAGGATTCCCTTTATTTGGTACCTTGTGGATCCCATGTAAAATTTCTCCATTCCCTTATAGCTAAGGATCCTAAGTCGGATGCCTTTACTTATGTATTTACTTCAAGGATCCCAAGTAGGTTGCCTGTTTGTGTTTTACGTGAGGGACCTAGCTGGTTCCCCATTGTTTGACCAACCCTAATATAGTATGTTAGGTTTGGGTAGAGATGGTATCAGGTGTCACCTTAGAACCTATTCTAAACTTGTAGTCCATGGGTATGTGATAGTAGTGGTGGGTTTAGGCATTCGTCCACCCTCACTCATTTTTTTATAATTTCACAACATTATTGTTGATGTAGTGATGCTTACCAGAGGTGCTTCTTGGTTGGTGGTTGTTGAGCCTGATGTGAGTTGTCCTTATTTCTCTTTGTGATTCACATACATTCTTCTTGGGATCTCGAATCTGATCTCGGTTTTTAGGATTTTTAGAGGTGTTTCATAGAACCCAACTACCGATCCTTACATGATATATATAAGATGCCTTATACATTTCTAGATCCATGGATCTTGATGAATTTTTACACCTTGAGTGATACTTGGATTCCCATTGTATGAATGCCTCGGATGGACTCATAGGCCCGATAACTTATATTCCTTGAGTGATAATTGGATTATCGTTTTAGGAATTCCTTATACAGACTCATAGGCTAGTTGACTATGGTATTGTATGCCTTGGATTAACTCCTTGGATCCTAACTCTCTTAGATGTCGTGGATATTTTTTCCATGGATCTTGATTGTGGTAGTGGTTTCCTTGGATGAGTTTTCTCCTCATGCCTTGATTCTATAGGATTCCTTGGTCCTTATTACCCCATGGATTTGTATTTCTTAGGCTCTCTTTGGATGTGGCCTATTGACATGCTCCTTGGACCCCACTCAAGTCTTTACTAATTTTCCATTGAGATACTCTTGGGACTCGACAAGGTTTACATGGTCTTCAATACCTTGGATCCATCCCTTCGTGGTCTGACACATGATTATACAGTGCGGCCGTGATGGATTTTATATATGTGATTACATTAAGTAGGCTGGTGAGGATGCCTTGGTCGTTATACCATGGATTCGGCCCTTGGGTTCTGACACGTGATTACTCAACATAGGCCATAGTTGGTTGTAGTGAACTTTCTAGGATTGACCATCGGTATACCACATCCTTCTTTATAGTGATTGGAGGAGAGTATGGTTGAACCCAGGTGTCAGATGAGTATCCCAATGTGGTGATGTAGATTTCTTGGAGACAAATCTATTGTTGGATGAAGCAGTTACATGTCAATTGGGATTACAAACCTAGATATTGACTTATTGATACACAAATAGAGTGGTATGACATCCAACTCAATTCCCATGCATAGGATGTCCAGGCGATCAGGATTATAGACCCAAGGATTTACTGCTGATTATTTTTATGTTATTTCATTAACTTACTCATGAATATTCATATTTATGTATATATGTATAGGTCTGGGACTATACATGTATACATGTATAGATATGGATATCCATGGTGGCACTTTCCTAGTTGACCATGATTACGGGCCTAGGGTTAGAATGTGGTTTCAGGTTTTGGTTTTACTTATCTTTTCAGTTATGTATCCACTAGGATAACCACTTTAAATTTTTCACACTTATATTAGCATATTTATGGTTTCCTTATTAGGTTGGCCTACTGAGATTATTTATCACCCCTTCATGTGCACCTCGATGTATGTATAGAAATTATTTTTTCTTTTCAGGTTGAGAATGAGTTACATGGTGGTTAGGGATGAGGCCCAGAGTTTCATGTTCAAGCAGAGCTTCTCGTGTGGGTTATTCTGATCGGGCTGGTTCAGTTCAACGGTGTCTGGAGACAAGGTACATGGCCCGTCTTGGAGTTCATAGTAGAACCATATACTTTTATTTTAGTTTATTTTGTATTTATGCATCTATATGGTTGTCCTAGTGGGTGACCAATGTTGTAAATATTTCATAACTGCACAAGATTTTATAGAATTTCCATTTATTATTACAACATGTTCTAGTTCATTTATTTTCTTCCTTTTCACTCTGTTTACTTTCTATTGTGTATAATACATAGTAATTTATTCTATTTTTTTTACTCTGTTATGATGGAATATCCTCCCCACTATCACACCCTAGGACCTCGCTACTAATTGGAAACCTCTAGTGTATGGGGAGGTGCACTTGATGCCTTGTAACCCACCAGCTTGGGGCACCATTTTAGTGGAATCCAGATCGGGTCGTTACACATGACCTATATTTTTTCCTACTAAAAGTTAATTTATGATCACTATATCCCACACTACTGGAAATAGAACCTATACCCATGGTTTAAAACCGTGGGTATATCCCTTGAAATGGTGGGTATACCCTATACCCACGGTTTCAGCAACCATGGGCTGTAGTGTCGTCGCAATAGGTCTATACTCACGGTTTTCAGAGAACCGTGGGTATAGACCACGAAAAATTGTTATTACCCACGGTTTAATAAACCGTGGGTATTGATGTATACCTACGGTTTGAAAACCATAGGTATTGATGTAAAACCCATGGGTATTCTGATTCACAGCAGCCCGCATTTACCCACGGTTTACTAAACCATGGGTATAGATTGGCTACATAATTATAGAAACATTTACCCACGGTTTGGTAAACCGTGGGTATAGACTGGTTCCTCAGGAATCTACACCTCATCCCACCATTCTTCACCTCATCCCACCACTCTACACCTCCACTCTTCACCTGAAATAATCCCACCATTCTGCACCTCCATTCTTCACCTACAATAGCACATATACAAGGCATGTCAAACTAGTTGTTCAATAATCCAACCTAATCCCCAACATCTAAACAGCTAAACTAGAACTGTCAATCCATTATATGGATGGTTAAATACATGATCCTTTATATAAAAATATCATCCTTACCTCATACATATGAAAATGAAAGTACAATACCAGAACAAGATGATTTACAAAGTTTACTAAAAAGCCTAATTTCCATGTTGGTTATACGAGACAACATGGATAATCTAATAATATCGCTACTAAATGGTTATACACTGTGACTATAAAAATCCATCAAATGGTTATACACCATATCCTTTATTCAAAAATTGGTTATACACCACAATTTAAAACTCCTTCAGTGATTGGTTATATACCCTATCTAAAATCCTCCTAAAACTGTTTATATACCCCATCCACAAGCTCCTTTTTAGAGTTGATCAAGTATAGAAAAATAGACTTAGTTAAATGGTATTCCTCAAACGGTCCCAATACACAAAGTAAAACAACAATCTCCCCACTACCCAACCCCTCCCCCACCCTCCCCACTACCCAGCCCTCCCCCTCCCCCTCCCCCCTGCCCAGCCCCTCCCCCTCCCTCCCCACTACCCAGCCCCTCCCCCTCCCTCCCCCTGCCCAGTCCCTCCCCTTCCCTACTGCCCAGCCCTCCCCACTGCCCATCCCTCCCCCTGCCCAGCCCCTCTCCCTCCCTCCCCACTGCCCAGCCCTCCCCCTCCCCCTCCCCCTCCCCCCTGCCCATCCCCTCCCCCTCCCTCTCCGCCTGCCTAGCCCCCCCTCCCTACTGCCCAGCCCTCCCCCTTTCCAGCCCTCCTGCCCAACCCCTCCCCCTCCCTCCCCACTGCCCATCCCTCCCCACTACCCGGCTCTTGGTTGAATACCCGATTCGGGTAGCATACCGAAACCTGTTAGAAAATAGTATAACAGATTTGATAAGGTACTACAACTCATTATAATATAAAATAGATTATAACGGATTATAACAGGAAAAAAATTATGAATTCGACTTTGAAACTGAATAAGTTCCCTTAAGATAAGTTTTTTGTAAGGTACTACAACTCACTGTAAAAAAGAACATATTAGAACACAAAAAATACCAGATTCATTCCCTGTATGAAATATGTAGATTCATGAAATGTTTTATTTGGATACAGACCCAACCAGGTAAGGTACTGCAACCTGTTAGAAAACATCCTAAAAATTTGATGAGGTACTACAACTCACTGTATTATAGAGCAGATTATAATAGAAAACAAATCTAAAATTAGGTGTCCAACTAAATATGTTCCCTTAAGGTATGTTTATTTAAGGTAATACAACTCACTGTAATACAAAACAGATTATAACACAAGAAATACCAGTCAAACTCATGAAGAATGTGATTATCACTGTATCATTTACTGCTTGAGTTGTAAACAATATAAACTTCCATAAATCCTATCCTGTTGAAGAGTTAGTTGGGAAAACAATACTTGCATCAATCCTCGCTGAGACATAAATGATACACATCTCTTAAGTTTCTTCTCCATGCTTGTAAATTGAAGGCATTAATTCCTTCATCCCACGCACATTCACCAATATTTCGGTTCATCACTATGCTGGGATGAGAACAATCAAAGTATGTCTAGAAACTCTTATACATGACCCACAAATCTACAACTTTGCATCATTGAAAATATCCATTGACTATTCATGTGATATGAATATCCCATTATGGAGACAAAACACACTGAATCACAACATAATCATAATAAAACACTACCTTGTCAATATACATTATAGTCAATAGTGAAAACATAATTGTTTAAAAGCATTATAATCATCTGTTTCATATGCTTTTTAGTCCACAAAAATCAATATACAGTGGAGTCAATAGTGAAAACATATCACCTACATTCATATGTTGGATGAAAGGGAGGTTAACTCCATGATTTTATGACCAATAACCTACATTCATATAGTGTGTAAATGAAAATGAAAAATGATGCATGGTAGGGAGGTTAATTCCACAATTTTAGGAAAACATACCTGTTGTAGAGATCTGACACTTATTAGTGCAGGATTACCTTGATCTCTTCATGTGCAGAGTGAGTCACCTTCAATATATAAATAAAAATAATCAATATTCATCTTAAAATATGAAGTGCGTAATAACATATGAAAAATTATTATGTGAAGGGAAATACTGAAAATTGTCTAGGAGATTATTTCAACGATATTACAAGAACATTCCTATTGAGGGGAGAGCAACACATCGGTCAAGATTCGATTGAGTAGAAATAGTCGACAGATGTACATGAGGATAGAAATCATGATCTTGAGGGAATTAGGGAATGAGATAGAGTGAATCTGGAGGTTTCCTGACTGAAATTCTTCGAAGGAGTAGGAACTGCGAGCAACGTATAAGGAGATGAGGAAATTTGGGATGATGGACCGTATTACATGATGAAAAAATTAGTGATGAATATGCCTTCAGTGTTTTATGGGTACTGGCGATGGGAGGGGAAATGCGAGTGACAACTCTAGGTGCAGCGCTGGAGAGGAAATAGCAGTGTGAACCATAAGAGGGGTACCGAAGGGGAAATGGAAGAATGATTCGTAGGAATTGTGGTAGAGGTGAAACGGGTGCAGGATTCACTGATGAAGGTGGAGGAGGAGGTGAATGGCTTACAATGGATTAAATGAAACCCTAAGATGTAGGGAGGAGTGGAGGTGGCTTCACGGGGGAAATGGGGACGCGGTCGACGGATGCCCAATTTTGGAGGGAGAAATTTGTTTTGGATGGTGACATGGCTGCGTAATAAGGTGACAGGTAATCTTTAAGAAGCATGTTTTAGTATAGATAATAGATAGATGTGTTACATATATTGTGTATTAAATGGGTGAGGGTAGGGTTGTGTATGTCTAACTGAGAACTGAACAACTTGCAACTTCCATAGCTCATAAGAGATAAATAGGGGTATTATCGTGTTTAAAATGGATAGTTTGGCCTTATATACACTGGATATTATATGGTGTGGTTTAATGGATTGATGAGAATGATATCACATGTTTTAATGTGGTGATTCATGTGATGTGCTAATTGATTAACTTATTTGGGAACATGATGAATGAAAATCCACCTTACTATGAGTGACATTTACCACTAGGATTCTGGATATGGAGGATCATTTGTATGATGGATATTATATTGAACATTATCAGAGGTGATGAAAAAAGCTGTGGAAATAGGCTATTAGCGATGTTGCTCATTGTGGTTACTGAGGTCATTGAGGTCATGTGTACAAAGTTCAGGTCCCATGAATTTGTTTTGACCCCCATTTTTTGGTGGTATCCTTCAGATTTAAGCGACATAGGGTAGATGATGATAATTTTAATTGATACAAAGGATGATACAATGTATTAGGCTATGTTTGGAGTGTGTGAGACCACTAGATTGGAGTAGGATTCTCACTGTATCTATGTTATAGTTTGGGGATGATTAGTCAGTCATGGTAAAGAACATGGGTCACTGTGTGTTGGGTTTTGTTAGGATATTGATCTAGTTTTTGGTAAAAAAATTTGAAACCTAGGGTTGTTGTGATATAATACGTGGATGTGTCATTAGGGAATCATGATTAATACATAATGGTGATAATTTATGAGTTGGAATGTGATTCAAAGTGACAAATAATTATATGAAAGGTCGAGGGAACTTCTGGTATGATATATTATGTATGTATCTTCCCACATTAGTATTTTACAAGGTAGGTAAAGTATCACATAGGGGTAGTTAAGAAAAACTAGAAGAAGCAGTGGGGAATTTTGATTGTTTTTTTTGTTCATATCATACACTTGTAGATGATTATCAATGAATTCAAAAACTGGTGTTAAGTTATCATTGAGATTGATTTCAGTGACATGTTTTTTTCACTTAAATATGATCTTAAAGTCATCAAAGAATAGGATAAGGATAGCTACAAAAGAAGAGACAACTCATAGTAATGTGGATATGAACAATTTGGCCATCATCTCTTGGGGAGTACACTGAGGAGAACCTTCAATAGCAAATGACTGGAGTAAGCTTTGAAAGTAAGTTGAGGAGAAGCAAATGAAACCCAAAAAACAAAAAATGAGCATAGCATTGGAAAAGGAATTTACAACTTCCCAATATCAAAAGGATGCCCTTTTAGAATTTTTGTTGGCGGTCCTGGAAAGAGCATTGTAAATCTCCCTTTTCTTGTTTAAGTGGCTACTCTGGGTGGTTTTGTTAATATCCACCTCACCCGTGCACTTGCTTTTTGTTTCCAGCGCACCCTTCAAGAACACTTTCAGCTTCCAGAATATTGATTCACTCTTCATCCCACATACCAATTATGTATAGTATGTAGTTATTGAGTTTAGTATAAAAGAAGATAAATAAAGGTTCTTAATTCATAAGAGAGTTGAGAAAATAATTATGATGGTGACCTGAGCATCCAAGTCATGGTCCACTTCTTCTACCGCACCTTCAAATCGAGGGTTGTTATCGACAACAATATTCACTACCTTGCGCAGATCTTCAGCAGTCAGCTTGGTGAGGGAAGCAGCAATTATCTTTTTACCTTCAGTTGACATCTTCCTTCAACAATATTCTTACATATATATTCAATTAGAATGCAGTCATATTGAAAAGTGAGACAATTTATTTGTGTGCATAATTTGTTATTGACAACAATATTCAATACCTTGCGTAGATCTTCAGCAGTCATCCTGGTGAGGGCAGCAGCAATTATCTTTTTATCTTCATTTGAAATCTTCCTGCAAGAATATTCTTGCATATATATTCAATTATAATGCAGTCATAATGAAAAGTGAGTCAATTTATTTTTGTGCATAATTTGAAGAATGCTGAGATCTTATATTATTCAAATTTCATTTTTTATTGCTTGTTAATCCCAAGAACATCATCCACAATATGAAAATACACAGAGGAGCAATACGTAATATGGAAATCCCATACAAGATTTAAACAAGTAAATCATAGAATTTATAAGGAAGAACAATGAACACTCTGGTACATTCCATTATATTCATGGCCAACCCCTCCCCCCCCCAGCCCCCCTCCCATCCTTCCCCTCCCAGCCCCCCAGCCCTCCACTGCAGCCCCCCAGGTCCAGGCTCCCCTACACTGCTCAGTCCAAGATTAGATGGAGAGATAATAATAAACAAACCAAACCATAAAAAAATATATGGCACGTGAAAATTACCTAAATAATTGACAAATAACACCCCTGATGAAAACATAATCCAAAATGTATTTCATTGCATAAAGAAATTCACATACAAGCAGTCCACCAATACAAAAAAAAATTAAACTCCAACACAAGTCTCTATGATAAGTCAAAAATGGAGGGGATTAATATCCCCCTTATCGCCATCATCGTCATCCCCTTGTCTAGCATCATCATCATCAGCAACAACATCAACAGCAACATCATCACCAACCACACCGTCAGCATCATCATCAGTAATCTCATCACCAACAACATCATCAGAAACATCATCGCCAGCTCTATCGTCACCACTGTCATCGCCACTAGGACCCTCATGGGAATCACATGAGGTGTTATTTAAAGAGTTCATTGATGTCATAAATTAATGAAAATTGGCAGTAACCTCTGATGGTAGTGACTGACTCAAAACTGACAGAGCTTTCATGAAATGTTCATTCATTAGATTACTTTTTTCACGCTCCTCTAATACTATTTTCTTTGTCACAGCTAATTAAGCATGCACACTTTCCAACTCAGAGGCCTTAGAGGACTCTTATGATGACCAATACCTAGAGGGGACAATGGTTTTTCCTGGTCTACAACGGACTCTTCATAGATGCTCCAAACCTAACACCTGACTCAAATGATCATTTGGCCCTAACTTTTCAGCTTCCTTCTCATCCATGGCCTCCAAGGTAGACTGTAGAAATTATAAACATATTAAATTATGAATTTTGTATAAATTTTTTAAATATAAATAAACAAACTTACAATTTTATCTCATGTTTGTGAATTAACTACAGTTTCATCTTTTTTTTCCTACTAATGCAGAATAATTTGGCATGAGGTACAGGACCTTGAATGCCCAATTCAGCGTGCTGCATATGAGAAGTGTACAAATTTGGATTACAACCATATATGATAAATGAAAAAAATTGGATTGAAGTGAGTTGAAACAAAGACCTACAAATATTGAGGTAAATGACAGTCATAACCGATTGGTGGTTTTCTGAAATGGTTTTCAGAAATGGTTTTCTGAAGTGGGTTTCAAAGATATATACTACTTGTTTAGGAAAAATAGACAAGCTTTCTCCTAGTATAAGATTTGATTCCCAGGACACATGGACTAACCAAGGGAATTCATGAATAAGTTATGATGGCATGTTATAAATAAAGACATTATTTTAATTCAAATGAACGTACCAGCAACTTCTCTTTGTTGGGAATTGTAGTGCACCCTAATGTGTGTAGATATGTCATTTCATCTTTTTTTTTGTTTCTCGCTGACACTTACTAAGAAACAAAAAAACAATACAAGTAATAAAAATTAAATTTTATATAAAAACCATTAAATATGGGTAGTACCTCATATTGTTCAGTCTTTCAATGTGCGGTCATTTTCTGATATTGACTTTTTGGACAGTCAGGTTTTGTGGGTACACCCTCTAACTCAGTACCCACTCTTATCCTCTAACCAATATGTAACTCATACTTGTATGACCACCAATACTCTCCAATATCACTCAACCTAGCAGCTTTTGCAGCTTCACAGTTAGAAAAGTTAAATTGACTCTGCAACGAACATGTTAAGTCATATAAATACATTACTAATATAAATCTAAATTTATAAAATTTCTGTACCCATATATGCCCTATCCTTGATGTCAGCACTGATATGTCTCCATGAGACTGGTTCCACTGGAACGATATCATGATATTTGGCTAAAGTAGACATGAAAATTCTAAACACCTCAGCATTTTTACCTACCATTTGACTTTGAGAATTGCAATCCACCATAATCCGAGTTTCACGATTCCAGTCATCCCGCATTCGATTGCACCCATGTCGCCTACTAAAAGATCCCACTAAATAAGATAAGAGGTGACAAGGGAAGAGTTAAGTGAAAATACAATAGGAAAAAAGTGAAATGACATAATTTGAAACATTTATAATAAAAAAACCTGATGCAGGCTCCTGAATAGGCTGTGAGGCATCCGTGGACTGTACTGGATCAGCATCCTTCGAAGGAAGTATCTGTTCCACAGCATGCTCCGGCTGATCTTCATTAACAGGAGTGGAAACCGAAGGAACAGACTCAATATGTGTAGGATGGATGGTAGGAAAAGGAGGTGGCGTAGACATGTCAGAATATGCATAGTAGGTCTGGGGATACATGAATGGATATGGAAATTGTGCATGTGAGAACATTGGTCAAGTCGGCGTGGACATGGAATGGTAAAAAGAGGGTAAATGGGATGATGATGGCGGCATGTATGGGAACATCCCAGGGGTATCAAGCGGAGGGAGGACACGTGTGGTAGATGGGATGTCCACTAATGGGTCAGTGTGGGGAGTGGTAAGACGGGAGCTCCACCTAGATCTAGTAGGATCCCTGCTCGGTCCCAAATTGGGAAGAGGAAACTCTAGAGTTATATGTCCCTAAAAAATTTGATCAAAAATATGAACTTGATAATATATCTAATGCAGAAGATCAATATTATAATTAATATACTCACTGAAGACAACTCGCGCTGACGTCTAACAAGATCAACATCAAATAATCTCTTCTTGCGAGATTCTGTAGTTTTCTTCATAATCTGCATAAGAATGAAATAAATATTTTTTAGTAAATTTTTTTACAAATCATACATACAACATAAAAAATTTCATAAAATATTTTAGTAATTATAATTTACAACCAAGTTATACAATTTTTAAAACCACATTTTAAACCCAGTTTTCTGAATTGAAAGAAATATAATTAAATGAAACGAAACCAAACATTACTAAAATAGACATATCATTCCAAACTAAAACTAAATTAAAGTA
Source organism: Viscum album (assembly GCA_963277665.1). Taxonomy (NCBI): domain Eukaryota; kingdom Viridiplantae; phylum Streptophyta; class Magnoliopsida; order Santalales; family Viscaceae; genus Viscum; species Viscum album. The sequence continues at coordinate 1,163,375,874 of OY728121.1, forward strand.
ATTACATTAATACCAACCTGAGAAACTCATGTCAAGGTAATCTGAATGAACTCTGAATATATATGGTTGCTTTTATATATTACCCTCCACTACCATAGGTTCAACATCATCTCTCACAATGGGACAATTTGTGTCATCAAATACAATATTTTGGCTAACACCGATGGGGGCGTCAATGGTGAGAATTTCATCCCCAACATCATGAAAAATATATCTTGGGATTACTTCATTAATGACATCGTAATCAGGTATCAGATGATCTTTCACATAAAACACTTGTTTTTCCATTGATGCTAAAATGTATGGTTCATCGGTATGCAGGAATTGACTCATGTCAATAACTCTAAATACGAAATCATCAATAAATGTACCATGGAGCATCATTGAATCAAACCATTTACATTTCATAATAGTGACTCAACCTTGAGAGTAGTAATCCAATAACAATATTTTCTCAACCAGTCCATAATAATACACATCTTCATATCGAGGTCGACTATCTGATGGACTGAAATAACAATCTGTTCTAGTAGTTAACATAATTCCATCATGATGTGTTCTCATTTTCACCACTTTATTAGTTTTAACAAATTTATATCCATTGATTATTAAAGATTTGTAGTCACGAACCAAAGAATTGGGACCAAAATTCAATGCTCTTAATTCTTCAGAAATGAAGTCAGCAGGTAAACTCAATACATGGAATACATATGAGTAATATAATTAAATATATAACTATATTTTAAGGTATTTAATGTAATGGTCATACCTTTGATTTCAACCAAGCTGGGAACTCTTGGATATGCATAGCCTCTCTCCTTCTCAACGGCAAAGACCGATGAACTCTACTTATAATTTGTTTATGTTCTCTACATAAAATGACAATAAAAGTATAAGGTATATGTGATATGATATCGTATGAGATAACATATATATATTCAAATTACTTACTTGATATAGGCATCGAACAAACCACAATTAAACAAGACTGTACGATGTGCCATATTCCTCTCTTCAAAGCTCAATGTAACCAATGTATATGACCCAACAATTCCACCTATTTGGGGTAGAGATGGAAATGAGGGCTCAATTTCCTCATACTGCTCATCTTCGTTTCTCATTGGTCTATTATATCTTGTGCTCACATCAGACAAATACATTGAACAAAAATCCATACATTCTTGGGCTGGATAACTCCTCACAATGGAACCTTCAAGATAATTCTTATTTCAGACATATGATTTCATTGTGCACATATTTCTTTCAGCGGGATACATCCACTGAAAAGCGACTGGTCCCCCAAGAAGTGTCTCAGTTGAAAGATGAACTGTTAAATGCAACATGCAAGTGAAAAAGGATGGAGGAAGAAAAATTCCAACTCACACAGAGTTAATGGTGCCTCTTGCTGCATTTTTATCAACAATGATTTGGATAACCTTTGAGAAAAAAGGTCTCCAAAAAATGACACAACCGAATCACTTCCACCCTTAAATTATTGGATAGAAAATGCCAAATTTCTACTGGAATCAATTCATGAAGAAGGATGTGATAATCATGAGTTTTTAGGGATTTCAATTTCAAATATCTTCTGTTGACTCGTTTAGATATGTTGCTGGAATAGCCATCTGGAACCTTGATGTTCTCCAATACTGCTAGAAATTGGTCTTTCTCTGCCGGTTTCATCACATAATAAGCACATGGAACTTTCCATTTGTTTTCACCGATACAAACAGGATGTAGTTCTAGTCAAATACCCCAATCCAATAAATCCTGACGAGATCAGAAGTCATCTTTGGTCTTCCCCTAAATATTCAAAAGAATTGCAAGCAACATTTCACATATATTTTTCTCAATATGCATTACGTCTAAACAATGACGTAAAAAATTAGTAGACCAATATGGCAACACAAAAAAATACTTTTCTTTTTCCAATTGTAAGTGAATTTAGTATCAGCATTCTTCCTCTTTCGAGATGTCAACTGACCATTTCCTAATGAAAAGCTGAAATCTTTCAATTCATCAAGCACATCACATCCTAAAATAGGTTGAGGTGGTTCTTCAGTGTCAACATTATTATCAATCCTCTGATGATTCTTCCTATATTGATGATCCATTGGAAAGAATCAGTGATGCCCCATGAAACTGAAACTACGACGATATTTAAGCCTTCTCGACCGTGTATTCTTCATAAAAATGGGACATGATAGTTTTCCCTTCGTGCTCCACCCAGAGATCATTGCATAGGAAGGGAAATCACTTATGGTCTATAGAAGGGCATCACACATCTGACACATATTCTTTGAAGAAGCATCAAATTTTTTCACACCCAAATCCCAAAGTTGTTTCAACTCTTTTATTAAAGGCTGCAAGTAGACATATATATCATTACCAGGATCTGAAGGTCCAGATATCATAATACTCAATAAATTGAAAGGTTTTTTCATACACATCTATGGAGGAAGATTATAAACATGAATAAAAACTGGCCACGTGCTATGAACAGTAAGCATCTGACCAAACGGATTAAAACCATCACATGATAGGCCCAATCTGACATTACGCACCTCAGTTGCAAAATCAAGATGTTTTGAATCAAATGTCCACCATGATAATCCATCTGCAGGATGGACCAGCTCATCATTACCTTTAATTCTCTCAACATCGTCCCATTGCATATTGACTGAGATTTCTGGAGACATGAATAGATTTTGAAGTCTGAGAATCAATGGAAAGTTCCACATAACTTTCTGTGTCACACGAGATGGTGTTACATCTGAATTTTTCTTCCATCAAGATGTACCACATTCTTTACATTTATTACGGTCATCTGTTTCCTCCAAAAATAAACTTCAATCTTTCATACAAGCATGAACTTTATTAGTAGAAAATACAATCCTCTTAATTAACTTCCATGCCATGTAATGATTTGAGGGAATATCTGCACCATCAGGATGAAAGTCCTTCAAAAATGTAAGAATATAATCAATGGCGATGTTATAAATCCCATACATGGTTTTCCCCTGATATAACCGCATTAAAAATTCCAACTTGGTCATTTTAGTACATTCTTGATATACTGGAGTTCTGGCATCATCCAATAAATTTTTCACTCTGTCAACATCATCGTCTTCATCATTTTCCTCATGTGTACTGATATCATTGTCTTCTTGATATACTAGAGTTCTATCCATTCTATAACAAGAAAAAAATTATCATTCAATTAACAATGTAAATCATATTTAAAAAATTCATTACAATCAATTTTATTATTAAATTAATCAAAGCAAATTAGTAGCTAGAAAAACATATTTAATGACAAGTGGAGTACATGATTGAATAAGTAGGAAAAAAGGGAAAAATTTCTACCTTGAGATGTAAACGAAAAAAAAAAGTTAAAAAAGACACTCCCAAGCGGTCATTTATGGGGAATAAAAAAGAAAATTTCAATGTAAAATACTCCTTTATAGATATAGAGGAATTATACACATGGGAAGAAAATTTTATTTTAATAATATGAATTTATAATTTTATAGATTATTTTGTAGGGGTTTTTTTATGGGGAATAAAACATTAAATGCAAATAGAGTATTTATAACTTTAATGTTTTGGAATTAATATTGAAAAAATGTTTCAAGGTATCCTACAAATTTTGTACAACATGATGCTTAAAAGATATACTTTTTATGGATTTTATTGGAACTTTGAAATATTTGTTCATATGGAAAAGATAAGTTTTTTTAAAATGTACATCATGACATACTTGCGAGTATTGAGAATCAATGTTTGGGGGTTTCAACCCCTTTAAAGGAATAAAAGTTAGAAACGTATTGTAAATTCTATATAGAAATCACAGAACATGTTTGATATTCTTGAATAAGTCTATGGAAGGTGTGACCATCCTATTCATGATGAAAATGAATGCCTCTTCATTATACCATTCTGAAAAAATTTGGGTTTTAATACTCAAAATCCTCAAAAGAAGAATAGAGAAGTGAAGCAGAAATATTTAGTTGTTGAAGTTTCACCCAAAGTATCCAAAGGGGAAAGTCCATGGATCCGGGATAGTTGATGTTCTGCTCACATGATAAAAGATTTAAAAATATTGGAATATATTGAAAAATTAAATGGATGCTTACTTACCTTCATAAATGATGGGTCACTAAAGGTTAAAGGAGTTGGTTTAATTATTATTGGGAAAGAGAACCTTAAATAAAAAACACTCTTTATGTTGATGGATTAAAACACAATTTATTAAGTGTTTCTCAACTTCATGATAAAAGAAATATATTTTTTTTTAGGAATTATGGGTTATTGGTTGAGAAAATTGAGGATGGAAGAGTAGTTAAAAGAGGATAAGAGTGCTAGAGGCTATTTATTCCAAGTGGGTGATGTTGAAAATTCATGTTATCTAAGCATGAATAAAGAGAATGAATTATAGTACCATAGGATTGGAGAATATAAATGTTCTATTTTTTAAAAAGGATATCGAATCTCTTTTTATTTTTATAGGAGATGATAAATTGAGAATATATAGAGACTTTTCCTTATTGGGAAGACATAGGGAGTTGGCAGTTGAAACTTATAGAAGAGTTCATGTGTTGTTCCCCATGTTTTTGACAAATAAAAAGGAGGAAATTGAAGATCCCTTGATGATCAGAAAACTTAAAATTTCTTAGAGTCTAATATCCATCATTTAGTTAATTAATTAAGGGGGTGGTGATTAAATCTTAATTAAGACATTGCTAGTATAGTGTTGATCTTTACTCTGAGGGTTAAATAATTAGGAAAACCATTATTCATTATAATAGTTAAGTGTTTAAAAAAAATAATGTTTTATTACTATGAAATTTTTAATGAATAAAATCCATTCCGGGATATTGAATGAAATTTTTATGTTTTATTTACTGGAATCATACTCATTGAGGGGTAATAAGTGAATTCGAGATAAGTTTAAGAAAAATTAATAAAGAAAATCCATCAAATTCCATGTCTACATCATGGTTGTAGAGAACCCTACTTTTTATATGGGAATTTACCATTGAATAAATTATATGTGTGATATTTCATAATAAATAAACAAAATATTACTATAAATTCAGAACTTTTCATGTCCATAATATGATCATTGGCCATTATAGACATTAGAGATGTAGTTGTTAGAATGTGATAATTAGAATTGGTGTATATTAAGGGTAATGATGAGAGATAATTTTTATATAGGGGTAAATGATGGCCTCAACTAGTAGGAAATAACATTTTCGAAACACAGTAATATGAGCTTGGGAGTGAATTTTCATAAATAGGGTTTTACCTTGACAAATTACAAGAAGAACATTAAGAAGTGAGACTTTATCATAACAATCAAGTGATGAGATGAAGCTGTTGAGAGTATACATGTTTGAGAAGAAGATTCATCAATTTCAAGTGATGAGGAACAATATCATTCATCTTATAAAAAGCATAGAATATAAATAAAGCTCCAAAATATCATTAAAGATCAAATATAGTAAGTACATATTAGGAGAACTTTAAGGATAACAAATCATACATCATTATTTTCTTAAGTAGAACCTAAAAATACTGGAGAAAATGACAATTTAGTAACCTAACCATATTACCCTATCAAGACAATACATCATTATAATCCCCCTCCATTACTTCATACCATGTTTTTTGATCCATTCCCTATGAATCTTGGACCACGGTATCCTTATTATACTAGTTTCACTTACCATCTTTCTCACCACAAACATGTACATCTTGAAATGGAAGAGTTTCCAACTACCCATAACCTAACCATATCATCACCATCGTCCATATCTTAAACCAACCCTATTCAAAAAGATTAGCCCCTCAAAGAAATCTCTTTCCCCTGACCTGGGTTGTCCTGAGCATCCTTAGATGAGGTACCATCTGACCTTAACTCACAACCTATTTCAATTATCTAATTCGAGTCAGCAACTATCAGAGACTCAACACCATTCTTATTCCTTAAATAGTATTTTATATATTTCCTCTTATTAGAATAAAAATATCATCATAAATCATTACGATGTTCATCCTTAACAATCCCAATGGCTTGACACCGAGCAAAAAAGTGGGGTATCCTCATATTCAATTTCCAACCCAAAATCATTATCCAGAATATAGAATGCTACCTTCTCAATTTAAAGGGGGATTAGGTTCACTTCGACCAAGATGCAAGCATAGAATCCAAACTTGGATTCCTCTGTTTCTTGGTCCATTTTAATGGAAACACCCAGAGTAGCATCAATTTCATAGAGATTTTTTTAAGACATAAAATCCAATAAATACCAAATATTTCCAAACAAACCTAAGCCCTCGAGTTCATCACCTCAAGAGGATTAAATAATCCCACTCTTACAAGAACACTATTCTCATAATTAACACAATATATCCAATTACTCGTGGATTTTTCTTTAGATCATGAGAATAAAATAGTATGTGAATGTATCTACGCCCCATAGGGATAAATTTTAAGTTTCTAAAACCCTAAAATTTCGATAATTGATTGACTAATTTATGTGTATTTCAGAACTTATTTCCAAAAGGATGAACTAGCCGGGAGTTTACCAAATACCAATAGGTCTTCAATCATTTCAAAATTACATCCTGAATCACAGTAAAATGTACAATATTACCTTTTTTAAGAGGCGATGGCTGGGATGTCGAGGTGGAGGCGAAGGCCATGAGGTCCAGGTCGGGAGCCAGGAGGCGGAGCCGAGAGTCAGATCTGGGAGTCGGAGCCAGTAGTCGGAGGCCGGGGAGGGGAGTCGGAGAGGGGAGGAGAGGGTCGGGAGTCGGTGGTCGGGGAGGGGAGGACACGGCCGTGAGTCGAGGTTCAGGGAGGTAGGGTTGAATCGGAGAGCACGATGGAAGTTTTAGGTGGAGGAGCCTGATATTTAGGTCCAATGGAAGATTGAATACCAACGGTTTTAATAAAACTATGGGTATAGACAACTAAAACCAATCTATCCCCACGATTCATTAAACCGTGGGGATAGATGCGTGGGGATAGACCCCATTTAAAATAGTTCCAATATCAATATAAAATTTAGATCACCTTATTTATATCTATATGAATTTACTCTAAAGACATACTAAAGGAATAGTGATACAAATTAAACTACCAAAACAGCTATTGAAAAATTCCTTCCTTCAATTAAAAATAATTCATGATTTTAACTAACTTAATCCCCTTCAAAATGACTCATAATTTTACTGACCTTGGATTATGATGATATAACATGTTCCCCTTATAAAAACTACCTAAATTCATCCAAGTGAACATGTCCTAGAGGAAATCATTCATCTTCACATCATTTTTAAAAAATAAACCTTGGTTTACAATGATGGTATAAGTGTGTATGACCATCCAATACTCATGTAAGTGCATATGTATAATAGAAAATATAACCTTCATCTTAATGGGATATGAATCCTAGTTTCAGGTTTCCCAAATTTTATTTAATATAATTACATTTTTGTAAATTTATCGTTAGAATGTGGTTGGACTCAGTGGGTAGGAATCAGTAGTTCAATCTCTTCAGGTAAAAGTAAAACCATAAAAAGTTTATATTTTCTAATAGAGTCATGAAGGTCCAAAATTTTTAGTGAAGTCTCAAGAATGAAGCTTCCATATATGGTTATCAATGAAATAAATTGAGGTGAATGGATTTACTAGTGATTTCTAATCACATTCCAAATGGAGGCATTTCCATGAAAGTGGGAAGGTGGTGTTACCCGACCAACCGTATAGAGTTTCATTTAAAAGGAAGTGTTGACTGATCAACATAGTACATAATGTAAATGAATAGTACATCATGATTAAATATAGTTCATGAGTAATGTGAATAGTTTATTAGATAATTACATCAATTTAATATACAATAATGTAATATTTATTAATATTTTTTTATTTGAATGTAATCTTGCACTTTTGGTGAATAAAACAAAAGTTGTATTGTTTCTTTGATGTATGTAAGAAAAGTCATCTAAAGCACATTAATCTCTTTATGCTCATTTATTTTTATATGCACCTTAATTTTTTTTAATTTTTTTCCTTGAATATTTGTGAGTGTGTTTTCTGAGTGTGTGAAAGGTAGAATTTGTGTGGTGAGTAGGGTGCAGTGACATCTTACTTTCAATACACTCATTCAAGGGAGCCTCCCTTATAGATATTTTTTTCCGCTATGTTGATGTACGTTGAACTTTTAGTGTGTTATGTTCTGAAATATTGAGGTGTAAACTTCTAATGGTTACATTATTGAATCCCCAACCCCCAAATAAGTGGTATAAGATCATTTCATTTAGTTCTTTCTCAAATCACCAAAGTCATCTCAGGTTCTATTCACTCTTTCCTTGGTATTATTTTAATTTTTTAGAGGGATTCTACTATCAATAGAATTTATGGTGTCATATGAAGGTTATATTTATATAGATAAATTAATTGGAAAGGATTTTTTATTCTAGAGAATATAGTTAAAGGACTATCTTATTCACAAGGACATGGATCTTTCAATCATTGGGGAACATCTAGAAAAAATGGAGGGTAAATGAAAATATTTGGATAGGGATTTGATGGTGTTTTTGAGGATTTATTTTTCAATTAATTTTTACTTAAACATCTACGAAAAGAAAACCATATTGGAATTGATGAAGGTGTTGGTGGATATTTATGAAAAAACAATAGCTCTTGACGAAGTTTGTATACTATGGTGGTTTTTCAAATTAATGTTTTCATCAGTAATACTAATAGAGGATCATGTAAATGAATTCAACATGATCCATATTAATCTCAAATCATTTAAGATAACATTTGTAGATGATGTAAGTGTGTTACTTATGTTATATTCACTTCCAAAAAACTGGGATGTGATAGTGACAACATTTAGTAATTCTAGAAGCAAAATAGACTTAGTGTTTTATGAAATATTGAAAAGAATATTGAATTAGGATCTTAGGTAGAGGTAAGTCTAGTTACTATATGAAAGGTCACTTAATGTTGATGGATGAGTACAGTCACCTCAAAAAAAGTCAAGTCAATCCTAAGTAATAATCAAAAGATATATCTTGAGAAGGAATTCAGATAAAATTATCTTTTCCTAGCCCTATATGATGGAATTGTGGGAAGAAAGAAAATATTAAGAATAGTTGAAAATATCACAAGGAGAAAACCAAAATGGAATCAATAACTATTATTTCAAATTCCATTAGCTCAAAAAAAGGTAGAAACAACTTTATTCTAATAGTCAACTCATCAGTTAAATCCTAGATGATTGAATCTGTTGTATCCTTTCATTTAATAGGTGATCTAATATTTGTGGTAAATTATATACTTGGGAATCTTGGAAAATTTTCATTTAGAGGATAATAAAGTTTTCATAAAAGGATATTTCAACATTTAAATGAAGAATAAAGTATTCTTAAATATAATAGAAGTTAGACACATCCCTTTTCTTTGGAAAAACATTATTTACATTGGAAATATTAATGAGGAAGGTTATAGTGCTACCATTTTCAATGGGGTATGGAAATTTATTCATGGTTCATCGGTAGTTTCGAGAGGATTTAAATATGTAACTCTTTACATAACTAAATAAATAAAATTTAATTTCAATTGTTGAGCGTATAACATCCAAAGGTCTATAACATTATAATTAAATTCCTAATCACCAAAGTGAGAAAAATATAAATGTTTTAATAAAAAAGTAATATTGAAGCTTGATTACAAAAAAATTATAAGATGTGAATGTTGTGTGTTAGTAAATCAGAGAAGTATGTCCTTAAGTTTAGATGGATGGAATCCCAGAGCTCAAAAGTTAGAGTTGGATTACTTAGATGTTTGGGGAATATCTCGTGTTCATTATTATGGTGGTTTTCTCTAATTTATAACCTTTATTTATAATGATAATTAAAAATTATAGATTTAATTTATATGTCATAAGTTTGGTGTTTTTTAGGTTTTAATTAAATAGAAATGTTTATAATAAAGGGAATGTGGTCAAGATATGAAATTCCAAAGTTTCAAAAATGGTAGTGAATAGACTGGATACAACTTCTAAAAATTTTGCAATAAAAAGGTAATAGAGAATCAGAATAAAATTATAGAAAATACACATCATGATGGAGTGGATAAATTAATAAATCAAACTTTTATAGAAAAATATCTAAGTATGAGGTTTCACTTAGGAATTTTTAAGGTAATTTTGGAAGAGGCATTCAACATAGTGAAATATCTCATCAACAAGATTACAGTATCAATGGTAGGGAAAGAAATTATATAGGATTTATGATCTATTAATTTATCAAAATTTAGTCATCTTAAATTATTCATAAACTTTGTGTATATTAATATTGATGCCAAGGATCTAGAAAATCTTGGTGAAAAATCCGAAAATGTGTTTCTTCATTGGATATGGAGATGAATGTTTTGGATATCAACTATGGTTTGATTATAGGTGAAAATAATTAGGAGTAGATATTTTATATTTAATTTTTAGGTTATATTAAATGGTAAAAACTTGGTAGAAAAATAAATTTAGGGATATAAATAGATAATAATTTTTTATCTTGGACAATGTATGAGTATCAGAAGTTTTAAAAATCCAAATAACTTTGATAAGAATTATGGAAGCTACCTAAGTCTAAGACTAATACAATATGTAGAAATTATAGAAAGTTCAAGGGTGTCTAAATCATGAGTAGGAGTATCAGAAGTTAGGGATTCAGAAATTGAAGAAGATATGAGTAGTTCAAAGTAGCGAACTCATTTGAGAAGCTCAAGTAGATTTAGAATATCAGTTTAGAAGTTTAAGGATGATATAAACTTTATATTCTTAAAAAATATAAGAGAATAAAATATATAGAAGAATAAAAAATACTTAAAGATTCCAAATATTGGAAATCCTCAATGGATATAGATATAGATTCATTGAAAACCAGTAGAACTTGGAAGATGAAAGAGTTATCGAGGGAGGGGGAAGGAATTAAATAATAGGTGGGTTTTATGATTAAAACTAAATATGATGGAATTGATATTTATGAACCGAATATAGTGTAAAAAAAATTTCAAAAAAAAGTGGGATTTGATTTCATATAAATATTATCATCAGTAGTTAAACATTAAACTATCAGGACAGTGTTTAGTAAGGTAGAATCAATATATTTTCATCTAAAATAGATAGATGTTAAGATAGATTTCATTCCTAGTGATTTTAAAGAAGAAATATATATATATGAAGCATCTATTATTCTTCATAAAATATAAAAAAACAGAACATAGAATATAAGTTTAAGAGAATTATATATGGGATCAATTAATAATTGCAATCATGGAATCATAATTTTTATGGTTTTATGTTAGAATAAGGGTTTTATTAGTGAAACATATATAATTTTTTATTAGAAACAATAGGGGATGTAAATTCCATAATACTACTTTTATATAACAATGAAATGTTGTTGGTTGAACAGAATGAAAGAAGGATTTAGAAATTAAATAATAATTTTTACAAAAGATTTCATAGGAAATATCTTAGAAAATACAAGTAAATTTTGGTAATTAGGATATAAATAAATAGGTAAACTAGAAATTTGGTGTTATATCAAAAATAGTGCATCTAGAAGATCTTAAAAAGTTCTGGGATGACCAAATGAAATCCATTATTGACCCATCTTGATGAAAACTTCAAATTATAGAAGGCACAAGCACCAAAAATGTAAGAATGATGTTAGTACATGGAGAAAATTACATTTCAATTCACTATCAGATGTCTAATGTAGGAAGTGATATGCACTTTTCCAGATATAGAATTTAAAGTGGTGATTATAAGTAAATTTATGTCGAACCCTAGAAGAGAATACTGGGATTCCATCAAATTGATCCTTAGGTATTTGAAAGGAATGGAACATATTTCTCTATATTTTGGGGAATAATATTTGATACATAGTTTTATGGGTATGTAATTCACTATAAATTTAGATACCTGGAAGAACATAACTAGTTTTGTGATTATGGATAGAGGAAAATAAATCAGTTGGATATTGCAGCTGTAGAAGATTATTACATTAAGTATATTGGAAGATGAGCATGTAGCTATAATACAAGTTGTGAAGGAGTTGTTCTAGTTGAAGAAATTGCTCAAAGAACTCAAAAGGAAGTCAAGGAATGATTTTATTCTATGATAATAACAATATGATTAATTTTGAAATAAATATGGTTTTTCATGTAAGGATAAATCACATAGACCTGAAGTATCACTTCATAAAAATTATGCTGGAGGAGAAAGTTTTAGATCTCTAAAAGAAAGTCAAAAGACAAAATCTAGGGGATATGTTCACTAAAACATTAGTTCAAGAAATTCTAAGGCAACATCATGCCTCAATGAGATTGATACTACATGCTATAGAAGGAATGATTTTTCTAGATAATTGCCAAATTTTTCCATGAAATAAGTATTTATGTCGGATATTTATGGATGTTAATATTGGTTTTAGGTTATCATATTTTCATTCACCAAAATTATGTTTATTATAAATTGGTTAGAAGAAGGTGTATGGAATAGATGTATATAAAGTGTCAGTTAAATCTCTTCAAGTGGAGGTAAAACCATCATAGGTTTGTATCTTATGATAGAGTTATGAATGTTTATAATGTTTTGTAGAATTTGGAAGGAAGTTTCTAGTGATAGTTACTAATTCAAGTGGTTGATGTCAACGGAGTTACCAGTTATCTCAAGTAACATTCCAAAGGGTGGTATTTCCATGAAGATAGAAATGCAGTGATACCTAATAAACCAGTTGGAGGTTATTTTAAAAGGATGTTGGGACTAACATGAACAGTGCATTGTGTACATGAATAGTACATCCTGGTTACATATAATGCATGAGTAAAGCTCATAGTGTATTATATAATTATATAAATTTAATCCACTGTGATAGAATAATACTAACCATTTTTTCAATTGAATGTAATCTTATACTTTTAGTGAATAAAACAAAAGTTTCATTATTTCAATTATGCACATAGGACAAATCATCCAAATCATGTTAATCTATTTGGGTTAACTTCCATGTTTTATGTACTATTGTTGTTTGTAATTTTTTTCCTTGAATATTTGTGAGTTTCATGATTAATTTTATGAAGGGGAGACTTTGTATAGTGGGTAGGGTGTAGTAAATTACTACTTAAGGTACACTTAGTCAAGGGAGACTACCTTCTAGAGGTTTTTTTCACTACGTTGATATATACTAAACTTACAATGTAAAAAGTACCAAAGTTTTATGGTGCAAACATCCAGTGCTCACACAACTGATGCCTCGGTCTCTCAACACATCCTTTATCTAATAAAACAACATTAGATTATGGTAATGGAACATATACCCCATATATGACCTCCAATACTTGTTTTTGTGCATGTTGAGTAAAAAATTATACTTATCATTTTTTCATTCCTTTTGTTTTGGAAATCACACACACTTTCTTAAAAACTTGATAAGTAAATTTTTCATGTCTAAAGTATTTTAGAATGTTTTTTTGAAAAAATATTCTTTAATCATACGTAGAATTAGTTCTAAAGCATTCATAAATATAAGATAACTAAATTTATTATGAGTATCATAATGAGTATGGATCTGATAAACATTGGATTCACATTTATCAGATTAGATTTAGGACTTTCTGTCTTGTCTTTCATACTGAAAAAAATATTTATAATCAGAATAATGACAGAACCGATAAACATAAAAATCACAATCATAAATATTATCATAATGATATTTGTATAGAAGTCCATTAGACTGACCAAGTTTAAATTCTGAATATAGAAAACTAATTTTTATTGTAATGGAACATCTTTTACACTGTAATGGTGTAATTCAATACGACGTTGGAAAATCAGTTACAAAAGAGACATTGAAGTGATATGTGTCCAAGTAATTCTAAAAAACATAGATAAATATGGTCTATGGGAAATAAATATGATTATTGAGGATTTTTCTATAAATACATCGTCATTCGAAGAGTTTGATGTAGTTTACAGCTGATACAGTGCTGATCAATTTCATTGTGCAAGATCTCTAAAGATTACAAATTGTGAACAGATTATTCTTAGTCTTTGGTAATTGTTTTAGAGTTTTTTATTCTTAAAGGAAAATTGTTAGGTTGTCCCCTGAAGAATTATTTTTCATTGTAATCACGTGTCTGATCTATGATTATAATTGAGGGCTTCCGAGGATAGAAAGATATAGAATATGATCTTCTGATCGAGGGCTTGAATGGATAATAAGATAGAGATAATCCAATGGATCTAAGGCTGTCGAAGATTAGAAAACATAAAAAAATGATCTTCATATCAAGTCATTTATCTTCTAAGGAACGATATACTTTCTTATAAGTATAAAACAAGGGACACCTTTAGTCAGGATTTTTTGCTACCTTGCTCTTAAGTTTAAAAGATATCAATTATTTTAAATATCTATATGTCATTCTTGTATTGTTTATATTTAATTACATATTTTTTTATAAGTATTTTATTCTATTGTGCTTATTTGTAATTATTTTATTATAACATATCTAAATACGATTAACATTAATCTTTTAATCATATCAATTGTGAATCTGATATGTTTACTTTTTTTAATTGAATCTTATGTGATTATGATTAATTAAGTCAGATATAATCATATCTACACATATTACGATCTTATAATCTGATATATCAAAATCATCCTAATTGTGATACTTTGGTAATCGAATTTAGGGCCAATTATGAATCTGATCTTTTTACTTAAAGAGGTTTTTAAATTGGTTTAGTTTAAACTCTTTTAAAATAATGTTTTTAAACTAAAAAACACCCACATCCCCCACCCACCCCCTCTTATAATAGAGACATATAGGACTTATTCTTTCGATCCTAATATCAACATATATCATATTAATATCTAAAAATTGGTATTAAAGTGAAGTATTGTAAGAAAGCATTATTATTAAGGAAGATAAAAATTGGTCCCAAGATGAATTAATTGCAAAGATTAAAGAAGATAGAAAATAATTCAAAAAGTTGAATTTTATTGTGAGATCCTTGATTAAGAAAGATTTAAAAAATATCTTATGAACTCTTTTTGTAATTATATTTTGAGAACTTGTTTTTAAATGAATGAATTTTTCATCCCATTATGATTTTTTAGAATGTATTCCAAATTCATTTAGTTGAAAATTATTTCATTTATTTATGATTAGGAAGATCATTATATTTTTTTATATTATTTTCCTTATAACCGTTTTCATGAGACTCCAAGACTTTTTCAACTCCTTTTTAAAATCACAAAAGGGGGGAAAATATTCAAAGGGGGAGAAAAACTTTTTATAAGGAAGAAATTATTAAAAGGGGGAGAAAAGGTTTTTATAAGGGAGACTTCTATAGATAGGGGAGAAATTATTTCTTAAAAGAAGAATATTTTATTAAGAGGAGAATAAAAATATTGGGGGGGGTTTATCCTAAGGTGGAGTTAGTCATATTCATCATCATATTTAGATGAGTTATAAACTGAGGAGTATTTAAGTATTAATGTTTAATTCTGAATAAAAAGTACCTAAAATAAAATGGATTGTACATTTTTAAAAGTTTTATTTTAATTTATGTTTTGGGTTTCTGATTTTCAAAAGGGGGATATTGTTGAGTCAACAGTTATACTTATTAATTTTCTATTCCTTTTTTTGAAATAACAAACACTTTCTTAAACACTTGATAACTAACTTTTTCCTATCCAAATTTTTTAGATTGTTTTTGTAGAAAATAAAATCTTTTACCATACTTAGAATCAGTTCTAAATTATTCATGAATATAAACTAACATCATTCATGATGCTTGTAGTAATGAGTTTGGATCCAGTAAACATCAAATTCACCATTATCAAATCATATGTAATAATGTCTATCTTTTCTTTCATACTGAAAAAAATTATTTATAATCATATTGATGATGGAACTGATAAACATCAATATCACACTCATAAAGATTATCACAATGAAATTTTTAAGGAAGTACATCAGACTGACCAAGTTTAAATTTTGAATATGAAAAACTAATTTCTATTGTAATGGAACATCTTTTACACTATAATGGTGTAATTCAATATGACATCAGATAATATATTATAAAAGAGTTGTTGATGTACCAGGTGTCCAATTAATTGTAAAAAATTCATAGAAATATGATCGTTGGGAAGGAAATATGACTATTTGGAATTTTACTATCAATACTCAGCCATTCGATGAGTTTGGAGATTATTACGGTTTCTAGAGTGCTGATAAAGTTCAATGTGTGAGAGCTATGAATATTATAAAGTGTGAGTGTCTTTTTCTTAATCTTTTGTAATTATTTTAGAGTTTTTTATTCTTAAGGGGGGCCTCTTTAGGTTGTCCCATTAAGAATTATTTTGTGTTGTAATAATATGTTTGATCTACGATTATGAACAAGGAATTGTGGGGATAGAAAAATAGATCCAATTCATCGGATCGAGGGCTGACGAGGATAGGAAGACAAAACAAAACCAATATTTGTATTGAGGGATTTCATTGCTAAAAAAAGATTGGATTTATTTCCATGAAACATTGTACGGGGAAATTCTAGTCGATCATCAATGCGAGGTGGGGATCTTAGATTCTTTAATAATACAAACTCTAGAGAGGGGTAGTTCTAGTGGGTTGGGCCTTCGGGTATTGTTTCGGGAATTATGCCTCTGGGACATTGGGTTATGTAATGGAACTTTTGAAATTGAGCCAATGGGTCATGTAAGGGTTCCCTCTCATTCAATTAAAAATAGGTATTATCCAAAAATAAATACAAAACAAGGACATTAGGCTATTTGGGTTATCTAAATACAATAAACATTAATATGTTAATAGGGTCATCTATGAATCTGATATGTTTACTTTGTTTTAATTGAATCATATGTGATATGATTAATTCAATGAGATATAATATTACCTAAATAGATTTCAATCTTAAACTCTGATATATCAAAATCATCTTTATTATGATAATTTGTCAATTGGACTGAGGTCCAAGTATGAATATGATATTCTTACTTAAAGTGGTTTGTGAATTGGTTCAGTTTAAACTCTTTTAAACTAGAGTTTTTAAAATTACAATTCTCCCCTACCCCCTCTTGTAATAGATTCATCTAGAACATATTCTTTTGATCCTAATGTCAATATATCTCATATTGATATCCAAAAATGAACAATTCAGAAGGATAATCAATTATAAAACTCTACCTATACTAAATTCATTAATTTTATATCATGACTTGTCAAAACCTTTTCTCCTCATGTTTTCATAAGTTTATTTACCTATAGTGTAATTCCCTATGAATTTATTATAAGTTTTTAGGATAAATTAATATATTAAATCTTTAATCCTTGACTCATTGAAAAAATAAATTGGATGATGAATTATTCTAACCCAAAAATAACACTACCTTTCACTCTTTCCCTGTTAATAAATACATGGGTGTGTACGATTGTTGTTGAAAAAAGGATTTTACTAAAAAGGTTATTTTTCATTGATTTGGAAGAAAAAAACAAGACATACATCCACAATTTGGTGACTCTCCAAAGGTTATATATAAATAAAATATAAAATATGATTTAACATAGTTTTGATAGGAGTTTTTCAATTGATCACTCCAAGTTCATCATTCAATCGCATGAAGAATCAACCTCTTATTGTAACTTTATCAACTGTACATTATTAGCATTCTCTAAAAGATATTATTGACGTTATTGTTCTATCATTTTATCCTCTCTCTTTCTAGGATTATTCATTTTTAAGGAGTCCTTTTATAGGTAACATTTAATGACTATCAATTTTTTCTCAAGTAGTTCTATGGAGGGTACATTTTCAATAATGATGTCATGGGGTGAAGAATTATCCTCCTTCTTATATCCAATATTTTGGAAAGTCGATATTGGGGATTTACTAATATGGGTCCCAGTGTCTGCCTCAGTGAGGTTTTTTTTCTAGACTTCCATTTATTTTTGCAAGACCAGTATGTTTTAGATAGTAATATGAATGAAATGGTAGTCATACAAACAAACTACTAGGATCAAAAACTGTTAATGGAGGTTCCTGAATCAACTTCCCATATCATTAAAATAATTTTGGGTAATCAAGGTATGGATGTTATCCCATGTATTTTGTATCATCACCTAGTATTTATCAATAACTTCCAAATCTAATTTTTATTTATCCATAGACACTAGATCGTATTCCATGACTAGGATTCTTAGAGGATTCAAGGTACCAACTATTATTTTTGGAGTCCCTTATACTACCTATGTTATTATTTTCTATTCTAACCCATTATTTTATATGGATAGTTTTTGGGCATGTATTGTATCAATAATACTCTATAAATCTTATTGATTTTGATCTCACAAATACCCTTGTTTGTTTTACTAATGATATCACTTTAAGTGTATTTAAATAAATTAATATTAATTATATTTATTATTTTGGAAATATATTTAAACATATTATTTGAATGTAATATTCGTCAAAGTGATGGGAACACTCTTAACCGTATTCTGAAAACACTTTTCATATCATACGTTGAAGAACATAACGTAAGGAACAAGCCCTACATTTTTATTATACCTTATGATAAAAGATCAGCATGTATGGTTAATCAAACCTATGTTGATAGAAATGTATGGATAAAAAAACCTTACATTTGGATGAAACCTTGTGTTTAACAAAGAGAAAAATTATGGTTAAAGAACCCTACGTAAGTATGGAACCTTACATTGGAGAAGAAAACATATGGATTATCAACCTTAATTTTGTGATCAACCTTTTTTCCAGAGAATGAATGATATGTAGTTGAACCCAACATTTGGTATTTTTTTCATTTTTTGAAGGAACCTTACGTTTTACATTTCATCACCGAAGATTTGAATTTACGATTTTTTCAGAGTTTCATGCAACAGTATTTACGGAATGTCAGGCCGATTTAAAGCTCATTTTCAAATGATTCAAAGATCATTATTATTAATAAATGAATTTTATTATTTTGAGAAATTATATATTATTATTAAGGAAATATAATACTACTTGTATATGTATTAGGAATTTGAATTATTACGATTTATCAGGTGATTTCCATGGATCTAAATTAAAACGACAGGCTCTCTGCTTTACTTATTCTATCAGTGTATTTGTTCTATATATATGTGTGTATGATTAAAAAGAATATATTTTTGAGATATATATTGATCCATATATTGTGACACATATTCACGATTGAAACTAAATTCTTGTGAAGATCATTTACATATCTACTGCAGCAATCGATCATACTCTATTTTTTTTATAGAAGAGGCTATAGTGGAAATATACATATTCAAAATTTAGTATTTGTGTAATTATTCTGCGGCCACTCTTTTATATTTTAATTTCAAGGATCTATTGCAACGAGATCACTTTGGAACTGTTATTTCTGTAAGAAAATATTTTTCTATAGAAGAAGATTCATCCACCATCAGTCGTTGCTCAACTATAAAATTCAACCAGAATCCTTTTTAATCAATATCTTTTTATTCATAATTTCAACTACTCGTACTCGGTTTTGGTGGAGTATCAGCTTCTCGATATAAGATGTGGTTTATCAGTTCTCTTTTATAGAACCAGAAGACTCTTTTTTAGTCTTTTTTGTAAAGGTGTCAACTTCCTTCACTCAATTATGGATTGGTCTTATGATATGAGGTCCTAACTAGTGAAATTAACCAAACTCGTAGAGAGAGTAATTGGTGGAGTGGAATAGGGGATCTTTATTCCCTAAACCACTATAAACAATCGTGTTCTATATTTCTGTTTTTATCCACTGCTTATAATTTCATTCATAAGATAAACACTGCCTACCCGTATAATCATCAGTCGACATCAATATGTAGAATTGTAAAAGATTTTGAAAATACACAATTCACCCCCTCCCCCCTATTGTGTATATTTTTATATTCCAAACTAATAATTAGTATCCTAGGAGACCTTTTGGAAAAGTATATAACAAGCTAAAATTATAAGGTCTATACAAGTATGGCAACGATTGATCAAAGAGAAGGGATGTTAATGGTTTATGCTTCTTATTTCAATGGTGAATAATATGGATGATGGAAATCAAAGATGATTATATATTTTAGGAACCTAGTATCCAAAGTCTACTATAAGATCATTATTCTTTATATAATTCTTGAAAATCATGCAACTAGGACTGTTTCTATAGAGGCTGACTATGATACAAATTCTAAATCTATGAATGCTATTATCTGTCATCTTGGACTAGATGAATTCGACCTTTTCTCATAATGTCCTACTTCTTATGAAATGTGGAAAACCATTGTAGTTTCTTATGAAGGAACATACAATGTAAAACAAATGAGGTATGCAAAAGAAAAACTGAAATTTGATACATTTAGAATGCTTGATAGAGAAAATATTAGTCAGATGAATAGAAGGATTACAGAGATTATAAATAATATTACATCCTTAGGTGATCCTATAAAACAATCAAATCAAGCTTTGAAATAACTGACAGTACTACCTACTAAATGGAATGGTATATCAGCTGAAATTCAATAATCATTACTTGTCAAAAATCTGACAATGAGAGAACTGATTGGGAAACTGATTATGTATGAAGCTAAAATTCAATATGAAGCTAAATATTATAAATTATTAGTGAAAAGGATAATAATTCTCTAAAGGTAACATCTTAGAATCAAATAAAAATAATAAATCAATAAGTTTGAGAAGAAAGGAATTCAGATACATCTAATTCTAAAATAGAATTGGATCAATTAGCCGAAAATTCTAGAAAGTTTTATAAGAAGAAAAGAGGATTTAGAAAACCTTTCAAAAGGGATGATAAAGTCTCTAGGGAATTCAGATTCTATGAATTTAAGAAATTTGGTCATATAAGAAATCATTATCCCTAGATAAAAGGTGAAAAGAGAAATATGGAAAAGGAATGTCATAAAAATGTTGATTATGAACATAATAGAAAAAATTGCAATAAAGGCTACTTGGAGTGTTTTTGAAGACTCCAGCATCTCATCAAAATATAATTCAGAAAAAGAAGAATCACGTCTGAAATAAAATATGTGCTTCATGGAAGAAGAAGATAAGGTACAAACTTATTATTCATCTAATTCTGATTTTGATTCATATGATTCAAATAATAAATTGTTTTTCTACTACAGAATTCTAGAAGGAAAATACAACTCATTAAAGAAACACAAATCCTTAAAAAAATATTTTCAATTCTATTTTGGGAGATAGATATTCCTTAATTAAAGAACATCAATAGTTAATTGAAAATTTTAACTCATCTACCACAAACTGTGTTGATCATGAAAATAAGATTAAATAATTATAAGATAAAGTAGAAACTTACAAAAGTGCTTCTCTCTTCTTTAAAAAATGAGAAAATATTCTGAATAAAATTCTTGGTAAAAATTTCATTAGAAATAGAATATTTGGTATAGGAAGTAAAGGTTAAAAATCTAAACTATATAAGAATGTTTTTTTCCCAACTCAAAAACTATTACTTGTCATTTTTGTGGAACAGAATGGCATATAACAAAAAACCGTTATCTAAGAAATCCTCAAATAAGTGGAATAAAAAAGATTTTATTTCAAATAGATTATCTAAAGTAAATATGAGTTAATTAATAAAATTAGATCTATATTCCCATATCTTTTCTAGCTAACACTACTAGACCCAGAAGAATATGGGTAGCAAAACAAACTCTTGTTAAAATTTCCTTTGCAAGAAATATGTCACAAAAAAAAGAGATATGGTATATGGACAGTGGTTTATCTAGGAATATGAGTGGAAAATCATAAAAAATCAATAAACTAGCTCAAATAGATTTAGGTCAAGTAACTTTTGGTGATAATGCCTAAGGAAAGATAATTGGACATGGAACTGTTAGAGATCCAAAAACAGTCTCAATCAACAAAGTACTATATGTACAAGGGATGAAGCATAACATAATAAGTATCTATCAACTTTGTAATGATGGATATTATGTTGATTTTTCTAAAAATTCCTTCTTTGTATTTAAATGTAAACTTCTTAGGTTTAGAGAACCAAGAACTGATAATGTTTATTCTTTGGATCTAACTTCCTCGTGTAAACAGAAAGTGAATTATTTAACTACTAAGATAAATGATTCATAGATATGGCATAGAAGGACTGGTCATTGTAATATTTATTCCTTACATAAATTATCTAAGAAATGTTTATTTTCTGATTTACCTAGTCTTATGTTTGATAGTAATAGATTTTGTTACACATGCCAAATTCAAAAGCAACACAAATCTTCCTTCAAATCTATTAACATAATTGCTACATCAAAACCTCTAGAACATATCCACATGGATCTGTTTGGACCATCAAGAGTATCAATTTTGGCTGTAAA
This sequence comes from Viscum album, assembly GCA_963277665.1. Taxonomy (NCBI): domain Eukaryota; kingdom Viridiplantae; phylum Streptophyta; class Magnoliopsida; order Santalales; family Viscaceae; genus Viscum; species Viscum album. Next base: position 1,163,398,381 of record OY728121.1, read on the forward strand.
ATTATATGTATAAGTTTTATTTGATGATTACTCTATATTTACATGGATGTATTTTCTAAAACTCAAAAGTGAATATTTTACTATTTTTGAAAGTTTCTGTAAATTTTTTCAAAATGAAGAAGGGTTTAAGATAATTTCATTAAGAAGTGATCATGGTGGAGAATTTGAGAATCAAGAATTCAATTCCTTTTGTTCAAATCTGGGTATTAATCGCACCTTCTCTACACTAACAACCCCTCAACAAAATGGAATTTTTGAAAGAAGAAATAGAACTATTCAAGAAATGGTTAAGACTATGCTGAATGAATACAGTCTACCTACCTACTTATGGGTAGAAACTATAAGTACATCCTGCTATATCATGAATAGAGTTTTAATTTGAACTATTCCCAAAAATACACCTTATGAAATTTGGAATAACAAAAAACCTAAGGTAAAGTACTTTAAATTTTTTGGATGTAAGGTGTATATCCAGAACACCTAGAATAATCTAGGTGAGTTCGGTCCAAAAGATGATGAAGGGATATTTTTAGGATATTATGATACCTATAAAGACTATATAGTGTATAATAAAAATTCAAGGATCATTGAAGAATCATTTCATGTGAATTTTGACGAAACTGACCCTTTTATTAAATAAAAAGATCAAAATGATGAAACTACTAACTCCTCTAACAACATGAGACTTGAAAACCTAAAAAATGATTTTCAAAATAAAATAAATAAAATTAATTCCAATTCAAAATAACATGATACTGATGAACCTAAAAGTGTTTTACCTAGATAGTCAATAACCTTAAATAATTATCCTTTAGAAAATGTAATCGGATACCTGGACATATGAATAAAAACAAGAACAAATACAAGAAACCTTGTTGAATTCTCTGCATTTATATCTCAAAGAGAACCTAAATCCTTTAAAGATTCCTTAAAATATGATATTTAGATGTTATCAATGAAATATGAGCAAAACCAGTTCAAAAGGAATGAAGTTTTGGAATTAGTTGAAACACCATCAAATTATCCAGTTATAGGAACCAAGTGGGTCTTTAGAAATAAACAAGATAATTAAGAGATTATAACTAGAAACAAAGGTAGAATAATAGAAAAAGGATATAATCAGGAAGAAGGTATAGATTATGAGGAAACCTTTTCCTCTTTAGATAGATTAGAATCAATTATAATCCTTTTAGATCATGCATCTCATGTGAACTTTAAATTATATCAGATGGATGTTAAATATGTCTTTTTAAATGGCTATTTATTAGAGGAAGTTTATGTTGAACAAGATTCTAGTTTTAAAAACTCTCAAAAAATAGATTATTTTTTTAAACTTACTAAAGCTCTCTATGACCTTAAACCAGAACTTAGATCTTGGTATTAAAGATTAAGTTCTTTTATTTTGAAAAATGGTTTTAATTTTGGAATAGAAGATCCAACTCTTTTTAAGGAAATAATTTGTTTTAATATATTATTAGTTCAAATCTATGTTGATGATGTTATTTTTGGTTCAACCAATACAAAAATTTGTAATGATTTTTCAAAACTTATGAAAGAAAATTTTGAAATGAGTATGATGGGAGAATTGAACTTCTTTTTAGGACATCAAATTTATCAAAAAGATTATAGAAATTTTTTAAACCAATGTAAATATATTACTGATCTACTAAAAAAGTTTGGTCTTGAGAACAACAAGACATATACAACTCCCATGTGTACCAATATAAAACTTGATTTGTATGAAGCTTGAAAACCAATGGAAAACAAGTTATATAGAGGTATGATTGGTAGATTATTTTATTTTACTACTAGAAGACCGCATATTATGTTTTCAGTATGTTTATGTGCAAGATTTCAAAAAAATCCTAAATAATCTCATCTTATTACTGTCAAAAGGTTTTTTAGATATTTAAAGGGAACTATTTTTTAATCTCTTATTTATCCAAAAACTTATGATTTTAATTTAATATCATATTTAGATGATGATTTTAGAGGTTTTAGATTAGATAGAAAAAGTAACTTAGGAACCTGTCACTTTTTAGGAAAATCTTTAGTATTATGGTCAAGTAAGAAACAACACTCAGTTGCTCTATCAACAGCCGAGGCAGAATATGTATCTGTAGGCAGTTTTTATGCACAAGTATTGTGGATGAAAAACACACTAATGGACTTTAAGTTAAATTTTAATAGTACCCTTGTTTTATGTGATAATACAAGTGCTATAAATATTTCAAATAATACAGTAAGTCATTCAAGAACTATACATATTGATATTAGGAATCATTTTCTAAGAGATCATGTTCTTAAAAAGTATATATCTTTATAATTTGTAAATACTGAATATCAACTGGCTGATATTTTTACTAAACCACTTCCAATGGTAGTTTTTATTTTATTAAGGCTGAGTTAGGTTTATTTAATTTTTAAAATGGTAATATTTTTATCATTTTTAATTATAAATATTTATCTTATTTTATTTATTTATTAATTCTAGTTTATTTATGTTAAAATTATTTACTAACTACTTTAAATAAAATTATTTTAATATTTTATTTTCACTATAAATTTTAGTTAATTTATTTTAATCTTAAATTTATTTTCACTACATGTTTTCAAAAAATTTAATGATTATCTTATGTAATAACTTGGGAAACAAGGGATCTTCAAAAATGTTTCAAATACCAAACCTTTTTAACTCTCAAACCATTTTTGAATAATAAAACCCTCGTTTACCCTCATCTAACTTCACTTACCTCTATTTTACTTTGAAACCCTAAAAACCCAAAAACCTCAGATCTTTCGTTTCTCAGAAATGAAGAAAACTAAGAGAACTGGAGAAAGTGAATCCAGAGACCTGAATCATCAGAATTTTTTTGGAAGAAGGATTCTGTATGGTAAAGTTGTTGATTTTGAATGGATCTATCAGAAAAATTTACTCCTAAAGTAAGTGAAATATTCTCAAGGATTATAATCTATTCTCAATGAGGAGAAATCATAAATCCTTTATGAGGTAGAAATGATGTAGTTCTATAACAATGTTCATTTTAGTTTTGGTGATACTAAAGATACAGTTTTTTCAAGAATAGAAGATAAGGAATTTTCGGTTTCTTCGATTGAAATTTCTCAATTATTTAATTGCCCTCATAAGGGATTGTTTCATTTCAATCTAAGTTCTATCGGAGATAAGGACTATAAATGTGAAAAAATTATCTCCTTTTTGTTTATCTCAACAAATTTTAGAAAAATATTTTTCAACAATCTCGAGGAAGACTATAAAATCTTAGTTAAGTTTATTCAAACGGGAATTGCTCCTAGAATGGTTGAGATAGAGAATATTCTATACCTAGACATGTATAACATGTTTCTGTTTATGAGTGAAATAAAGATGAATTTTCTAAGGTATATGTTCAGATATTTAAATTACTGTTGTCAACTAGATGCTAGGATGACTTTTTATCCTTATGGAAGGATAATTTCTAGAATTCAGTTTAAGAAAGGAATGATTCCATTAATATATTCTCAAATTAAATGTCATCACAGCAATGTAATCAATGTGGGAACATTGAAGAAGTTAGGTTTTTACTGGAGTATATTCAAAGGAAAACTCTTACCAGTTGGTGCAGATGACCAAAAAAGATCATGATCTTTTACTCAAGGGGAGAAAATTGAATTTGGGAATGAAGGAATTGGTGAAACCCATGGTGAAGGTCTTTCCAAACCAACCCAAAGAAAATTAAGACTTGTTGAAGAAGAAGAATAAGAAGAAGATGAAGAAGAGGATTTGCAAGCAGGATTGGTTGTAAAAATAGGAAAAAGATTAGATCCCCCTGTTGTAGAACCATTTTTGGGTTCAGTTGAGGCTACTAGGTCGTATATTTAGAAGAGACTTTTCTTGAGTAAGATCAACAGTTTGAAAGCTAGATAAGAGATCTACAAATAGTTGTTTTACCAATTGTCCAGGAGGAAGAACCATCTATTTAGGGAGACAAATAGTTGATCATAACTAAAAATGTGGCTACATAAATTGTTGATAATTTACTTTTCTCTATTTTTGACCATGTGGATGAAATACATCAATCTTAAACTGAATAAAAAAATTATGTTCTTGATAGTTGTCTTATTCAAGTGAAAAATCAATTGAAAACCAGTGGAGAAGTCAATGGAAAAATCTCATTCAAAATATCTATAAATTGTGGCAGTTGGACAGTAAAAATATCTAGATGAAGAGACATATGATTCCCTATCAAATCCAGATGAGGAACATGTAATAAAGTTTAATAAGTGGAAAAGAAAAAGTTAAAGTATCTTAATGAAAATTATATTTCCAAGAACAAATTTGATGATTTCAAGAGAGAGATGCAAAATGTAGTTGGAAAAATAAAATCTTAAGTTATTTCTAAGTCATACATTACTCATCTAAAGTGGTATTTGGGGAGTCAATTTTACTCAATCAAAAGTATTGTTGGTCTGACCAATTCATCTACCTATCCTCCTATTACCAGTCCAGATCTGATTCAAAGATTTCAACAAATCACTTCTTTCATGGTTGATATGAGTGACCGTCTTCAAAATATTCAATGCAATATTTCCCCTCTATCAGTTCTATTGGAAAATAAAAAATTTTGATTTGACCAACTGACACAGAATGAACCATGTATCAAATTTCTGCTAAAAAAACACAGAAAAGTTAGATCAGTTTATACAGCAAGAGGATATTTTTCATGACTTTTTGAAAGTCAATCTTGTTGAGAATTCTCATATCAGTCAAGATTCCATAATTTTTATTATGAAATTGAGGGATAGTTTAATGAATAGTTGCAGTTATAGATGGATGAATTGAAAGATATATTTTAAGCTACTCAAAATCCTTAGAACCTTAACCGATCCAACTCCTACCCAATATTTTGTACCCAAACTATTTTAGTTGACTAAACTTATTTACCAACCAAACTGATTATTGTATTTATAAAATTTTTGATGAATAACATCTCATTTTTTCTATTTTTGTGTATGTTATTTCATATTCTTTTATTTTTATGTATTGAAGACAAAAATCCAGTCTTATTTATTTAAACAGATTATCATAACATTCACTTATAGATATATACAACATTAATTATGTTTTATTCATTTCTGAATTTTCTTTTTGATCTCACAAATAGGGGGATATATTCGGATAACACAACATTTCTTATCATTTTTATTTATCGAAATAAATATGTAAAATAAAATTTCGAATTATTTTCTTTTCAGTTGATTGAAAAATTATAAATTCTATTATTAATTTTATGGGTTTTGTGATCATCAAAAAGTGGGAGATTATTGGGCATGTATTGTCTCAATAATGCTCTATAAATCTTATTGATTTTGATACTCACAAATACCATGGTTTGTTTTACTAATGATATTACTTTTAAGTGTATTTCAAGAAATTAATAATCTTCATATTTAATATTTTATAAATATTTTCAAGATTGTTATTCATGTGGAATATTCATTAAATTATTCGAAACGATCCTAACCGTATTCTGGAAACACTGTTCATACTGTACATTGAAGAATATAATGTAAGAAACAAATCCTACATTTGTATTATACCTTATCCTGAAAGATCAACACGTATGGTTAATAATTCCTATGTTGATAGAAACTTATGGAGAACCTTGAATTTGGATGAAACATTACATTTGAAAAAGGGAAAAGGTATGGTTAAAGAACCCTACGTAAGTATGGAACCTTATGTTTGAGAAGTAAATGTATGGATCATCAACCTTAATTTTATGATCATCCTTAAATTATGATAATGAATTCAATGTAGTTGAACCCTAAGTTTGGTATTTCTTCATTTTTTGAAGGAACCTTACATTTGAATTTTTATCACTGAAGATTTGAATTTACAATTTTATTGGATTTTTGTGCAGCGGTCTTAACAGAATATCAGACCGATTTAAAGCTCTTTTTTGAATGATTCAATGCTCATTGTGATTAATTCAAAAATCGTCTTAAGTGCGTAAATTCTCTATTATTATATGACTACTCTAAGTTGTCTTAGAAATTTTAATTCTTATGATTTATCAAGAAATTTTCTTGGATCTGAGTTAAAAGGATAGCCTCTCTGCATTACTTATTCTATCAGTGTATTTGTTCTATACATGTGTGTGTATGATTCAAAGAAGATATTATTGAGATATATTTTGAGCCATATATTGTGACATATTTTCACGATTGAAACTAAATTCTTGTGAATATATTCTATAGATCTACTGCAAAAACCAATCAGACTCTATTTTTCTACAGAAGAGGATACAGTGGAAATATACATATTCAAAATTTAGTATTTACTGTAAGTCTGCTTCTGCTATTCATTTCTTTTTTTTTATTTTAAAGATCTATTACAATCAGATCACTTCAGAAATATTATTTCTAGAATAAAATATTTTTCTGAAGAAGAAGATTCATCTACCGTTATTTTTTGTTCAACTGTAAAATTCAACCAAAATCTTTTTCAATCAATATATTTTTATTGAGAGTTTCAACTACTCATAATCAGTTGTGGTGAAGTATTAGCTTCTTGATATAATCTATGGTTTATCAGTTCTTTGTTATAGAACCGTAAGACTCTATTTTTAGTCTTTTTTGTAAAGGTGTCAACTACCTACACTCATTTGTGGATTGGTCTTATGATATAAGGACATAACTAATGAAATTCACCAAACTTGCAGATAGAGTAATTAGTGGAGTTGAATAGGGGATCTTTATGCCCCGAACAACTATAAATATCCTTGTTCTATATCTCTATTTTTATCTTCTTATTATAATTTCCTATAGAAGATAAACACTGCCTACCTGCATAAACATCAGTTGACATCAAGAGTTAGAGTTGTAAAATAATTTGAAAATACACAATTCACCCCCCCCCCCATTTTTGTATATTTGTATATTCCAACCTAACAATAGTGTTGGTGTCACCATGGGATTAGAAGTTATAGTAGGTAATATTTGTTTAAAATAAGAGCCTCATACACTACTTAGTCTAATGTTCTAGAACTTATGACTAAAGGTTCATCCTCAATTTATCCTATTATATCTACATTTGATTCATATCCAAGAGGTGTGTGGGGAAAATTGTGTTTTAACTATTGTTTCTTATCATGATTTATAGGTTCGATCACTTTATATCCTTTGATACCAGCTGAATATGAGGTTGGTGCAAGGATGGGTGATACATTCACTTATTTACTAATGTATATCATTATATTTGTAAGATCCCTTGTTTTGAACTGATTGGAAAATTCTAAAGGAATTTGAATTTTTTCCATTGGGGGATAATTCATTTTGTGACATAGAAATCAAAACAAGGTTATGAGTGTTTGAACATACAAACAAGGTGTTTTTGGATGTGTTCTAATTATCAGTATAAGTATTGGAGTTCTGGAAAGCACTAGAGGAGTAATGGGAGTCTCAGTTTGTTGTGAGGTGTTGTAGAATCCTATAAACACTATAAAGGGATTTTTACAGTGTGAAATGGATTTGTAAGGTGTACCTAAGGTTCATGGAAAAAAAGGGTGTTTTACACCGTAAACCTATGGTTTATAGTGTAAGTTTTACAGGTAAGGAAAAATATCCTTGATAAAAGTTTTTATGTCTTAAACAAGGTATTTATTTCGTAAAAGGGTTTCTCATGGTTTTTGTGGAGTAAATAAGAATTTATGCCATAGGGAAAGTGCCTGAGCTTTTTATGGAATAAAATTATGGTTTTCACTGTAAATCTATTTCTAGTAAAAATTAAAGAGAAGAAATAAGGATAGGGTTAGGGAATTCGATCAATGAGGCAGCGTGAACCCCTTCTCCTCCTCTCCTAGGCATGGTGATATCCCCCTCATCTGTCATTAGAATAAAACATCATTTATCATGTATGAGTCCTCTTAGTAAGTTTTTGTTTCATCTAACTTATTTTTTAAATTTATCTCACCATCTTCACCATTATCTTCGTATGAGATAATATGCCCTATTTTCAAAGTGTTTGTCTATTTATTCGATTTCTCTCATTTTGGATCAGAAAAATGGTTGACAATGGATGATTAAAGCTTAATTTTTATAAAGGTAGGTGTTCCAGCTATTTTCCTTAAGATTTTGTTGTATATATCATGTTTCATCATGATCCACACTAGAATTTCTATGTGATGCCTCTTAAATGGGAAATTTGATTAATAAAATGTTAGCTCCTTTCTTTGGTTGTCCTTAATACCTATTTTTCATCATCATAGGCATTCTACCTTGACGTGATTCACCGCATTAGTGTGAACAATATAAAATTTCCAAGAACATCACATAAGGTTATGTATTTAAACCACCATTGAGGTTTTTTATCTTATCCCTTACAAGTGAATGGATTAATTGTATAAAATGTAATGGTGTGGTATCATGTTAGGCCCCAAATCCTCGGCTATGAAATTAAACCACCTTTTAATGTGTGTTGGATTTCCTTATAATTGAAATATCTAAATAGTTTAAATGAAAGGTTAATTGTATGACTATGAAACCTACTCCTTGTTGATTATGAATTATGTTCATGGATATTATTACAATTATGGTTACTTGATGAATGATTATATCATGCTTGATTATAGTCATGAACTTAGAATTTCTTAAAGGTGTGGCATTCCCTAAGTGATACTTGTAATCCCATTATAGATTTCCTTAGATAGAATCATGGGATTACAACCGATTCATTGATGTGTATTCCCATGTGAAATACCACACTTGGATTTGGTATTTGTCTTAGATTGAGAATGCCCTAGATTAGCATTGAGGGTTCACCTATCTTTCCATAAATAAAATGAATTCCTTGGATGATTCTTCTTATATTTGGATTGATATTATGGAGAACCTTGGATTATTCTTTGGTATCCTTTCAAGTATAGTAATGAGGCTAACTAAGATATTCTCCCAATGATTAGGTATAACATCTCTTTTTGGGATAATTTACAAGTTTACACCCTTGTTGACTCATCCATTTTAAAAAACATAATGTCATGTAAATTATAGAACCTCATATGCTTATCTATATATATAGATGCCTTGATTTTATGAATCAAGACCCAACCTTATAAATATAAATGAAAATTTCAAAATTCTCAAAGAAATTTTGTCTTAGGAATAATTACGTATAGTCATCCATGTATCCCATGAGGAACCTAAACTTGAAATGGTTTATTTTTCTTTACCGCTTAAATTTATTATACTCGCACACTGCTAATTTTATATTCATATATTGGATTAGTTATAGACAATATTTGTGGTTTCCTAATGAGTTTTACTCACACCTTATTCAGGCTACCGATTGGTACATGGATAGACTTCCTGGTTACAGGTAGGGACAAGGGATATGCCCAAATTTGGATGTTTGATTTTATATACTAGCATGGAGTATGGGAGTAGAGGACCAAGATAGTTCTCATGATTCTATTATAGTTTAGTTTTATTTCATTTGTAATTTGATGTATATCATGTATTTCACTATATTCATGCTTCTATGTTTACCTATTATTAAATATGTATCATCATTTCATCATCTATATTTGATAGCAGCGCTATTGATGGGTTTTCCATTTTATTATCCTTGGGGTGTTTTATTTCCATTTATCTTTATTATAGTTATTATTATGTTGCTTATGATATATTTATATATTGATGCAATGGGTATAGTATCCCCACCATACCATCATTAGACCCTCTCTTCCAGTCAGTGGCCTCTGGTGTATAAGGAGGTGCACTTGAGGCCTTGTCACCAACCGTTCAGTTACTGTATAGAGTGAACCAGTTCAAGTCATGAAAAAGTAATATCATAGGATTATTTTTTCCTTTTCTTATTATTTTTAGAAATTATATAGGAAACTAGTAATGTGTCAAAACATGGTAACTAGATCATATATGGGAATGGCCAACACGCGCAAAAGGAAATGATCAAGTTTCTAGGTATGAGATTTTTGTTTATGTTATTTTTATAACAGTTGATTTTCACTTCACCTTAAGTGATTGATGTACTTTTACACTGGTTAATAATTTATGGATTTTTACCCTTGGACCAAAATAGAAATTGAATATTATTACATGAAATATCATAGGCACATAGAGATTCACATGTCATGCTATGTAGATTACATTATTTTACATCATGATACCTACTGGACATGCCTTGTATGATTTTTAAGCATAAATAATTATATTCCATGCTTGTATGATTATGTTTCATGTCTATCTATAAACCCTACTTAGGTGAATATCTAGCTTTCTTACCTATATACCATGTTTATGTGATTATCAGAATGCTTGTTTGTATAACATGTTTGTGTGATTATTCAGTATGTTTATTTAAAAATCATACTTGGGTGATTATTTCCATGTTTACCTAAACTATTTTCTTATTTATTATCTTTTCGTGCCTACTCATATTAATTTATTTTTTATAGCATTCCTTTTTATAATTATGACATAAGGATAGTTTAATAAAGTGTTTTTTAAACCTAAATGTCATTTTATTATATAGATTAGTGGTGGAATTCTATTTAACTAAATTATTATGGTCTGTTTGAGCCATGGAACTTTTATTACATGGGATAAAACGTTTGTGGTTATAATTAAAATAAAATAAAATTACAATTTATAGTGTGTATGGGCCCCTATAAATTGGTAATGGTAGTCTATATACTTGAACTATTGAATACAAACATATTATAGCCTAAGACCAAATATAAATTATAAAACAGGTTACAGTTACATGAAATACCAATTTCAACTTATAAAGTGTAGGAAATTATAACTTAGCAATGGTAGATGCATCTAACTAATCGCTAACATATATATATATGTGTGTGTGTGTGTGTGTGTGTTGAATGGTAATTCTTATAGAAAATGGATTTCAATTAAATAGTGTGTTAATTACAACTTATAAAGACTTTTACCTCCATAACTTGGGATTATGACCCTTATAAATGAGTCCATATATGTTTGAATCATCCCTTGTTGGAGAGTTTTAACATTGTATGCCTATAAGATAAACCCACTAAGGGTGTGTTTTAAATCTTTAATAAAATGATTTTAATGGTTTATACTTAAATAGTATTCCAATTCTAATTCATAGAGCTCTAAATCCATAAATTAGGAATGTATTCCCATATAACATAACCTAATATAACATGATAGGGTCCCCATAGGTCACATTTGTTCTTATATTCCTTGGTACTTAACCCCTTGCGGTTTTTTATGATAAATATGGGATGGTTATTTAATGTTTTTGTATCTACTTATACTATGTTACGTATAAATGTATGGTATCATCTTACTTAACTTATCCCCCTTTAGAAGATATAAGACCATTGTTTTCTTCTTGAGTTTTATTATTATGAGAATTTAGTTAATTAAAATGTCAGTTAGAACCTAAAGGGTCTTTTCCATTATAGATTCTGAGAGAAATTTTCTTTAGGAGATCCTGTTGTGAGAAATTATGGATAAATAATGGTTAAAAGGAAATTATGAGATATTTTTCCTATACTAATTCATGGTATCATCTAAATAAAGTACTAAGTAAAATTATAAACTGGTTTGTTTAATAACTGGTAGTCGATGATTCTTATATCTAAATACCCTTAAAAATTTTAGATAAATGTTAGGTTGTGAAATTACATAAAATAAAACATTTTGTTTAGGTTTTAATTAGGAAAACTAATGTAATGGTTTTATTTGGATTTCACTTTAGTTACCTTGAAAGAGAATAGACATTTCCTATATATTTCAATTAGCTACATATTTTGTTTCTTCAAATCTAAGGTTAGGAAGTAGAGCTTAGTGAACTTTTTAGGAATGACTCTAGTTTTAAAGTGGACGACTTGTTTAAATGATGGGTTATCCTACTGTGGTAGTTCCCTTGAATATGAGAAACTGGTATATTTTTTAGCCGATATGCCTTCTGGTAAGTGTTGTTCGTTTAACCATTTAAGTCAGGTAAGACTCCTTGTTGATTAAATAACACCCTGGGAAGGAAATTGGACATTCGGTTAGTTGAACCTTGAGGGGATATTATTTTATAATGATACCCAGTAAGGTTTAGTTCTTCTCCTTTTATAATGATATCAGGACCTTCTAGGGAGTAGTTCCTTATAAGGAAGCTCTGAGAGGATCAAGACCTAATAGGCTGATGCTTGGTAGTTTGGACACTCATAGATTGATATATTCCTTACTTCCCTTAGAGAGGGTTTACAAGCATGTTGGATTCCATATAATAGAGGCCCTTAATTTGGATATGGTTCCTATGTGAGAGACCTTAGGGCTAGGTGTATGGACCTAGTGGACTTATTCTGAAACTTGATCAGTAGGGCTAGGTGGAGACCTAGAGGCCCTTAGATTTGACTCATATCCTTATTGGTTAGTGTTAGTTTTGATCTAATGAAACCTAAGAGTGGTTATCCTAGGTTTTACATTTCCTTATAGGAAATGATATTTTTTTACACTCATGTAAAGGTCGATGCATGAGAGGCACTCAATCTTTTCAATATAGGAATAGTGATGTATTTGTTTTTTGAGGAATCACATGAGGTGATTGGGTATAGATACTGGATTCAATGGGTAGGAATGTTCAGGTTCTTATATCTTTTACCAATGGTTTCATGATTTATGATTTAATTTATGAAACTATGTTTTGATGTGGGAGGTCTTTCGATAAATTATGGTATAGGTGAATTTCAAAAAATTTAAGAGGACTTCCTAGAGAGATTCTAGTTTAACGAGACTGATGTGTTGTGTAGCACAGTTAGCTTGGACTTGATGATGGAAAACTCATGGGTGTGTGAGTCAGGTCTTGAATCTAGTGGTATGAGGTTTTGAACCTACTTTATATAGCGAGTTTAGTTTACATTGGTTGTGCATGGGAAACTATTTATGTGGAACATTGGTGAGTGGGTAGGTATGGATTGAGGGATGACAGTTTCCTATATAATGATTCTGGGCATAGAGATCCATAGATTTTTAAAAAATTAATGAAGTTCCCATTTATGAGGGATAATTTGGTAATAAATCCTTTTTCGTGAAGTGGTTGTCCCATAGCTAGATCTAGACACACATTATCCAAATACAAGGTTTTAAGGGTTGGTTAAAGGCAAGTATATCCTATTTGATGTGAGTGTGGATCAGGAGAGAGATACATGCCTATCAATGGTATCTTAGTGTAATACTAATATAGTGGTGATTTTTCCCATTATCATGAAATTTTCCTAATTATTCTAAGAGAGAGTCGGCTATACACTAAGCTAGATAAACAATTTTCCTTCCTGTTTTGATGAAGGTACTCAATATGAGTGTTCATCTAGGAGCGTTATAAGGTAATCTATATTGTGGTGAGTACAACATTGGTCATTTGAGGGTGGTGACCCTTGTTGTAAGTTTAAAATTTATATAATTCCTTGGAAACCATTCTTGGAAAGTGGGAACAAGCTATGTTGATGTTTAAGTTAGCACTCGAGGATAAGCAGATCCTTATCCATTCTTGTCATTATGTCTAATGATGAATGGAGCACGAGATGTGTTAAAAAAGTAAATTGTTTAATTTGTGCAATGATGAGGATGAAACTAATGTGGGGAGAGATACTTCATTCACTAGTGGATGACCTCCCCTTGGGGGAAGGATCATGATAGTGTGGGGATATTTTTGGATGATCATTTATCGCCTAGATTTTATTGGGTAAATGAAACTATGTACGGATGGATTTCTTGGTAAATTCCATGTATGTGATTAATGTAAAACATCTGATATTATGCTTAACTATGATATTTGACCTAGATCTATGTAAGGGAATGGATATTTCTGAGTGATATTGGGGTTCTTGAGTAGGAATGAATTTGATGGGCTCATGGACACCATCCAATTCATTAACTCAACTACCATATGAGGTATGTATTTCTTTTGAGGCTCAATAATTTTTTTTTAGTGTGGAAATCTTGGATTTGTACCAACATTTCACTTGTAAAATTTAGATTATGGACTTAATTGGATGATCTTCTTGGACTTTGGTAGTTTGATCCTAATGTTACCCAATACTTTTAATCAGGCTCAGTTGATTTGGATAGCATGTAACAATCCAAGGGTACTGGATCATTAATACACCATTATTCATGTTGATTCATGGTAAAGATGAGAACAAGGGATGGTTAGATTGGGAGACATAATCAGAAGTTATTTATAGACTTTGGTGAACATGCTTAGATTGATCATAGTGTACCTTGGAATAAAGTCATCGGGATATATCCTTTGGATAAATCAACTATAGAGGTCGAGCATTTTTGAAAATATTCCACCAGAGGTGTTTGACTTGAGTTCTCTCAAGTAGTATTATGAGGTCAGTGTGGAACAACATCAAGTATATCATTGGTATGATACAGGTGCATTGTAAAGGTTAACCATTTATTTTTAAGTAAAATCATGTGCGATCAAGTTATGGTTGGTCGATTAGGATTCAACTATTTCAATAAAATTGAGAATTGTGTCGAATGTGTCATTAAGACATTTTAGGCATATTTCACCAAGCGATTTTGATGGTGCCAGTGCAGTGACTCAAAATTGATTGATGAAAACTAGAAACTATGGTGGGAAGAACCCTAGGCTAGTTAATTAAATAGAAAATTAATTGATCATGTATCGAGTTCGATGGGCTCAGTAAGTGTCATCTTAGTTTTCCATCTTCAGTTACAAGCATTGGTTCAGATTTAGTGGTGTAAGAATCATATTATTTATGTGGTTTTTAAAGGAGTGTTATACATTTGGAAATGAAAAATTTACATTTAAATGGGAACTCATTTCCCAATTAGGTTGAGTGATATTTTCATAGTCTACTTAGTTTCTTGGGGATGAGATGTTAAAAGGTGGGGACGTTGTAAGATCCTTTGTTTTTAACCAGTTGGAAAATTATAAGGGAATTTGAATTTTTTACATTGGTGGATGTGTCATTTTGTGAATTGGAAATTAGAATGAGGTTATGGGAGTTTGAACATCCAAACATGGTTTTTTAGATGTGTTCTAAGTACCCGTGGAAGTCCTGAGGGTTTGGGAAAACACCATAGGAGGAATAGGTGGCTCAGGCTACTGTGAGGGGATATAGAATCCCATTCATACCATACGATGATATATATGGTTAAAAAAGGATTTTCAAGGATTAAAAAAGTTTTGTGTAATAAAAGGGTGGTTTACTCTATAAACCTATTGTTTATAGTGTAAGCTATCTAGGTAGGGAAAATTCCCATTGCCTAGAGTTTTACAGTGTAAATAAGGTATTTTCACCATAAAAGGGTATCCTGAAGTTTTTGCAGCGTAAACAAGAATTTTAAACTATAGAGTTAGTGCATCAGGTTTTTATACTATAAAACTATGGTTTACACCATAAATTTGTTTCCAAGAAGAATTAAATAGGAGAAAAAGAAATAGGTTAATGTTATTAAAGTATAGAGGCAGCCTGAACCCCTTCTCATATTTCTCTCCCATGCATTGTGAGATCTCCCTCATCCAGCATCAAATTCAGACATCGTTCATCATGTTGGATTTATCTTGGTAAGTATTCAATGCCTCTTACTTATTTCCTTGATTTATCTCATCATATTTGGCATTATCTTCAGGTAAGGCATTATTCCCTATTTTTAGGGTGTTTGTTTATTTCTTTGATTTATCTCCTTTTAGATTGAATCAAAGGTTAATAATGGATGATTGGATCTTACTTGGTATATGGTAGTTGGTCTAGCTATTTTCCCTAAAATTTTGGTTGTCTATATCATTCTTCATTGTGTTGTGAACCATGCATTCCATGTGATGCCTCTTAAATTTAAAATTAGATTACTAAAATGTTATATCCTTGATTTAGTTGTCCTTACCACCTATTTTTTATCATCAAAGGTTGTCTACCTCAATGTGTTTTACCCCCTTAGGGTGCACTATATAAAATCACAAATAAAATCACATTAATTTATATATTTAAACCTCCATTGAGGTTTGTTGTTTTGGACCTTACAAATGAATGGATTAATTGTAAAATATGGAATGGTTTGGTATCTTGAAAGGACCCTAAGTCTAGGATATGAAATTTAAACACTTTTTAAGGTGTATTGTCTTTCCTTACAGTTTAAATGGATAAATAGTTAAAATGAAAGGTTAATGTTATAACCATGAAACCTACGATTCATTGATTCTAAATTATGGTCATGTCTGTTAATACGATTATTATTACTTGGTGAATGATTATATCATACTTGATTATGGTCATAGACCTATAATTTCATAAAGGTGTGGCATGTCCTGAGTGATACTTGGAATCCCATTATATATTACCTTGGATAGATTCATTGGACACCAACTGATTCATTGATACATCATCCATGTGAAATACTACATTTGTATTTAGTCTTTATCTTAGATTGATAATACTTTGACTTAACACCAAGGTTTCACCTGTATTTCCATAAATTAAATGAATTTCTTGAATGATTATCCTTGGATTTGGATTGATATTACAGACCACCTTGGATTATTCATTGAGATCCTTTCCAGTCTGTCACCAAGGATACCTGGGACATTCTCCTAGGTATTAGGTAGAACTTCCATTTTTGGGTGAATTTCCAAGGGCACACCCTTGTGGACTCACTAATCTTATAAAACATAATGCCATGTAAATTATGGGACCTCATGTGATTATATCTATTTATGGACTCCTTGGTTGTGTTCCTTAGGTCCCAACCTTATAAATATAAATGAAAATTTTCAAATTATTAAATACATTCCAGCTTGTATTGAAGCAGGTATGGTTGGATATGTATCCCATGAGGAACCTAAGCTCAACATGGTTTGTTTTTAATTACTGGTTACATTTATTATACATGTAAAATAGTAATTTTATATTCACATAATGGATTATATATAGTTACCATTGGTGGTGGATAACTAATTTTTACTCACACCCTATTCATGCCACTGATTGGTACCCAGACAGACTTCCTGGTTACTGGTAAGGGCAAGGGATACACCCAAATTTGGATGCTTTATTTTCTATACTAGGATGGAATATAGGAGAAGAGGATTGATCTAGTGCTCATGATGCTATTGGATTTTACCATTTGATAATTTTTTACTTTGATGTATATCATGTACTTTAATTTATTCCTATTTTTATGTTTTCCTATTAACATTTATGTATTTTAATGATATCAACTTTATTTGAGTTTGGTACTGTTTATGGATTTTCACTTTTATTATACTTGGTATGTTTTACTTCCGATACTCTATGTTCTAATTATTATTATGTTGATTATATTATATTTATATACTTATCCATAGGGTACAGTCCCCCACCATACCACCGTCAGACCCTCAGTGTTAATCGGCAACCTCTAGCATATGGGTAGGTGAGCTTGAGGCATTTTCATAAACCAGTTAGGTTAATATATAGAGTGAACCAGGTCGAGACATGAAAATATCATCATGTTGTGTTTTATGTATGGTTATTTCCATGAGAATATCCAAACATATGCACTAGAATATACAATCAAAATTATGCAGACATAAATATTAGAGTATTTAAGTACTTACAAGGTGAGGAATCCTCCATCATTACAAAGTATGTTCCAAAATTGTTTTTCTTGATAGTGGAGGAATCCTCATGAAAAAGGTGGGTTATACCACTAGTCATTTTATCCCTTTAAGTAATTAGAAAAAAATCATTTCATAATTTGTTACCATTAGATGTTTCAAAAAATATGATCTTGAAGCTCACTTAGTAGACCAACATAAAGGTAAGAAGCAAGTTCTTATTTCAACTCATGGTGATATATTTTCCCTATTTAAGGGGTTTATCTGGACTTTTTTAGGATGATCTATAAAGACCCCCAATATTTTGGTTTCTAACTAATCTAACTTAAATATTTTATTAGGGATTCCCATTATATTAACATGTTCTCTCAAGATAACCACACCGCCAACAGTTTCCCTAGTAGTATTATACTCAAGAGACCACAATAAAAATTATGAGTTAGTATCTCTCTATAATTAAGAAATATTAATAGTGGGTAATTTTTAGTTTATATTAATTGAGGTTGAAAAAAAATCACATCACATATTTCTATTATTAGCTATAAAATTCTTCAGTATCTGACCTGGTCGAATCTTAAAGAAGAACACAAACCCTATTGTTCATATTGAGGTGAACCAAGCATCACTTATATAAATATTACATAATTATAGATTAATAATTAATATATTCCATAACAATACATACCTGATAACCCTAAAGGCTTGTTTTTTTGGAGGATAGTTATATAATTAACATATTTCAGAAAATATCTTCAAAATATCCCATAAATTTCTTCTCACATAGTACCCTTATTAAATATATCTTGTTTAAAACCTTTACTCATAACCTAGGGAAATGGAAACAAAATAATGGGTGAGATTAAATGCTCAGTGAGGATAAACATGGGAAATATCAATCGATGATCATAAGTGAGTATAAAATAATCATAGGGGAATGAGAACATGATCATAACTTATGAAAACATACCCAAAAAGTCATATACCATAAATCATGAGTCATGGAATAAGTTTTTTTATAGAAAAATACATGATTCCTAAGATTTAAGAATCATCAATAATCAATCATGATCAATTAGAGCATATCATAATCATAATACATAAGTTTATGTCATACATTTAAGAATTGAAATCATATTTCAAGGCTTCCTACCAAGAAATTCATCATAGAAAATGATTGGGATATCCAAAATTGTACATTATTAATCTTTGGATAACTTATTTCATACCCGATTGGTCTTAGTCTAATCATTATGTTCCCTCTTGGGCTTGGGATCACTTACCATATACCCTTTTGGGCTTGGGATCACTACTTGTATACCCTATTGGGCTTGGGATCACTTTCCATGTACCCATTTATCTCATGAGATATAAAACATTGCCCAATTAATTATAGGGATATAATATACCCACATATCACATAATAATAAACCATTCATATATAAACCATTCATATATATACCATAATAATATAAGAGCATTCATCATTCCCTAATATTTTAATTAACTCATGAGAAAGAAATGGGTTTCATGAAACATCATTAAAACATCATCATCAAAAGCCATCCAGATAGAGGAAGGGGATGGAATCATATGATCATATCCCCAGTGAATCATAAAATCCTTAATAGATATTTTTGTAAATCAAAAATACTTTTATAAAATAATTAGAAATATGTGTTGAAAACAAGAAGAAATTACATTTTATTTTTGAAACTTTTAAAAAATAAAAATTCCTTAAAATGGGAATAGAATTTTTGTATATCCATTGAAAATTTTAAATTAAGCTTCATTATGAATAAATTTTTTGATATTGGGAAAATCATTTCATTCCATAATTTTTTAAAAAATATTCTTTTCACACTTCTGTAAAAAAATTTCAAAAATGAACAATTTGGAAAATGAAAAGAAAATTCCTTCAAAAAATTTGTAAATAAATTAAAATATAGTATAAAAATAAATATTTCAATAATTTAAAATTGGATAACAAATTTTATAAAACAATATTTAAGAATATGGATATGAAAGAGAAATATTCCCAGCCAAAAGGGAGAAATAAGGTTACCTTTTCTTAAAAATATATTTTGGTCCTTTTGAGTAACAAAGATATGGAAATGGAAATAATTATTGAAAAAAAAAGAAATAATTATATTATAATAAAATATTTTTGGTTTAAGATAAAAATAATTTATAATTTCTATTATTGTAAATTTAAACATAAACAATCTTGATAAGAATTAATATTGTTACATAAACCTTTACAGGTTTGGTAAACTTTGAATTAAAACCTTATAAAAGATATAACCTCAAATGGATTATTAAATACAAATAATTTTCAGGAAAATTTACATAAAATAAAACCATGGATACTATATACACCACACAAAATAAAAAGGTGGTGAATATAGAACATATCATAATGAAGGGAAATTTAGATAAGGAAATCCTTACTACATTGGTATCTCTTGAATAAAAATCCCATGAAATAAATAAGTTGAGATGTATTTTTAAATAAAATAAACTTCATTAAAGTATGATAAATTTATATATATTTTATTATATACACCACGTAATATAAAAAATCATTGAATATGGTATATGCCTCAAAGAAAGAAATTTGAGATGAGAAACTCTTACCTAATGTCCCGACTTGCTTCATACACACTATAAACTCCTTTATAATAAATTTAGTCTTATTTTGAATATATAAAATATAAATATTAATAATTATATTTATATATCTCATTCCCTTATTATTTCTAATTACCCATTTATTAACCATTCTTCAATAAAATCAATATTCGAGTGTAAATTGTTTCATTTTCCATGTATATTTTAGTTTGGAGATTCTGGTCATTAAATATTTGTTATAGTTTCATAATATATATAATATTAATCAAATTATAAATTAAAATTTCAATAATTATATAATATTTTATAACTATACATGTATGGTGGTGATGAAAAATGAATTACATCACTTCATGGAGCTGATAGTTTGCAGTACTCACGGGTGATGTTTTCATTTTTCAATGGATGGAAAGAAAGGAAATTAAATAATAATTTATCTTTAAATAATAATAATTATGTTATAAATATCGTATATATTCATTAAATCAATCTATATAACCACACATGTGAGTTGGTGGTGAAAAATGAATTTCATCTCTTCATGGAGGCAGAAGTTTATACGTAAGAACGAGCAACATTTTTCATTTTCTATTGGATGGAAATGAGGTAGAAAATATTTTTTTCTAAAAACTTATTAAAATTTAATTATATTAAAGATAAATATTTCATAATATTAATATGGTTATAATATATTTCAATTAGGTTTAAGAATAAATAAACTTAAAAGGATTTTTTTAAGACTTATACATCCTCTTTGGATATCTTACTTCGGATTGCACCTTAATCCTTCTAGGATTAGTATTTTGATGAGAAAAAGAACTTTAAAATTTTGGTAACGTATGTTTAGAGGTATATGGGTATATATTGTTTCATATAAGTCCTTAAAAGTGTTTTAGGAATTGAGGATAAAAGGTTCCCTTATATAAGTGAGAGGAGTGGCACCCTTGTAAATATTAAGAACTTTAAAATTTAATAAATGTATTTCTCATGGAAAGTGGCTCAAATTTATTAAAATTTTGAATATATTATAATTTAAGGTTGAAGTAAACTCATAAAATCAAATTTAGATAATTTTTAGAAATATACTAATCCTTATCTCTTAGTTTAACCCCCCTCATTAACCCTTTTAACCTTTACTTGGTGACAAACATTTACCATGGTAACTATTCATTATGGATAAAAATGAAGTTGAACTCATTTCAAAATTAAAAATTGATAACCCCAAATATGGAATCCATTTTCTAATATTTTATTTCTATATGTGGTAAAAATTATTTTTAATATAATTTCACAAAATGCCATGAAAACTGTTTTAAAAAAATACCTTTTGAAGCATAAAAATGATTTTATACCAAAAGAATATATAGTGATAATTAATGTAAAGACCCATAAATTTCAAGGGAAATTTTTTCTTAATTTTCTTTGGTATTTTACGAGTACGCAGTTTCTGACGGTACCTGATTCCGAGGCCCGGTGTGCCCGGAATCAATTTCCAAAGTTTAGCTCGGGTACGTTCAGTGAACGAACGAGCGGGTTTTCCTAACTTTTGGACCGGTGCTCGGAATCAAATTCCGAGGGCACCGATGGAATCGTAGCTCCGATTTTCGCTTAAGAGGACTTTCACCTCGATAGCAGATGATCGGGTTTGAGAGTTGGTTCTTGGGTTTCACGTGGATTAATAAAATAAAATAAGTGACAACTTATTTTATCTTTGTTGAACCCATGCCATGTAGATAGTATTGGTTAAAAGCTCCACATGGGAGTTGGTGGTGGGACCACCACACCCTAACCTCCCATGGGAGGATAATTAGGGTGGGGACCACCTGAGCAGCATAACCTCCCACGAGAGGTTATGACATGGGGTCCACACGGGGCTTAACCCACCATTTAATGGGAGGGGAGGAAATCTCTCAATACTCCCCCATTAATGAGGGAGAGCTTCTTGTACTCTAACTCCCCTCTTAACAGAGGAGAATAAAACCTCCTCAAACCCCCCCCCCCATTTAATGGGAGGAAACTCCTTCACCCTCTCCTTGTTAATTAGGTGGGGACCACCCGGGCCCCTAAACCCCCTCGAAACTCCCCAAATTAATTATGTCATCCACTCAGGCAATTAATTTGGCAGAGCCTCTCCTTTTTTAATTTTGAATTGTACCAACCATCGTGAACATAATTAAGTGGGTCCCACTTAATTAATTTCCTCCAACAATAATAATAGATTATATTCTATTATTTTGGGAACATTCTTGCACCTTTTGGTGGATATCTTGAGAGAACTACTTTCTCCAGCAAAGAACGCGAAGAACGCCGACGACGCTTCTTCCCCGACCTTCTTCGGCCTTCTTCCTCGGAGCCCCCATTTCTGACGTGGTGCTTCTCCGATGACCCTCCTTCCTCCCTCCTCGTCGTCAACGCACTAATGCATGAACTTAGAAGTGGAAGCGTGCGGTGACCGAAGTCATCATCTTCCCCCACAACGCCGCTTTCCGCGACGAACTTCGAACATCATCTCGTTATCAAGGAAGGGGTTAATTGTTTTTGCCGTAAATTTATCATTTGTCGTTCTTCGTCTTTATTTTTGAGCCGCTTGATATCAACTTATCGGGAGGAGGTTGGACCGCACGAACACGACCGACTCTCCTCCCCCTTTTTTGTTGTCGTGTTGTTGTGGTTTGAAAGAAGGCGGCGCGGTGCGACGGCACCGCACGGAATCATGCGGCAAAGATGCGCGGCGCCGTCGCGCCTCGCCGTTGAGGCCGAACGAACCTGCGGCCGGATTCGAGCCGCAGCGAAGGGGCACAGCGCGGTCGCGCTGTGCCAGAGAACCTCGAAGACACTGTGGCCGGAGCGGGGCCGCAGCGGAGGGGCAGGGCGCTGTCGCGCTGCACCGGTCGGACCAAGGTCGCGGCTTTTGGCCACGACGGAGCAGGGAGCAGCGGCCGAAACCACCGGCCGCCGGTGCGCCGAAGGGGCGGGACCGATGGGTCCTGCGGCAGCAGCACGTCCGACCAGCCGGGCCGGCCGATCGAGGAAGTCCGGGGGTCGAAACCCCCGGCTGGCCAAAGGAGCGGCCCCCCTCACGTGGGGGTCGCGGTTACACAAACAGGGGGGCAGCGCCCCCCCCCCCCCCCCCCCTGTCTGCTCAACTTGGCACCGGCCGAGCTGGCCGCGCGGGCCGCCTGAGCGCGCCAGGCTGGGCCGGGCCGCGCCCTAATGGGCCGGACCCAGACCCGGTTCGGGTCGACCTGGTTCGGGCCGACCCGAGGGGGTATCGGGTCAGGTCGGACCGGGCCCGAACCCCTATTTTCGGACAGATCCGTTCAAACACCCATAACATGGGCTAAGGACCTCTGATTGATACACCATAAGTTACGATGCGATCCTTGGATCGAGACGGTCGTTTTGGTATATTACATTCAAGGTATCAAAGAACTTTGGGTTCGGCCGGGTTGGTTCGAACACAAATCAAACCGGGCCCTCAGAGCGGAAACCCATATAACTTGATCTCCGGGCGTCCGATTGACATGCCGTCGACTTTTTTGCATTCCTCTTAGTGATAAGAACCTTTTGGATTACTCCACTCAAGGTTTGGATGCAGCTGGAGTGCAGTCGGGTTGGTTTTGACTTAAAAACCAACCGGGACCTTGGGATGAAAAGACCAATAACTCTCGGACCGGGCGTCCGATTGACACGTCGTCTGTCGCGTTGTGTTCCTTTTGATGAGATGGAACTTTGGGATACATCAACTCCAGACTACATGTCAGTTGATGTATCGACCTCTTGGATCATGTAGTGGACCCTCCTGGAATGAGCATTCTGTGTGCGGAAACCCTAGAGCTCTGAGACTTGACAACTGCTGATTGATCGACTCGATGTGTTTCAGATAGCCTAGTGGGGAGCGCTTGGTTGTAGCGTCAGACCCACGGCGGAGGAGCGCTTGGTTGTAGTGGTAGACCCGCTGTACTCAACAGAAGGAGTACCTCTGTAGGCTATGAGGGGGAGCGCTTGGTTGTAGCGGCAGAACCATGGTGGGAAGCGCTTGGTTGTAGCAGCAGACCCACAGTACATGAAGGGGGAGCGCTTGGTTGTAGCGGCAGACCCATGGTGGGAAGCGCTTGGTTGTAGCATCAGACCCACAGTACTTGAAGGGGGAGCGCTTGGTTGTAGCAGCAGAACCATGGTGGGAAGCGCTTGGTTGTAGCAGCAGGCCCACAATACTCGACAGGTGGAGTACTACAGCAGTCCAAGGTTAGTGGGAAGAGCTTGGTTGTAGCGGCAGACCCACAGTACTGGATAGAGGGGGAGTTCCCCAACAGCTAGGGTTTCGATAATTAAAATCCTGGTTTGAGCTGAGTCTATGACCTTTGTGTTTACCTCATGAATGAGATGAGTAACTTGATAACTTAGGTATATGTATGGTTATATACCTAGATAGTGGTTATCTGTTGATTTCATAACCTTTGTGTTTCCTCATGATTGAGATGTGTTACTTTCTAACTTAGGTATAAGTATGGGCTTATACTTAAGTAAGGTTTATCTGTTGAGATCCTTCTTTGTAGTAATCCTTGTTGGATTTAGTGAGACCTTGAGGGTCTCGGGGTTCCAACTGAGTATCGTATACTCACCCCTACATGGGCTTTTCCCGCACCTTGTTGTGTTGGTTGTATAAGACGGGCAGCGCTGACAGAGGCCGAGTGTTCGAGGACTAGACGAAACCCAGAGGTGGACCTCACGACGAGTCAGTATCCGGAGGTGGACTTCACAGCGAGACGATACTCGGAGGAGGTCGACAGGCGAGAGCGTTGTGTAGGCTATCTATACCTACCCTTCAGGTAGGATCCGAGGTGGATGACCCAGGAGCTGCTTCTTTTCTTCCAGTTGTTTGTCTTTTCTGTTGTACTTTCATTCGGTTGTAGTTGTACTTTCAGTTGGGTTTGTATTCTGGCCCACTTACTTTTCAACACTTTCTTTTGTACTTAGTGTATTACTTCTTCTTGTACTCTATGGTGTTTTTTTTACTTTTATAAAGGCAATGCCTTCCCAGTTATCGGGATTTACACCTTTGGTGCTAGTCACCAGCCCCTGGCCTATAGAAGGCGGGCTTGGGGTAGTCATGGCATGGGCCCCGAGGACGGGCCGTGGAAAATTGGTATCAGAGGAGTTCGGTTCTACCGCAGAACTCTGGACTCTGATCTTTCTTCTATGTGAAGCAATAGTGTTAAGGGTATTGAGTGTGGTTATCAGTCTAGGGAGTCCAATGTTGGTGCGGCGGCTGATGTATCCATACACCAGGACCCTGACTTCTGATTTCCGACTCAATGCATGAAAATATTGATTGCATGTGTGTTTCAATGTTTTCTTTGTGATTACTCTGTGTAAGCTCACCAGATTTACTGTATTGACCGTGGCGCACATGTCTCTTTTCAGGATGTCCCCACGACGACAGCCAGCTAGGGTTCCGAGTTTTGTATGTGACAACAGCCCACCGAGCGACGAGGCCTCGGTGCATGGCCCTTTTTCAGCGGAGGCACTGACGATACCACTACCCGCCGAGCCACCGATGTTACCATCCCCAGCCACTGAGAGTGCATGTCGCCTTCGTGCACTGCACGAGTTTCAGCGTCAGAGACCACCCAGGTTTTGTGGGGAGACAGACCCATAGGCATCCGAGGATTGGCTGGAGGCGGTTGTGTGAGTTTTCAGGTTAATGGGGACTCCAGCTGACCTCAGGGTGATCCTCGCAGCGAGCCTCCTACACGCGGTAGCAGGCAGATGGTGGAGCTTGATGCTCCAGGTTCACGACGAGGCATCACTCCTCTGGACGGACTTTGAGAGCCTCTTCCGCTCGGAGTTCATCCAAGCCACCCTCCGTGCGGTGCGCATCCAGGAGCTTCTACAGCTGCGGTAGGGAAGCATGACGGTAGCCCAGTACTCGGTGAGGTTTACCGATATCTCGCGCTATTCCACAGACATGGTATGGGACCCATTCTTCCGGGCCCAAACCTTCGAGCAGGGGATCAGGCGAGAGATCAGAGCTTCAGTAGTTTCTCACAGCATCCCGACACAGACAGGGGTGTTGGATCGAGCCCTCTTAGTGGAGAGTTTCCTTGCTGAGCGGGCTCCAGAAGCAGGACCCACCACTAGCCGGCATACGACAGGGTCTTCTGCAGCGGGCACTGGAAAGAAAGGCAGTAGGCAGATGACGCAGAGGTCCAAGAGGACTAGACCTACAGGTGGTCGACCGCATGACACAAGATCATTTTTGCGTGGCACCCGGGGTAGAGAAGGACTTACCATGAGCGGACAGTGTTGCTCCTCTGGCGAGGTTGGTCACATGGATCGTGACTGTCTGACCCGCCATACAGATGATTAGCAGATAAATGAAGGACCTCCCAGGCAGAGGCAGAGGTTCAATCGAGATGGACCGCAAGGAGCAGGAGATCGTTGCAGGGGAGCTGGTCATGCAGCTGGAGGTGGACGACGCTTAGAGTTGTTTCCACCACCACCACCAGGAGGTCCACCCCGACCGCAGGGAATATGTGGACATGGGAGAGCTCAACTTCAGGCAGCTGAGGCATTTGACTATGGAGCTCCGGAAGCTGGTGGACAGGAGCGAAACTACTTCCACTCATGGAGTCCTTTGTTGATGGTGCTTCTAGCTTTCTTTTTGTTGTGGTTTTATGTGTATTTTTTCTTGAGCTGCAGTAATAAAAGACACCTTTCTTGTGGCGTTTACTTTCCTGTCCTCTCTTTATGTTGTTATTAAGAGGTTCGGGTTTAAAAAACTGTTGACTTCACCCTCACTTTGAGATACCTACTAGAGGAGACCCAGTGACCACACACTGATGCTGACAGTGTGACTCAACCCTTGGAGGTGAAAGTAACGGTTGGATATCTTGGTAGAAGCGTCGAGGCCTTAAGACGTCATCCTTGGTATGGATTAGTATCATCCATGTCGGGATTGACTGTATTAGGCAAAGAACGTGGTTCATCTAGGAGATGAGACCGGATTTCTCTTATCGGCAAGGAAGAAATCTTAGCAGCTCTTGTAGGACTAGAGAAGGTCCAAGCCATCCAAAAGAGGATGAGGACAGCTCGGAGCCGGAAAAAGTCTTGTGCTGACAGGAGGCGGAGACCACTAGAGTTCGAGGATGGCGATCACGTTTTCTTGCGGGTCTCACCTCGACATGGATTACAAAGTTTTAGCCACGGTGGAAAGTTATCTCCGCACTTCATCGGACCCTTCTAGGTCCTCAATAGGGTAGGCGAGGTGGTTTTCCGCTGGACCCATCCACCTCAGTTGCATCAGGTGCACTACTTTTTTCCTTGTATCTCAGCTAAGGAGATACGTCCACGACCCGACGCATATCATCGACCATGGGGAGTTGGACCTTGACGATGGGGCCACTTTCACATAGGTTCTAGTGGAGAACAAGGATCGACATGAGTGGGTCCTATGTGGATGGCCGATTCCTCTGGTGCGCTTTCACTAGCAGCACGGGAAGCTCTAGGAGAGCACTTGGGAGCGGGAGGCTCAGTTGCGTGCTCAGTACCACTTTTGTTTCCCTAGTTTGTGTTATAGCTTTACGGGGACGTAAAGCCCTGAGTTGAGAGTAATTCAAAGACCCGTAAATTTCAAGGGAAATTTTTACTTAACATTCTTTGGGATTTTACGAGTACGCAGTTTCTGACGGTACCTGATTCCGAGGCCCGGTGTGCCCGGAATCAATTTCCGAAGTTTAGCTCGGGTACGTTCAGTGAACGAACGAGCGGGTTTTCCTAACTTTTGTACCGGTGCTCAGAATTGAATTCTGAGGGCACCGATGGAATCGTAGCACCGATTTTCACTTAATAGGACATTCACCTCGACAGTAGATAATCGGGTTTGAGAGTTGGTTCTTGGGATTCATGTGGATTAATAAAATAAAATAAGTGACAACTTATTTTATCTTTGTTGAACCCACACCATGTAGATAGTGTTGGTTAAAATCTCCACATGGGGTTTGGTGGTGGGACCGCCACACCCTAACCTCCCATGGGAGAATAATTAGGGTGGGGACCACCCGAGCAGCATAACCTCCCACGAGAGGTTATGACATGGGGTCCACACGGGGCTTAACCCCCCATTTAATGGGAGGGGAGGAAATCTCTCAATACTCCCCCATTAATGAGGGAGAGCTTCTTGGACTCTAACTCCACTCTTAATGGAGGATAATAAAACCTCCTCAAACCCCCCACCCATTTAATGGGAGGAAACTCCTTGACCCTCTCCTTGTTAATTAGGTGGGGACCACCCGGGCCCCTAAACCCCCTCAAAACTCCCCAAATTAATTATGTCATCCACTCAGGCAATTAATTTGGCGGAGCCTCTCCTTTTTGAATTTTGAATTGTGCCAACCATCGTGAACTTAATTAATTGGGGCCCACTTAATTAATTTCTGCCACCAAGAATAATAGATTATATTCTATTATTTTGGGCATGTTCTTGCGCCTTTTGGTGGAGAGCTTGAGGGAACTACTTTCTCCAGTGAAGAACGCGAAGAATGCCGACAACGATTCTTCCCCGACCTTCTTAGGCCTTCTTCCTCAGAGCCCCCATTTCTGACATGGTGCTTCTCCGACGACCCTCCTTCCTCCCTCCTCATCGTCAATGCACTGATGCACGAACTTGGAAGTGGAAGCGTGCGGTGACCGACGTCATCATCTTCCCCCATGACGCCGCTTTCCACGACGCACTTCGAACATCATCTCGTTATCAAGGTAGGGGTTAATTGTTTTTGCCGTAAATTTATCATTTTCCGTTCTTCATCTTTATTTTTGATCCGCTTGATATCAACTTATCGGGAGGAGGTTGGACCACACGAACACGACCGACTCTCCTCCCCCTTTTTTGTTTTCGTGTTGTTGCAGTTTGAGAGAAGGCAGCGCGGTGTGACGGCACCGCGCGGAATCATGCGGAAAAGATGGGCGGCACCGGCGCGCATCGCCGTTGAGGCCGAACGAACTCGCGACCAGAGTTGGGCCACAGGGAAGGGGCACTGCGTCGTCGCACTGTTCCGGAGAACCTCGAAGACACCGTGGCCGGAGCGGGGCCACGGTGGAGGGGCATGGTGCTGTCGCACCGCGCTGGTCGGACCAAGGCCGCAGCGGAGCAGGGAGCGGCGGCCGGAACCACCGGCCGCCGGCGCGCCGAAGGGCCAGTACCGAGGGGTCCCGCGGCAGCAGCACGGCCGTCCATCCGGGCCGGACGATCAAGGAAGTCCGGGGGTCGAAACCCCCGGCTGGCCAAAGGAGTGGCCCCCTCACGTGGGGGTCACAGTTACACAAACAGGGGGGTAGCGCCCCCCCCCCCCCCACCCCCTGTTCGCTCAACTCGGCACCGGCCAAGCTGATCGCGCGGGCCGCCTGAGCATGCCAGGCCAGGCCGGGCCCCGCCCTAATGGGCCGGACTCGGACCCGGTTCGGGCCGACCCAGGGGGGTATCGGGTCGGGTCGGGTCGGACCGGGCCCGAACCCCCTCTTTTCGGACAGATCCGTTTAAACGCCCATAACTTGGGCTACAGACCTCCGATTGATACACCATCAGTTTTGATGCGATACTTGGATCGAGACGGTCGTTTTAGTATATGAAACTCATGGTTTCAGATAACTTTGGGTTTGGCTGGGTTGGTTCGAACACGAAACAAACCGGGCCCTCGGAGCGGAAACGCTTATAACTTGAGCTCCAGACGTCCGATTGGAGTGCCGTCGATTTTTTTGCATTCCTCTTAGTGAGAAGAACCTTTTGGATTACTCCGCTCGAGGTTTGGATGCAGCGGGAGTGCGGTCGGGTTGGTTTTGACTTAAAAACCAACCGGACCCCTGGGGAGAAAAGACCAATAACTCTCGGACCGGGCGTCCAATTGACGCGCCGTCTTTCGCGTTGTGTTCCTTTTGACGAGATGGAACTTTGGGATACATAAAATCCAGACTACGTGTTAGTCGATGTATCGACCTCTTGGCTCGTGGAGTGGACCCTCTCAGAACGAGAATTCTGTGTGCGGAAACCCTAGAGCTGGCTGAGACTTGACAACCACTGATTGATTGACTCAGTGTGTTTCAGATAGCTCAGTGGGGAGCGCTTGGTTGTAGCGGAAGACCCACGGCGGAGGAGCGCTTGGATGTAGCGGCAGACCTGCGGTACTAAACAGAAGGAGTGCCTCTGTAGGATCTGAGGGGGAGCGCTTGGTTGTAGCGGCTGACCCATGGTGGGAAGTGCTTGGTTGTAGTAGCAGGCCCACAGTACTTGAAGGGGGAGCGCTTGGTTGTAGCGGCATACCCATGGTGGGAAGCCCTTGGTTGTAGCAGCAGACCCACAGTACTTGAAGGGGGAGCGCTTGGTTGTAGCAGCAGACCCATGGTGAGAAGCGCTTGGTTGTAGCAGCAGGCCCACGATACTTGACAGGTGGAGTACTACAGCAGTCTAAGGTTAGTGGGAAGAGCTTGGTTGTAGCGGTAGACCCACTGTATTGGATAGAGGGGGAGTTCCCCAATAGCTACGGTTTCGATAATGAAAATCCTGGTTTGAGCTGAGTCTATGACCTTTGTGTTTACCTCATGATTGAGATGAGTCACTTGATAACTTAGGTATATGTATGGGCATATACCTAGGTATTGGTTATCCGTTGATTTCATAACCTTTGTGTTTCCTCATGATTGAGATGGGTTACTTGCTAACTTAGGTATAAGTATGGGCTTATATTTAAGTAAGGGTTATCTGTTGAGATCCTTCTTTGTGGTTATCCTTGTTAAATTTAGTGAGACCTTAAGGGTATCGGGGTCCCTACTGAGTATCGTATACTCAACCCTGCACGGGCTATGCCTGCACCTCGTTGTGTTGGTTGTAGACGACGGGCAGCGCTGACAGAGGCCGAGTGTTCGAGGACTGGACGATGCCTGGAGGTGGACCTCACGATGAGTCAGTATCCGGAGGTGGACTTCATGGTGAGACGATACTCGAAGGTGGTCGACGGGTGAGAGCATTGTGTAGGCTATCTGTACCTACCCTTCAGGTAGGATCTGAGGTGGACGACCCAGGAGCTGCTTCTTTTCTTCCAGTTGTTTGTCTTTTCTGTTGTACTTTCGTTTGGTTGTAGTTGTACTTTCAGTTGGGTTTGTATTCTGGCCCACTTACTTTTAAACACTTTCTTTTGTACGTAGTGTATTACTTCTGCTTGTACTCTGTGGTGTTTTGTTTACTTTTATAAAGGCAATGCCTTCCTAGTTAACGGGATTTACGCCTTTGGTGCTAGTCGCCAGCCCCTGGCCTATGGAAGGTGGGCTTGGGGTAGTCATGGCATGGGCCCTGAGGACGGGTCGTGACAATTAACAAGGAATAATATTATTTTTTATAATAAAACTAAACTTATGGGAATTTTAAATAGAACCTAAAATTAAATTAACCTTGTGAAACTTGATTAAAATAAAAGAACTAAAAATAGTTTTTATTTGAATAAAAACGTTACTTAAATTTCCAAAACATCGAACATAGATTTTTAAGTTAAAATTACATATTTAAATGAATTATATTACTTATTAAATATATATTTAGACTACAGAAATGTTTCATAAACTTTGAATTCTTTCTTATGTCATGGTAATGTCATAAACATTATAGTATTTATAAAATCAATATTTTTCATTATTCATCCAAAAATCAAATATTTTATAAAAATCCAAAAATTGTAACCTAATATAATTTTTATGGGATAAATGAAAAATTAATTTTATTTAATAAAATTAAATTCCAAAATTTATAAATTTATCTTTTAAATGAGAAAAAAAATTAAAAGAAAACTGCTTTTATAGAAAATGGACCTTTTAAACTTTAAGTGTTCTTAATATTATTTTATATCAATTAATAATTAAACGAATGTTAATATATTATTTATACATTATAATAATAAATATTATCATAATAATATTTTAAAAATGATCAATTTAATTTATTAGGAGAAAATACACAACACTTTAAAAATAGTTCATTGAAAAACAATCCTTTTAAAATTAAATCATATTAATTATTTATCTTATAAATGTAAGAATTTTTAATTTATTACTATATTTTTATTTACTATATGTTTTATTATTCTTATAATTTTTTTAATAATTCTCATCTAATGCATCATGGATCATTTTTTTGGTGTTGTGTGTAAGATAATCCGTTGAACAAAGTATTATTTAAAGGATAATTGCATATTGAAATCACAGGGGGTTACTTTCCCCCCAAAAAAATTGTTTCTTTGAAATTTTAATATGTTATTACCAAAAATATTATATTATGAAACATTAATAAATTATTATGTATATTTTATAATTACAATTGATTTCTATGTTATTACTTGGAAACTTATTATTTTTTAATTAAATATTTCTAAAACCATGTATGTATTATTATAAGATTCGTACTTTTGAACGAGTTTCAAAAATCATACCTTGATAGTTGAGTGATATTTTCCATATAATAATCTATATATTTATCTTCATCTCTATTGAG
This sequence comes from Viscum album, assembly GCA_963277665.1. Classification (NCBI taxonomy): domain Eukaryota; kingdom Viridiplantae; phylum Streptophyta; class Magnoliopsida; order Santalales; family Viscaceae; genus Viscum; species Viscum album. The sequence continues at coordinate 1,163,431,164 of OY728121.1, forward strand.
TTTAATAATTTAATAAACATCAAGATAGATTATATGAGAAAATATACATACTTGGTTTCTTTCCATTATATATGAACAATTTTTTCCTTCGATTGCATTTTAAGTAATTTCCCATCCTTGCTTTATTTCATATTCTATATTATAAACTAACAATAATTAATGTTTCATACCTAAAGTAATAAAATTAACTTTTAATGTTTTATAAGATCCAAAAAAGTGGTGAAAAGTTATTCCTCCTATCTCCAAACATTTACAAGAACCAAAATGGTTAGCATAAGTAAATATACTACCTAATTAAATATGAATAAACCTTAAAATGAATAAATAATACATTAATATATAAATCCTTGATAATAACACCCAAAGTTAAAATTATATCATTCCATAATTAATTAACCCTAAAACTCTTCAAAATATGCCTGATCAAATTTGACACCCAAATATTATAAAGATTTGATCACATATTCTTCCAAAATCAACTTATCATTTATCTCCAAACAACATTGGTCACTCATAAAGATGAATTATAATAATATATATTACATAATCATATAATCTCTCAAATATGAAAATATTTTCACAAAATAACTTGAATTTCAATGATATAAAACCCTAAAAATGTAGTAAAATTTACCAAAAATAGCATGAACCTCCTTGTCATTATATTACATACTAACATTAAGGGTTGTAAATATATCAATAATTAATTCTTAAAAAAAATATCCAAAAATAATACCTTGCCACAAAATTACTTTCCAAGTTTATCCATACCATTTAACATATTTTTCCTAAGGTTACATTAATAATATCAACCACTTTGACATAAAATACAAAATTATCTCATAACTTTCCATTAACCTTAATTCCTATAATGTTCCCAAAAATAATCACTTAGTCACCAAATAACTTTTAAATCCGGAAGTTTATCAATATCTCTGTAACATATGTTCCTAAAACCAATTTCTCAAAAATAACCATAATGAAATCATATTAAAACCCTAAATGTTATCTATCCTATAATCATGTATTATTTTTAAAACCTAATAAAAATTTCCCAAAATATCATTAGTCACCTTATAATTCAATAAAATAAGGCCTTAAAAGGTTATTTGTTCCTTTTAAATTACGATCATCCTTAATATTATCAACCCTTAAATAAAATGGAATTTCATCATAACTCTTGAAACCCTATATATAGAATCTTTAATCATTCAACTTCCCTTATAAACTTTTAAACAAGATATATCATATTATTTTTTAGTATATACTCCCTATAATAAAAATATGAATCATATCATAAGATTCATAAATCTAAATCTAATCATGTTTCCTACTTTAAACATGATAAAAACTATTAAAATAATTCATACATTTTATATATTATTCTAGTTTTCTCCATCTTCAACATATGACCTTGTTAAACCTTTATTAGTATAATATTTTCAATCTCTTTCATGGGATTTCCTCCTAAGGAATCAATTTGGAAAACTCATATAGTCACCACATTTAAAACATTCAATGGATAGTGATACCTTAGTAAGAACTTTATTTCCCTCCTTTGAATTAACCAAAATATTCATTTTTCATTGTTAGTACATTACTCTATGGCCTATTTTCCTCATATAAAACATCTTTATGTTATTTTTAGATATTTACATGGGTGATTAATCCCATATTCGTGACACATAGGATGTTTAATTTTCTTCCCTTCATGATTTTTATTACTTAAACATCCATGAAATTCTATTTTTCTCTTATCTATTGAGTTAGGAAATTTAGATAGGTCCAGATTCCTGATTATAACTCATCATATATGGTTGGTAATAAACATAAGATTTTTCACTCCATATCATATCCTACTTGGTTTCTCTTGAGGATGTTCATTGAATTGGTTATCACATTTTTTGTTAATATAATTCTTCCTAGTTACAACAACTTACTAAAACTAAAAATATCAGATTTATTATCAAGAATAAATAATCATAGTGATAAAACATATGGTAATGAAAATTATTCCAATATGTCCTAAATTATGAAACATTATAATCAACCTATGACAATTTAGGTTTAACATATATCATATAGGTTTTCATAGGTTTTTTCCTCTCATTTCTCATAACCTAATCTCAAAAAATAACTAAACTAATATCCAAAAATAATTATGCCCTACTTTGATACTAGCTTATGAAACCTACCCATCACTTATATAAATATTATATCATTTTAGAAAAATATTCAATACATTTCACAATAATAAATTCCCAATAGCTATAAAGGTTTGGTGTCTTTTAATACTAAATACTTAATCAACATATTTCATGAAATATCTTAAACAAATCACAAAAAGTTATTCTCACATGGTACCCTTATTATACATATCACACTTAAAACCTTTCTTCATAACCAAGGTAAATAGAAACATAATAAAGTGGGATATCAGATTATTATTAAGGATATACATGGGAGATATCAACTGATGATCATAAGGGAGTATAAGATAAGCATAAGCATACAAAAACATGATCATAACTTATGAGAACATACCCAACAAGTCATAGACCATAAATCCTGAGTCATGTAATAAGGATTTTTTTATAATAAAATACATGGGAAATAAGAGTTTGGAATCACTAATAATTGATCATGAGCTATGAGATCATATCACAATCATATGACATAATTTTATGACATACACTTAAGTATCGAAATAATATGTCAAGGCTACCCACCAAGACATTAATCACATAAAAAGCATGGGATAACCACTTTTTTACCTTCTTGGGCTTGGGATAACCACTGGTACACCCTCTTAGTCTTTGTATAATTGCATATGTACCCTCTTGGTATTGGGACCACCTCTCGTATACCCTCTTCGGCTTGGGATCAATACCTATATAACCTTTTGGGATTAATATCACTAATTTTTTACCCTTTAAGTTCAAGAGATATAAAATAATACCCAATTCATTAAATATATATAATGGACTCCCCCCATCCAACATAATAATAAACCATTTATAGATATACCATAAAAACATAAGATCATTCATCATTCCTTCATAGTTTAATTAACCTATGATAAAAAAATGTGTTTCATGAAACATCATTAAAAAAACATCATCATAATCAATATATAGAAATTAATTGTATAGTATCATAATATTATACCCCTAATTAATCATAAAAATCCTTAAAGGATTCTCAAATATATGAAAATTAATTTTATAAAATCATTAGAAAGATTCTTTGAAAAATAAGAAGAAATATCTTTTTTGTAACTTTAAAAAACTAAAAATTACAAGAATAATGGGAATAATAATTTTTATAAAACCATTTAAACATTAAAATTAATCTTTATTATGAAGAAATAACATGATGGTGGTATAATCCATTCATGCTGTAAATGTTTAAAATACATTCGTTTCAATTTTTTAGAAAAAAAGTAAAAAATGGATTGTTCAAAAAATGAAAAGATGATTCCTTTAAAAAAATTAAATAATGTCAAATATAGTATAAAAATACCATTCAAAATCATTTAAAAGTGGATAAGGACTTTCATAAAACTATTTTTGAAGAACATGGAAATGAAAGATAAAGATTCCTAAGAAAAAAAGGAGAAATAAGGTTGGATTTTCTTAACAACATTCTTTTGGTACTTTTGATTATAAAATATAGGAAATGGAAAGAATAATTAAAAATAGTAGAAATAACTATTTGAGAATAAAATATATTTGGGATATAGAAATAAAAAATAATTTCTTATAATGGAAATTGAAACAAAAATAATTCTGATAAAAAGTGTGATTGTAACACAAACCCTTATAGCTTTGTTAACCTTTGAATTAAAACCTCATTAAAGAGATAAACATATATGTATTAGTAAATACCTATAATTTTCATGAAAATTACCATAAAATAAAATAATGGGTAGTATATAAACCGTAAAAAAATAATAAGGTAGTGATTATAAAACATATCTCACTGAAGGAAAATTGAGATGAGAAAACTCTTACAACATTGGTATCTCTTGAATAAAAATACCATGAAATATAGAAATTGATATGTATTTTTAAATAACTTTATTTTCAATAAATTATTAATAAAACATCCATAATTTAGTATATACACCACACAACATAAACAAGTGTCAAATATAGAATATTTCTAAATGAAAGAAAAGTGAGATGAGAAACCCCTACCTTACGTCAAGCTTGCTTTGTATGAACTATAACCTTATGTATAATAAGTTTAAAATTATTATAAATCTATATATTAACCATATTAAAAATTATATTACTATATAGAATTCCCCTATAGTTTCCAATTACCCATTTAATAACAATTCATCATTAAAATCTATATACAGGTGTTAACTATTTTGTTTTCCATGTATGTTTCGGTTCAGAGATTATAGTACTAAAAATTTGGTCATAGTTTCATCATTTAAATAATCATAATAATCAAATAAATATCATATTTAACCATTATATAAAATTTTATAACTATCTATGGAAGGTGGTGATGAAAAATGAATTACATCACTTCGTGGAGGGGGTAGTCTGTACGTGCACATGGGTAACGTTTTCATTTTTCAATGGATCAAATGAAAGGAAATTGAATAATAATATAAATTTAAAGATCAATAATTATGTTATAAAGATCACCTATATTCATTAAATCCATCTATATAACCATCCATGTGAGGTGGTGATGAAAAATTAATTTTATCTCTTCATGGAGGTGGTAATATGCACGTATGCATAAGTGACATTTTCATTTTCCATTAGATGTAAAGGAGGTATACAATAGTGGTTAAACCAATATAATAACATTTAAGTATACTAAATATAATTATTTATTTATATTAGTATTATTATAATATATTTTAAGTATGAAGAAGAATAAATAAACTTTAAAGGATTCGATTAATACTTATACCTTCTCATTGGATATCTTCCTTTGTATTACACCTTAAACATTCTAGGATTGGTCTTTTAGGGATATAGAGACCTCAATGTCATAGGGATAAGATTTTGGGAGGTATTTTGGTAGACCTTTATTTATATAAGGTTATCAAAGTGTGTGACTAAGTGATTATATAAGGTTCCCTTTTATATGTGAGAGAGTCACCCTTGTAAATAATAAGAACTTTAAAATATAGTAATTGTCTTTCTCATGGAAAGTTGATCTAATTTTAGACAATTTAAAATATAGAATAATTTAAGGTCTAAATAAACTCGAAAAATAAAATTTTTATTATTTTTAGAGATATTTTAATCCTTATATATGTTTTTAACCCCCCCCCCCCCCCCCCGTTAACCATTTTAACCTTTACCATGGTGAAAAACTTTTACCATGGAAAATATTCATTACGAATAAAAATAAAATAAACCTCATTAAAAATTTATAAAAAATTTATACCAAATTTGGAATACATTTTCTAATATTCAATTTCTATAGGTGGAAAATTTTATTTTAATATAAGTTAAAAAACGTAATGAAGACCATATTTTGAAAAATGCAATTTTTAACATAAAAATGATTTTATACCAAAATCATGTATAATTTTGATTCATATGGAATTAGTTGGATTATTTTTAATAAAATTATAATTATTTTATATTTAAACAAGACCTAAACCTAAAGTAACATTTTGAATACTTGATTAAAATAGAAAAACCAAAAATTATTTTTATTTGAATAAAAACGTTAGTTAAATTTATAAAATTTCAACCATAAATTTATAAGTTAAGAATTATACTTTTAATTGAATTTTATTAAATAATAAATACTTTTTCAATATAAAAGGTTTATTAAAACTTAAATTGTTCTTATATCTTGATAATGTAATAAAATTGATAGTATTTCTGAAATTGGTATTTTTCAGTATTCACCCGAAAATCAACTATTTTAGAAAAATATCAAAATTTCACCCTAAGATAATTTTTATATTATGAATTAAAATTTAATTTCAATAAATTAAAATTCATAAATTTATCTTTTAAATTTAATAAAAAAATATAAATAAAAACTACTTTTACAAAAAAATGACCTTTTATAATTTAATCTCTCTTGGTATTATTTCATATAAATTACTAATTAAATGAATGTTGATATATTCATTTATACATTGAAATATTTTATATTATCATAATAATACTTTAAAAGCGATTAATTTCATTTATTGGGATAAAATAAACAACACTTTAAAAAAAATTATTTGAAAAACAATCTTTTTAACATTAAATTGTATTAATTATTAATCTTCTAAATGTTTGAATTTTTAATTGATTACTATATTTATTTACTAGATGTTTTATTTTTATTTTTATATTCTTAATATTATTAATCTAATTTTTCTCTAATTTTTTTAGTTTCTTGTTTCATGTAACATAAGTTATTGAATATAGTATTATTTAAAAAAGAATTACATATTAAAATATAGGGGTGTTACACATATGGTTTCTATAATCCACTTACTTCACTACTTAATCTAACACATGGAATTGGGACCAAACTTTATTCTATTAGTAATGTAATTTGATATCCATAGGCACTAAAATTTATAAGATCTATGGGCGGTTTACTCCAATTGTGAAGGAGGACCAAAGGTTCTCTAAAGAGAGTCAATCTCTTCATATGTTCCACCTTCACCATGACTTGGGATATTTCTTCATTTATAGATACAATGATATTTTCTATATGTTTCTTGATGATGAATCATTCTCAAAACATCTTAAGTGATTATATTTTTAGTCCTATTCTATTATCAAATTCTATAAAATTGGGTTTATTTCGAGAATCCTCCACTATTTAGCCTATGTAGGCACATCGTCCCAATGCACCCTTTAGAACTACCCAAATCTATGAGTGATCCACTTCTTTCTTTAGAGTGATAAATATTTCAGTGTCTCATTTGTGTTGTAATGAACCCATAACCTCAGGTAGTCATATAGAATTCTAATCATAGATTATGAAGGAGATATAGTGACCCAAATATATGTGTATCTATGAATCATAATCAGATATAACTATAACATTACTATAGAATGTTTCTTAATATGAAATTCCTAGGGTGGAATTAGGATTAATCATTGTATGAAACAAAATAAAATTGTAAACAGGTGGAACATTGGAGTCACAAATGGCCTCTCTATCAATTTGGATATCTATCACACTATCCTGGAATGAAATCATGTATGAAATCACTTTATAGGTTCTTCTAAAATTATATGGGATAACCTAGATTACCACATAATCATATAAGAATAAAGATAATTATGATTTATACCCTAATTAATCCATTATCTCTCTAGTATCCATCATCCATGGATGAATTTTTGGGAAAATTTATAGGAACAATCAGAACTATTATTTTAGTATATTTGTTAAATTATAAAGTTTTTAGTAATTGAAATGAATAATGATCTATCCTTAGACTATTTTAAATAACATGGTGATGAAAAACAGACCCTTCCCCTGTTAAACTCTCAACAACATCTATTAGATATTTTCTAAAATTTTTACTACCATATTTATGGTCTTCCCTTAGGCGAGTTGGGTGATTATGATAAAGGTATATGGATAGGATATTTGGATTAAATCATGAACTAGTAAAGTTAATTATCAAAAAAGTCACAAGTAATCCAAATAGATATAATTTTCTATCTATAGTAGCCTTACATATCTAATCTCAGGCTTCATAGTTTCTTCTTTCATAGTGTATTAGTATTACATATATATTCCCATGTTATTATGGTTTAATTAACCAATTGTAATTTTTATGAGTCATTTTTTTTGGTGTCTAAAAAATATTCACCCATGTTAAAAATATGATATTAACACATGGATAGGGTTCCTTACACATAAAATTTATTATTGCATGAAAAGTCGATGGGATTGAGTGGGTTCATTCTACTGATCCTCCCATAAAAATGGTTAATGGATAAATTCATCATATATATCCCCCAAGATATGAGTTAATTGGATTATATACATGTGTTTAATTAAAATTCAAACTTCACCATGTAGAAAATGGAACATATTGTTTTAGGGCTCTGGTGGCTCACTAGATCTGGAATGATATCTCCATAATTATAAATGAAGGTATGTGATACCCAGATGGACTCAAAATTACTTAAATCATTCAAGTACTCTTTAAATTAAAATTAAATCATAAGGATTTATTATACTCAAACCTAGTCACATTCAAATTTACTACTCAAATATAGATACCATCTTAGTTTCCAAATACATGTGGGATCTACCACTGAGAGAAAAAGGATGGATTATTATACATGAACTTATAGTTTAATAACATGATGTTTCCAGGGGATTTATCAATTGTAATGCATAGTGAACCATGGGGTTTGAAAACCCCATGATATAGACCATGGTATAGGCTATCTTATAGTTTTTTCTATGGGAGATGGTCGCTGTGATGGATGGTGAACTGTAGGGTGTGAAACACCCATGGTGCAAGTTGCTTCAGGATTTGGGAGTAGTTTCCAGTTATTTTGGATTGGTCTATGTCATTTTTTCTATGAAATATATTGGGGTGTTTTAGTATTAATGGTGATTGGGTAATCCTTGTGATTTCCTAATATATCACAAGGATGGGCATTACACCTATTATAAAATTTGTGGTGTCACGAGGTGGATGGATGATTTCACAAACCATACAAAGACCACCATTCTATAGTGACACATATTTTTTCACATGGTTCTTGGAGAAATTCCTTATGGAAAATTAATAAGGATTAAATGTTGAATTAGTGGTCATGGTGGTACTTTCAAGGTGAGTTTGAGTTGTTCATGTGTTTCAAAAAATAGTAATTATAGTCCCCCCACACTATACCACTAGCCATGGTGGTTTCTTAGGAATTTCACATAGGATAAACCATTCCATGGTGATGAAAAAGTGGTCATTTTATCCTTGAATCACTGCGGATGTGGGTATATTACATCGATTTTATGGGTGTTTCATTGAACGTGGAATTTTAAAAAAAATCCTATAGAAAATGGGGAAGGATGAAATGCCTGAGGTGCAACCATGGTGGTGTTTTGTTAAGGGGAGTTTGTCTTGTGTGGGTGTTTTAAAAATAAATAGGGTGGATATTTATAGTTTCCCTAGCCATTTAAACATATTATTACAAGATTCTAAGTATAATTACCTATAAAATACTAACCAAGGATTGTAAAGTATAGTGTCTTTGGAAGATTAGGTACATAAAACTGAAAACATGGAACTAGAATAAAACATATTTATTAATCTTCCATAATGATATCCTAAATTCCTTTGAGCTCCAAAATCTTCATAGGATAACCTGGGGAATACATAGACAAAAGTTATAATCTAAAAAGCTCAGTAAGGGAGTAAAAATAGGAATAAATCTTAGCACATGGGTTAAAAAGAATAACATGATGACATAAAAAGGAATGGAATATGAATAAAAATATGGAATCATAACATGTAGAACAAGGGATCATGTAATAATGGAAACATAGGATTGTGGAAATAATATACAACATGACATAAACATGATTCAATTCTAACTACCAAGACTATATCACATGGTGGGTAAAGTACCATAATGAATTATGTTTACTCCCTAATCCCATAGATGATTTCTCAGGCGACTAAACATTACCCAATTAATTGGAGCACTATATGGGTGAACCCATCATAACATTTTCTTGAACATGTGTGCCACATTAATAATAAAACATAAGTAATAAACATAAGGGTTTCCAATATGAAGAAATGGGTATTATAATCATGTCTTAAGGCATAACCAACGGTCATATCATAATGGTGTCTACGAAACAAAGGATTTAAGTCATAAATAGACATTCATAAGAGAAAATATGTATATATAATGAAAAATTATGTCCAACTAAAGTGAAAATATGTAAAAATAGTGTTTAATAAACTTTATAAATGTACCACTTTAATTTGTTTTTTAAAGGTGGTGCCTCGGTCATAATGCACAACTTTAGTGCGGTTTAAGGGAAAATATTAAAGATAATTTAAATAGGATAAAGGCATAATTGTTTTCATAAAACCATAAATGAACTAAGATATTTTTCATGATTAAATGATTGATTTTATTAAAATATTATTATCTTAAATTATTTTATGGATTGTACTTGAAAATGGGTAAGAAATGGAGAATTTCTCTTTAATCAGGTTTGCTTATCAGGAGGAATTGAGAAGGTGACGTTTTAAAACATGTAATTCCCCATAAAAGAAGGATGAATTGATCAGGATAAATAATTTTGGAAAATATTAATAGAATTTTGAAAAATTATATAATAATAACTAAGAAATACATTGGTGTAAAGAGATAGAAAGCGTAACCCAAAGGTAATTTGGAGGTTTGGAGAGACCCCTTACTTTATGTATGAATATGTTCTATACTTGTACTTAATGTCCTAGATAATAAAATTATATCCATATATTACTTAATTTATAACCTTACTAACATATATTTTATTATTATAATTTTATTCAGTTCATTTATGGCCATTTAGATGAGTTATAGTGTTTACTTTTTTCATTCTGAAAGTGTTCGTTTAATGGTTTTATTGTCAGTTCCCTTGAGTATATTTATGGGAGTTATTTTCAAAAGGAATATAAACTATAGAAGTGTAATTAAATGTTATTAATATTCTTATATAATTTTAAATGGTATCATATATCATTTATTTAAATATTATAATGATTAATTAGAAAAAATGTTAATGAAAAATGATTAGTTTATTTTGGAGGATTTTACGACCATTACGAACTAGTATCATTTTATTTAATATTATGTTTATATATTTTATTCCAGAACATGAACAAAAATTATAATATATATTTAAAAATCTGTTTTAACCATTATAATGGCTTCATCACCAGCCTTGAAGGTGGTAATGAAAAATGAAAACTCATCGTCCCTGAAAGCGGTGAATCGACACATCATGAATGTTGTTTTAATTTTTTAGAATAAAAGGAGAAGATAAGATATTTAAATATAGATATTAAATTAAAAAAAATTAAATTCCAGTATATTTATTATACTAGATTTATCATGTCACTTTGGATAGTGTAGGAGAGGATGAGGTAGAATAAAGAAATAATTTAAAAGGGAAAGAAGAAGGATTTTACCTCTTAAATGTCATCACCTTGAGAACCTCCTTAAGGCACTTGGGATAGGTATTTTTCTGAGACCAATAGGTCTTGTACATTAGGATGAGTCTAGGGAAGGGAATTGGTTATAATTTAGAAAATATTCAATACTTAGGAGTTGTGAGGAGAAGGGGTGGTGAGGAGTGGTATTTATAGGGGATAAGAGGGGGGGGTTTATCATTTTATTCATTTGAATATTATTTTGGATCAAGACTATAAATAGTATTGATTATCACCACCAAATATAGTAAATGTTTTAGGATAGTTTTAACCAATGGGTTCTCACCTCATCCATACATCATCCATGACTTAGTAATTCTTGTATTTATTAAATATCGTAAATTGACATATTTCACTATTCATCAAAAATTCAATTATTTTAGTGAAATCTCAAAAAATAACCAAAACCATTTTTTGATGTGTTTATTTAAAATATAGAATCCATTTTATGAAAATAATTTTCTAAATAATAAAATTTTAATTTCTAATTAAAATCATCATTTATTTATAAAATAGGGATTTTATAACACTTTGAAAAATTAATTAAGGTCTCATTAAATTATCTTATAATTATAATACAACAAAATATTAATTTATGAATCTATTTTATGAAAATAAATTATATTTTAAATCATTTTATTAATTATAAAATTGTAAATAAAATTTTATATTTCACAAAAATACCAACACTTAATTTATCATTTTGAAAAAATTTATTTACTTATTCTATTATATAAATATATCATATTTTCATTTATAAGAAACTTAAATTTAATTTATAATTGCATAGGTGTGGCTACTATTCTAACAAACCGATTATTATTCCTAATAGTCATATTTATATTCCAATATTCATCTTATTATGCTAACGGTATGATTTCTAATGATCATGAGGGTTTACTACTTCCTATAAATGCCTATTATTACATTCATAAGTCACTTATATTTTCTTACAAGGTAATACATATACTTTAATCTTAAAAATAAATATTTTACTATTAAAATAATGTTTTATTTCTATATCTTTTTTTGTGATTGCGTTCATTCTAGTGGATCGAGCATATCCAAATTATCCTATTTTTATTATCTTATTTACTATTTATTATACCAATGTAATATTTGTAATTCTTATTAGTTTATTTGATGACTAATATATCATTATTCATTTATGTGGATAATGTTTTTATTAGGATATCAATGTGATTTATGTGATTTATACTATATTATATAACTATAAGAAGGTAAATTCCACTGATAAAATTTTGGGTCATTACATTCTTCCCCACTTATTAAATTTTACCCTTGAAATTTTGTTCTATATACTAAAAGGAAATAGGTGAGGGTACTTATCATTCATCACTTCCTCTCTTTCCTATGTCGACTCTTCATATTTATGGTTCCTCTATATTACTTTGACTCGGTGAGTTTTCTTGTTTCATAGAACTTTATCTCTAATGTCTAAAATCTTCACATGTTGCTTCTTATAGGAGAGATCATTTTCTAGCTATACCACCTCTGAATTCAGTGAATGTTATGGATCTGGTATGTACCTCCTCAAGAGGTATATATGGAATATATCATGCATTTGAGACATAGTAGGTGGAAGTTCTATTTGATAGGCCACAGATCCAACATGATCAAGAATCTTGAAGGGGGAAATGTACTTGGGACTTAGACTTCCTTTCTTCCCAATTCTCATGAACCTCTTCCATAGAGATATGTGGAGGAATAATTTTTAACCAACCTCAAACTCTAAGTCCCATTGATGACTATCTACATAGTTCTTTTATTGACTTTAGGCTTCCTTGATGTGTTATTGAATATTTTTCACCATTTAAACCATTTCCTAGACCATTTTAAGTCTCATTAGCTTATGTTCACTGAAATCATCCCAACATGCAGGTATTCTACATCTTTTCCCATAAAGGGATTAATATAGAGCCATTTGGATTATTGAGTGGAAACTATTTTTGTAAGAGAACTTGACAAGAGGTAGATGTTAGTACAATCCTTCTTTCAAGTCCATAGAATAGTCTCACAACATTTATTCTAGTATCTGAATAGTTTTCTCAGATTGGACATCAGTTTGAGGATGATAAGTTGTACTGAAGTTCAACTTAGTTTTTAGGGAATGTTGGACACTTTTAAAAAAATTGAAGGTAAATATCAGATCATGATTGGATATTATCAATAATGGTACTCTATTAAGCCTCACCACTTCTCTAATGTATATATGTGCAAGTTGGTTAAGTGATAAATCCTCTTGAATTTCAATAAAGTGATCTGTCTTTATAATATGATCCACAACAAACCATGTAATATTATTTCCTCTATAAGTCTTTGTAAGTATCATGAAAAATTCCATGGTGATGTTTTCCCATTTACATATTGGTATAGGTAATGGTTTCATATTCCCCTTATAATGTTTCATTTCATCCTTCACTTACTAACATACCAGGAACTTTGAATAATATTCATCAATCCCCTTCTTTATATTGTCCTTCCAATAGTGATCTCAGAGATCTCGATATATCTTTGTGCTCTCTGGGTAGATAGATAAATTTAAACTATGTGCATCATTCAAAAGATATTTATTTATCTCATGATTTTAGGGTACATATATTCATGAACAAAATATTACAACTCTTTCCTCATCAATTTAAAACTCTAAGTATTTCCCCTTTCTTATAGCTTCCACCCTTTACTGAATTTCCAAATCATTTCTTTTAGAATTCTTTATTCTCTCCATAATGGATGGTTGAGAAATAATTCAATAAAGGATTAATGATTTTCCTTCCTTAATTATTCCCATGTCCTTCCATTTCAATTCTAAAAAGATTGTATCCTTCTCAATTCTCGTCATTGATAATGTTACAAGATCCTTTCTACTTAGAGAAACCTCCACATTATTTTCTTTACCAGGATGGTGGTGGATTGAGAAGTCATAATCCTTGATGAGCTCTAACCATATTTATTGGAACATATTAATCTCCTTATACTTGAATATATATTTAAGGATCTTATGATCAATAAATATCTCAAAATTCTCTCCATAGAGATAATGCCACTATATTTTCAACATGAAGATCACCACAACCAACTCTAGATTATGCATGGGATAGTTTTTCTCATGATATTTCAACTACATTTAGGAATAGGTTATCACTTTATCATTTTTCATTAGTACACAGCCTAATCCATTCTTGGAAGCATCTCTATATACCAGAAAGAGTTCTGCACTTGTTGGTGGTGTGAGTATTGGTGTTGTGATAAGACTTTTTTTAAACTCTTTAAAGAAGTCTTCACATTCACCCATCTAGAAAAATTTTAATCCCTTCTGATTCATCTTGGTTAGTGGGTTTTACAATTATGAGAATTTTCTAGAAAATTGTATATAATTCCCATATAGACTAAGAAAACTACGTATCTCCATTACAGATATTGTCCTAGGCCACTCTTTGATTGCCTTTGTCTTGGATGGATCCATAGATATTACTTTGTTGGTGATAATGTGCCCCAAGAATGATAATTCCTCTATCTGAAACTCAAATTTATTGTACTTTTCATTAATTTTATCCCTTTATAAAGTCATTAGAATAGTATTAAAATACTCCTCATATTTCTCCTTGATCTTGAAGTATATCAAAATATCAATTATAAAGGTTACCATAAATTTTTCAAGGTAATATCTAAATACTCTATTCATTAAGTCCATGAATATTTCCATAGAATTAGTGAGTCTAAAAGTAATCACTATGAACTCTTAGTGTACATACTGTGTTAAAAAAAAGTCTTGATAATATCTTCCCTCCTCGCCTTTAATTGGTGATATCCTGACCAAAGGGCCACATTAAATAAATACTTTTCCATGAATATTTGATCAAAAAATTCATCTATTCATGGAAGAGGATACTTTTTATTTATATTTATTTTGCTAAGATCATGATAATCAATGTAGAGGCACATTAATCCATCCTTATTTTTGATGAATAGGACTATTTCACCTCATAGTGAAGTACTTGTGATTATGAAACCTTTATTCATATTCTCTTGTAATTTCTTCTTCAATTACTCCAAATAAATGGTGGCCATTCTATAAGGCATATTTTATATAGGTAGTTATCCAGGAATAAGTTCAATTGAGAACTCAACCTCCCGATCTGGAGGAATACCAGACAATTCTTTAGGGAACTCATCAGTTTAGTCCCTCACAATGGGTATTTCTTTAAGCATGATCCTATCTTTTATCTTAATAATTTTAGCTAGATATAATTGATTATAAGTCAATAATATCTACAATTGAGATGGTGATTTTGAAGAAGATTCATCCTCCTCCTTACACTTGTACAAAATTGTAGGACGCCTTGGGATGTGAAAAGTGATCTCAATTTCTCGGCATTTGATGTTGGATTTAAATAAAGATATCTAATCCATGCCCAATATAGCATCAAACTCCACCAAGGGAAGTAAGATGAGATTTTTTGGGAGGTTCAGTCCACAAACATTAATTGAGGAGGAATTATATACTTTGGATGCAATAATTTTCCTATTTATTGTTCTCATATATAACTCAACTTTCATGTTTTTAGTTGGTGTTTAAATAGTTCTACTAAACTTGAAAGATGAGAAAGAATGTGTAGAACCAGAATCAAAAAGTATTTTTTTATTATTGAATGAATAAATAGCATACCTATCCCCACATTATTTTCAGGCTCCACCTCAGAAATAGTGATACAATATTCCCTTCCTTACAATCTTGGAGGATATTGTTGTTGATTGCCTCTAACAACCCTTGTTTTAGGGAATTGGCTTGCATAATTCTCATGTTCCTTATAGTTGAAACACTGCACTACATATTGAGTATTGTCTAGAACCTTCCTTTCTTCTTCCACATTAGTGGGATTCTTTAAATCCCTTTGGAAAAAAATTGTCTTAATGACCCTCTCTTCCACATTTTAATCATCACCCGGTTCCCCTTAGGTAGTTTCCAAGATGCTTATTCCCACACTTTTTACAAGTGGAGTGTTTTATTTTCATTCCATTATGGATGTTATCTATAGATCATGCCATATTAAACTCTATTTTCCACTTTTTATCTTCAGGACCACGAGACCAATGAGATTATCTGATCTCCATTTCAACTTAAGGGCACAATGGACAATCTCCTCATATATTTCAAAGTCTTAAATCGCTAAGGATTTTCATAGACTTGGATTTAGTCCACTAAAGAAGCAATCCACTTTACTTTTGGTGTTCATGAAAAATCCATAGGTGTATCATACAAGCCTTGTGAATTTTTCTTCATATGCCCCAATAGACTCTTATTTTTTCTTCAGTATGAGGAAATCCCTATCCATCATAATACAATGTGCTCAGGGAAAATATTTGTTGAAAAATATTTTCTCTAATGATTCCCAATCCATGTAATAAATTTCCTCCTTAGTCTTTGTTTTTTATCAATGTCCACCATTGATCATCTTTCCCATAAAATCTAAAAATTGTTAGCATGCCTTTATCTTCTTATAATAATTAAATGATAAAGAGTATCTTCTCAATAGATTTAATATATTGTTATGTGATAAGGGGGTCATAAGATCCACTAAATATAGGATGCCATTGTCACATAAAGTATTCAACTGTAACTTTCTCTTTCTTGGGAGAAGGAGGGAGTTCCACATGATTTAAGTTATTATTCATAACATAATCCAGTTATTCGAGTACTATCATGAAGTTATGGCCTCTTATTCCCATCATATTTTTCATCTCACTTGGTAAATCTTTACATTTCCTATCACATCTATTGTTTTCATGGTTTCTCCTATTTCTTTCCATTAACTAAGAAAAAAATACAATTAGGGGGCTTGAATAATTAGCTAATAAGCATATAAAAAAGAAATTTTGATCATAAAAGTATAAAATTATAAATAAAAATTACATCATAACTTGTGATTCCATAAATTTAAATATAGTTTATCCATGGTGATATAATTATCCATAGGTTTATCACTAAATTTTTCTAGTCATAATCCCCAAAAATAACTAGAATGTGCTCAAATACCAATTATAGAGACCATAGCTTGTTAAACATATTATTACATAATTTTAAACATAATTATCCATCAAATAAAAGCCAAGGATCATAAAGTTTAGTGTCCTCAGAATATTAGGTACATGAAATTGAAAATTTTCAACTAGAATAAAACATATTTATTAAACTTCCATAATGAGCTCCTAACTTCCTTTGAGATCCTACATTTTTATAGGATAACTTGGGGAATACATAGACAAAAGGGATAATCTAAAAACCATTAAGAGAATAAACATAGGAATAAATCATATCACGCAGATTAGAAGTCATAACATCATGACATAAATGTAGGTTCTGAGTATATTGGAAGCGGGTGATGGGTGGTTCCCAACTTTTCTTTTTTCCATGATCGATGATCAATCCAAGATTTACACAACGATAAATGTCATGATCTATAGAATTGAATCAAAGAATATATACAAGATATAGAACTCTAGAACCAAGAGAGAGAATCATCACATATTATTTATAATTAATTTAATTAAATGGATAATTACCTTGATGGATTTCCTTATTCATTGAAGGATCTGACAATAGATCGGCATTGTTCCATCATTGTTTTGTAGGAATCAAAGTAGATCCCCTCTAGCAGCGATTCACATGTGTTCCAAAAATCTCCGAACATCACTATAGTAATATCCAAGTTCTAGCTTGATAGATCCCAGCACTTGCATCGTCCGCCTTTTATTTCCTGAAGAACCACTTTCAAAGTGTTCTCTTGGATCTATCTTGAATCGAGAGTGAGAGGTGTATTAAGATCACTCTCTATTCTTAGAAGTGATCTTATAGAAGGTATCTCTCTAGGTCTTGAGAGGATTATCGAAATCCTTTGTTCACAGCCAAACAAAAATGAATTTGTTTCCTGAGAAAATAATATAATTGGGTTTATATATCGCTAGGGTTAAAATAAAATAATTGTACAAGTTCCCCTTATTATTTATTTAATCCTTACGAAACCCCATGTCAAATAATAATAATATTATTATTATTTCTCGACATGCGCTTAATATGTGAATTAAATTAAATATTATTTAATTAAATAATATTCAAAATTTATTATTTCTCAATAGACCATTAAACTCGGTCTGCTATTCCTCCATAATATTTATTGGTCCTTGAATAATGACTATTTATTTATTAAATAAATATCACTGTATTATTTTCTAATAAATATATATATTATATTCACTAAATATAAAATAAATATTTATATGTTATTAATCATACTTGAATAATTATTAAACCCCATCAGTGAATAATATTTATTCAACTGTTAAATAATAAATAATAATAAATTATTTAACTGAGATTTTGGATATACTTAGTGTGTGACCCTCTAGGCTGTTTTATCAGGAGAATTAGGCAAAGCAACCTAAATTCCAAGGTTAGCATCAAGAAACATGCCAAGGCATCCATAGAGAAAGAAGTTAATGTCATAACGACATGATACCTCATACGAACGCTTACTGTATAATATAATCCCTTTATCACGATACCTCAAATCAAGAAAGTTGCATGCTGGTGCCATCAACCTATGTGCTCAATGTCTATTTCCTTGACTTCCCAGAAATTGAACTTTCCTATTAAACACCATGGAAATGGATTAATTTAGGCTATATCATTTCCATAAAACAGCCTCAAATATTAACTTATATTAAAGAACATAAGGGGAAATAATTTCTTGTATTATTAATTAATGCAACATTACTTGTGATGCACCCAACATATCTTACCTCACTGTGAACCTTTGTCATCATAGTTTTCATCAATACATTAAATTAAACGACTCATAATACTCATTAATAATAATATTAAAGTCTAAGGACTAATACACATGTTCATAGATAGGAACATTCAATGATTCATATGAACGTGGATTTCCTACTAGTAGGTCTTGTTCTTATAATATCCTACAAGATATTACCAAGGGTGTACACCATGAGAAGGTTCCTAAAAGTACTATGAGTCTCCACCCTTGATATCTTGTAACATTTTTTCCCTAAAATGACCTCATCTAGATATAGAAAATATATTTAATAATAGTTTCATAGCACTTTTGGGTTCTCATCATAGCAGGGAACTACTGCAAGAACTTTTATTGTGATAGCTACTCTTAGGACATTATCACATACTATGTTATACTGAAGAAAAATCATTATGTGATAAGAAGTTTATTAATATTTAAAACTATGAATATATGTTATCATAAAGTACACATAATTTGGTTGTGGATAACCAACTCCAATAGTCTCCCCCTTTCACTAGAGCCAACTGCTAACAACCTTTAGTCCTCTAGATCTCACATGATACTCATGCTTCTTCTGAGATAGGCCTTTAGTCAAGGGGTCCACCATGTTCTCTTCCATGGGTACTCTACTTACTGTAAATTTACCCCTTTGATAAAAATATCTCAAGAGTTAATACTTATGACGTATCCACTTTTTCTATTGGTGTGACCTTGGCTCTTTTTCAAGAGAAACCACTATAGTATTATCACAATACAAGGTGATAGGTTCTTTACTTCTAGGTACCACATCAAGATCATGGAAAAAATTCTAAATCCAAACAAATTCCTTGGATATATTAGAAGACACTATATACTCAGACTTCACTATAGAATCAACGAAAACTAGCTGATTTGAACTCTTCCAGCTCACATCTCCTCCATTGAGACATAAAAAATATCATGAATGTGACTTCAGATCATTTTGATTTGTCTAAAAACTAGCATCAGTATAACCTGATATAACTAGCTTCTCATCTCCTCCATATACTAGGAATATATCCTTAGTTCTTCTCATATACTTAATGATATCCTTAACAGTATCCCGATATTTTTCTCTTTGATCTACTTGATATCTTCCTACCATGCTTAATTAATAGGAAACATAAAGTCTAGTACATAACATGTCATATATGATTGATCCTATCACTGAAGCATATGGGATATTTCTCATTCTCTCATTCTATTTTTGTGTTTGAGGAAACATTTTGTTAGAAAGATGTAAATCATGTGACACTGGAATAAATTCCCTCTTTAATTGTTCCATACTAAATCTATTTAGTATCTGGTCAATATATATACTTTGATTTAGTCCAAGAAGCCTCTTGGATCTATCATAATTGACCTTGATCCCTATTATATAGGCTTCTTCACCTAAGCCCTTCATGTAGAAACACTTGTTTAGCCAGTACTTAACTATATGTAAGACTTTTATGTCATTTAAAATAAGTAATATGTCGTAAAAATATACTACTATGATAACAACATCATTTACACTAAACCTATTATAAATGTACGGCTCACATTCATTCTTAATTAAACCAAATTCTTATAGGGATTCCTAAAATTGAATATTACATGACCTAGATTCTTGTTTCAATCCATAAATGGATCTATGAAACTTGAAAATCTTATTGGAATCACCTAGAGTCACAAAACCTTCTGGTTGTGTCATAAAGACATCTTCCTGAAGGTTATTATTAAGGAATGCAGTTTTTACATTCATCTGTCAAATCTCATAGTCAGGATAAGCTGTTATAGAAAGTAGAATTATGATGGATTTAAACATGGAAACTGGTGAAAATGTGTTATCATAGTCAATTACTTGACGTTGTTCAAATCTTTTATCTACTATCCTTGGTTTTTAGGGATTTAATTTAACTTCCATGTCTAGTTTCCTCTTGAATATCCATTTCCATTCAATGGGATTTAATTTAATTAGCACATCAACCAGAACCCAAATTTGGTTCTAATACATGTAATCCATCTCATAATACATATATTATTTCCATCTTGTTACTTCTGATCTTTCTACTACCTTCTTATAGGATTGAGGTTCATCATTGTCAACCAATAATGAGTCACCATCTTCTATGACTAGAAAACTATATCTCTCTGGTTCTCTTACCTCTCTTACACACCAATGTAGTACTTGTGTTTTAGGAACTACTTATTCCATAGGGACCTATGAAATCTATTCATGTACCAACTCTTATGTATCTTGATCATCAACATCATCGAAGTCAATCTTTCTCCCACTATACTTTTTTTGGACATTCTCCCTCTCAAGAAAGATATCTTTTCTGGAAATAGTTACATTGTTGTCTGAGGGGTTGTATAGGTAGTATAACTTTGTTTCCTTAGTATATCCTATAAAGATACACTTTGTACCTTAGGGTACTAGTTTTTTTCCTAAGAAGGCCTTAACAAACACCTCATAACCTCATACACATGTGCACAACAAAATGGGTTTCTTTACAGTCCATAGCTCGAAGGGAATTCCTTTCTTCACTTTATTTTGTACTCGATTTAATGTGTATTCCATAGTTTGTAATGAATATCCCTAAAAGTATAATGAATGATCTGCATGAAAAATCAATGACCTTACCATTTCTAACAAGGTATTATTCCTCCTTTCACTAACACCATTCCACTGTGGTGTATAAGGTGGAGTGATTTAAGATATAATTCAAAACTCCCATATAAAGTCAATAAACTCTTGGTTAAGATATTCACCAACTCAATCTGATGGAATCTTATTTATCTTATTTCCAAGATGATTCTCTACTTAATTCTTTAATTCCTTGAATTTCTCAAAGCACTTGGACTTATACCTCATCAAGTAGATATAGACATATCTACTCAAGTCATCAGTAAAAGATATGAAGTAATAATATCCACCTCTATATTTTAATGTAAATAGTCCAAACACATCAGTGTGTACCAATCCAAGAAGCTCTATGGCCCTTTCACCTTGTCCACTAAATGGTGGTTTGGTCATATTTCCTTGTAAACAAGAAGAACATATTTCAAGTTGTTTTATCTTAGAGGATTCTAAATAACAATCTTGATAGATCTTTTTAAAATGCTTCTTATTTACATAACCAAGACAGTGCTTCCAAATCTAGGTGTTATATGATTCATGTAAACATGATTTGTTATCAATTTCCAATACTTGGTTTTCGTAATTTAATACATAAAGACTAATATTTAAATGTTCCATACCATAACATATTTTTTATTTATAAAATAATCAAATTTTACTTCCAAACATGAAAATAAACCCATCTATATCTAGTCATGATACATAAATTATGTTCTTGGTAACCTTAGGTACATAATAAAAATATTTTAAAACAAAAATCATTCCCATTGGAAATGAAAGGTGGTAGTCACTAATGGTTAGGGCATCCAACCCCACCCCATTAGCAGCTCTCAAGTTCACCTATCGTCTAGAAATATTTTTAAATTTACTTGGTTCCTACATTTGGATACATATTTGGGCCCCAAAATTTATATCTAATACTCAATGTGTAGATATTGAAAGATTACACTTGATAATGAATTCACCTTTAGATTACCCTTATTTTTGGGTGATGTTCCTCTTTTATTATCATGGATTTCCATATGTAAAACATATTTCCTCCTTTTCCTTTCCTTTCCTTTAGATCTTCTTCTTCTTGGAAGGATGGTGCTCTGGAGCTCTAGGATTTTTATAGGTCTTATTCCCCTTTGCCTCATTCTTCCTTGTATTATTCACCATAATGACTATGGGTTTATCACTCTCCATGTATTTATCCACTTAGAGAATCAATGTAACAATCTCTAAAAGACTCTTATCATTATTTCTCATGTTATAATTAACAATAAAACTAGAGAAGGTCAGAGGAAGTGATGAAATTATGATATCTATATACAACTCATATGGTAATTTAATCCTTAAGATGTCTAAGCATTTAATGTAGCCAATAAGATTAACTACATGAGTCCCAGTTTTCACAGACTCTCCAAGATTAATTGTAAAAAAATAATTGTAGATCTCTTACCTCTCTTATATCATCTTATCTTGATAGAGATCCTGAAGGTAAGATATCATGCTATATGCATCTATGTCCCCATGTTGCTTCAAAAGATCATTGGATATGGATGTTAGAATGAAACATTGAATATATATGGAATTGTTTAAATTATTCTCATAGAGTTTTAACTCTTCATCACTATCCTCATTTCCAGGTGCTTTAGGAAAAGTTTCTCCGAACACATATAATTTACTTTCATGGCGAAGGATGAAATGTAGGTTCCCTTACCATTCTTGTAAATTTGTGCTCATGAGAATTTTTTCCTTCTCAATTATGGATTAGAATGATATGTTTTATTTCATTTTTAATATTGTTTCTACAAAATAAGATAAGTATAATTTTATTACTTTATCTGATAAATTTAGACAAATAAATAAATATTATATTTATTAGTCTCCCACTATTTTATCGAAACACAATAGCCCTCACCGTTGGTTTCAGAATATCTTGTTGCTTGGAAATCCTAGTTCCAAAGATCCATATTCCCCCTCTCATTACCACAAATTTGTTTGGTTAAGAAACTTGGATGGTTTTAGGTAAGAATTCCAAACTCTAATTGCTTTAACTCACAATTCCTTGATCATATTAGTGGACTCCCCAATCCTGAAATACTTAAATTGGATTTCTTCAACCTTTGCCTCTCAGTTACACCAAGTCCTACTTTGGTAGTCAACATTTGATGTGAACTAAGTTAATTCAACCCAAAACCTCAAGTTAAAATTCCCCAATAACTGAAATCACCCCATCTTTGGATGGTTAATCACTTTGAACTATGGTTTGACTTTAACTGAAGTAGTGGAAGGCTATTCCAACTTAATATATATAATTGATGGATTTTATCCTTTTATGCCTAAATTTCATATTATTATATTTATTACATTCTTGTTAATATTAAGTGGATTTACTTAAGTGATTAACCATGTCTTAGATAATATATATGCACAAGCCAATTTATTTTAGTTATATCTTGCATGATCGATAATTTCATTAAATTATGTGATCGCAAAAAAAATCCATAATGAAATAACCATGAAACTTGACATAAATAAAATAATAAATTGGTATGGTAATGATATTTTACTAATTTTTAGTTTATCTAGTGATTGATAAACTAAAATTTGTCTTAGGGGAAAACACCTTGAACCAATTAAGGTTTGTGATACAGCTTTCCACCTATCCACCTATGTATCTCTCTTGGATCAATTTCACCTCGGCTACAAACTTGAACCGCCTCCACTAGATTGGGATCTCTATCCATTAAATATAATTTTACATACACACAGGTGACGGGAAGAGGGTTTAAATTAAAGAAACCATGGTCACACTGGACCTTACATAATAAGAGGAGATAAGGCACACATGCCAATAGTTTAATTTAATAATAAATTAAATGAAACCAATCACATATAAAGGTCTTGTCTATGCTCATGATCATCCATATACATGTAAAGAATTATGAATTTAATAAAACTAGAATTAAATTATTTATCATTATTATTTAAGATAAATTTAACTCGAATCAATTAATTATTATCTTTAATTAATCAATTCTTTTATCTTAATTCACATTTTAATTTCCTTGATATTATCATCCATTATAATTTTAAACAAATTAAATAAATTTATTTAAAATTAACTGTGCATATAAATGTACCTTGGAGGAAACATGATGGATACTCGTCCAAATCAACCCAACATGTATTATACTTGTATACAGTTTTACTTTTGTGACATATAGGATACATGACTTATCACTTACTTTCATGATGTGTACTTATCAACATAATGATTACATGAATTGCATGGTTTTTC
Source organism: Viscum album (assembly GCA_963277665.1). Taxonomy (NCBI): domain Eukaryota; kingdom Viridiplantae; phylum Streptophyta; class Magnoliopsida; order Santalales; family Viscaceae; genus Viscum; species Viscum album. The sequence continues at coordinate 1,163,456,099 of OY728121.1, forward strand.
GGTCACGTTTTATGATTCGATGCACATAGAGTAATAACTTTAATAAAACTCATACATGATATACCGATCTGAACACTATGCAGATATTAATTAAACATTTATATATATATATATATATATATACATATGTATATTAAAAACTCATCACATGGTGTGTCCTATCAACTTAATGACCACATGAAAGAATATGTATCATGGTTTACATAATATAATAAATAATTTTTAAATCTATGTAATTTTGTATAAGTTCATAGTGTGTATAAGAGAGCTACATAGCCTATACATCTCTCATCATCTATCTGAGGTACAATCATAGGGACTCAGTATGATAATTTTACCTTGGAAAAATTGAAGTACATGGCATGTATAAGTGACTAAACGGTGTGTGGTCTCTGAGTTACGTGGTCACCAGTTAGGTAGGTCATGTATCATAATACATAGCATGTTTGTGACTTAAAGGGACTACATGCCGTGTATGTGGGATACACAGCGTGTACTCTAGATGACCATGTACCAGGCTGGTCCGGTCAACACACAGTGTAATAATTAACTACTCCATGTTTCATCAATTCACATGCATTGAATTAATTTAAAAATTAATTCCTGATGTATTTGACACAAGTACACAATGTGTAACTTTGGTTACACGACATGTACTCTTGTGTTATCCAACTATAATCCATGGAACCTTCGGATGAGTTATTTGATTTTATTTTATTCATTAAATTAATCTCATTGATTAGATCTATGATAAATGGAGGAGGAAGAAACAGATCTCATAATTTAGATTAAAAGAATTATTAAACTTGAATTGAAAAAATAAATCAAAAATTAATAAACCTTAAATTATATTTAAATAATTGTAAATAATTATGTGAATCGTCTGATACTAGTTGTTGGTTTCAGATGCACTGAAATCATGCAATGGATGGTTCCCAACTTTACTTTATTCCATGATCGGTGATCAATTAAAGATTTACATAATGATAAATGTCGTGGTTTATGGAATTGAACCAAAGAAAATAGAAAAGGTATAGAACATTAGAACTAGGAGAGAGGATCATCACAAATTATTTACAATTAATTTAATTAAATAAATAATTACCTTGATGGAATTATTTCATCGTTGATGGATATAACAATATATCTATGATGTTTCATCATTTCATTATAGGAATCAAAGTAGATTACCTCTAACAATGATCCACATGTGTTCCATAAATCTCTGAACATCGTCGTTGGAATCGCTAGGTTCTATCATGGTAGATCCAAGCACTTTCATTATCTGTCTTTGATTGCCTCAAAAATCACTTCCAAATCCTTCTCTTAGATATCTCTTGACTCGGGAGTGGGGGTAGAGGATGATTGATCTCCTTTCTTTGGTGTGTTCTTGGAAAAGGGATATCTGTAGGTCTGGAGAGGATTCTCTAAATCTGTTGTGCACAACCAAACAAAAATTAAAATGTTTCTTGAGAAAATAATATAATTGGGTTTATATATCTCTAGGATTAAAATAAAATAATTGAACAAGTTCCCTTTATTATTTATTTAATCCTTGTGGAACCCCATGTCAAATAATAATAATAATAATAATAATAATATTATTATTATTATTATTATTATTATTATTATTTCTTGATATGCTCTTAACTTTCAAATTAAATTAAATATTATTTAATCAAATAATATTCAATATTTATTTTTTATCACTAGACCATTAAACTTGGTCCTCCATTCCTCTATAATATTTATGAGGCCTTGAATAATGACTATTTATTTATTAAATAAATGTGAATGCATTATTCTCCAATAAATATATAAATATTATATTCACTAAATAAAAAATAAATATTTATATGTGATCAAGAATAAATGAATAATTATTAAACCGCATTTAGAAATAATATTTATTCAAATTTTTAAATAATAAATAATAATATATTATTTAATTGATATTTTGGATAAACTTAGTATGTGATCCTCTGGGCCTCTTTCTCAGTGGAATTAGGGGAATCATCCTAAATTCCAAGGTTAACGTCTAGAAACACACCAAGGAACCCATAGAGAAAGTAGTTAATGTCACAATGACATGATACCTCATATGAATGCTTAATATGTAATAAAATACCTTTATCATGATATCTCATATCAAGTAGGTTGCATGCTGGTGCCATCAACCTTTGTGCTCAATACCTCTTTATTTGACTTCCTAGATATTAAACATTCATATTGAACACCATGGACATGGATTTATTTAGGTTATATTATTTCCATCAAAGGGTCGAAGATATCAACCTCTATAGCGGCAGCAGGGGAACTGTAGCGGCGGCAGGGGAACTGTAGCGGCGGCGGGTACTGTGTGGTACTGTAGCAGCGTGGGTACTGTAGCAGTACTATTCACAAAATGGGTCTTGGGCCTAAAATTTGGGCCTATGGGCTATGTAATGGGCTAAATGGCCACTGGGACTATGGGATATGTAATGGGTCTCCCTCTACCCAGTTAAAGAGGTCTTTTCTTTGCTTTGATAATAAAAATGAGGCTTCGACCCCAAACTTTTAAAAAAAATATCAACCTCTTTTAAGGAACTGAAGGGAAAAATAATTTCTCTCATCATTCATTAATGCAATATTACTCATGATTCACACAACATATCTTAACTCACCATGAACATTTGTCATCACAGTTTTCATCAATACATCATTGTATTAAAATAATAATTCTTATTAATAATAATAATAAAGTTTAAGGACCAATACATAGGCCCATAGATAGGAACATCCAATGACACATGTAAATTTGGATTTCCTACTGGTGGGTCTTGTTTTGATAATATCCTACTAGATATTACCATGGTCGTACATCATGAGAAGGTGACTCAAAGTCCTATTAGTCACCACCCTTGATATCCTATATCATTTTTATCCTTCAAATGATATTATCCATCTATAGAACATATATTTAAGAATAGTTTCATAGAATTTCTAGGTTCTCATCATAGCAGGGAACTGTTATGACCTTTCAGTGTGATTTCTACTTTTAGGACATTAACACATACTATGTTACATAGAAGAACAATCATGATGTGATAAGGTGTTTATTAACATTCAAAACTAGGAATACAGGTTATCATAAAGTACACATAAGTTGGTTTTAGGGCGCCAACTCCGATAATAAAAAGGATTGGAACATTAATAAACATATGGAATCGTAACATGTAGAACATTAGATCATGTCATCATGGATACATGGGAATTTGAAAGCAATATAAAACATGAAATAAACATGATTCAAGGATTTTTTCAAGACTATATCACATGGTGGACAAAGTCCCATAATGGATTAGGTTTACTCCCTAATCCCATACATGACATCTCATGAGACTAAAAAATACCCAATGCATTGGATTGATATATGGGTGTAACTATCATAACATTTTCATTCATATGTGTGCCACATGAATAATCAAAAATAAGGAATAAACATAAGGTTTGTCCATGGAAAGAAATGGGTACCATAATCATTTCATAAGGCATAACCAATGGGAATATTATAATTTTTTCCACAAAATAATGGATTTAAGTCATACATGAACATTAATAAGGTAAAATTGGCATAGATAATGAAAAATTATGTCCAAATAAAGTGAAAAAATATAAAAATAGTGTTTAATAAACTTTAGAAATGAGTCACTTTAGTGAATTTTAAGGAAAAATATTAAAGATAATTTAAATAGGATAATGGAATACTTGTTTTCATAAAACCATAAATGAACTATGATATTTTATAATGAGAAATGTTTTTATTTTAGAAAAATATTGGTGCCTTAAAATATTTCATGGAGTGTACTTGAAAATGGGTAAGAAATGGAAAAGTCCTCTTTAATCGGGCTTGCTCATCATGAGGAATTGAGAAGAGGGCCTTTTAAAACATGTATTTCCCCATAAAATAAGGATTAATTGATATGGATACATAAATTTAGAACATATAAACAGAATTTATAATAATTATATTAGAATAATTAAGAAATACATTGGTGTAAATATAGAGACGGCATAACCCAAAGGTAATTTGGAGGTTTGGAGAGATCCCTTACCTTATGTCTGGATGTGTTCTACACTTGCACTTAATGTCCAAGATAATTAAATTAGATCAATTAATTACTTAATTCAGAACCTTATACACATATATTCTATTTATTATAATTTTATTAAGTTCATTTATGGATATTTTTATGCGTTATAATGTTTAACTTTTTTGTTCTGAAAGCATTTGTTTCATGGTTTTATGGTCGGTTCCCTTGAGTATAATTATAGGAGTTCTTATCAAAAAGAAGATAAACTAAAAAAGTGGAATTAAATGGTATTAATATAATTCCAAAATTTTAAATGATCCCATATGTAATTTTGTTTTCAAATATGATAATTATTCATTAGATAAAACGTTAATGAAAAATGATTAATTTATTTTGGCAGTTTTAACGACCATCGTGAAAGAGTATCATTTTATTTAATATTATTTTTATATATTGGTTATAGAACATAAAAAATTTATAATATATATTTAAAAATATTTTTTAACAATTATAATGGTTTTATGACAATATTTTAAGGCGGTAATGAAAAATAAAAACTTGTCATCCATGAAGGCGGTGAATCGACACATCACATATCAGGTTTTAATTTTTTAGAATAAAAGGAGAAGAGGAGATATTTGATGATGGATATTACATTAACATGATAAAATTATGGTATATGTATGATATTGGAGTTATCATGTCACTTTGGATAGTGGGGGAAATTATGAGGTAGAATAAAGAAGTAATTTAAAAGATAGAGAAAGAGGATTTTACCTCTTGAATGTTGTCTCCATGAGGACCACCTTAAGAAACTTGGGTTTAGTCTTTTTTTAGAACAGTATGTTTTGAATATGGGGAATAGTATTGGAAAGTGGATTGGGTATAATTTATACAAGATTCAAGGATTATGATGTGTGAGGAGAAGGGGTGGTGAGGGGTGGTGTTTATGGGGTAGGAGAGGGTGTTTTTTATTATTTTATTCATTTGTTTATTATTTTGGCTCAAAACTATCAATAGTGTTGATTCCCATGACTATATAGAGAAAATTATTTATTATTGTTCAAACCAAGGGGTTCTTAACTCATCAATACATCATTCATGACTCAATAATCCATGTATTTGTTAAATACCGTAAATTATCATATTTCACTGTTAACTAAAAATTCAACTATTTTAGAAAAATCCAAAAAAATCACCCTAAATTTATTCAACATGTAGATATAAAAAATGGAATCCATTTTTTGAAAATAATTCTATAAATTTTTAATTTTTAATTTTTAATTAAAATCATAATTTATTCAAAAAATGTCATTTTTAATATTATAACTGATTTTATGAAAATTTGAAAAAGTAATTAAGGTATCATAAAATTATATTATAATTATAATAAAAAATATTAATTTATGAATCTATTTTATGAAAATAAATTTTCCTTTAAATCATTATATAAATTATAAAATTTTAAATAAACGTTTACATTTCATAAAAATACCAACACTTAATTTATCATTTTTAAAACATTTATTTACTTATTCCATGATATAAATATATAATATTTTCATTTATAAGATACTTAAATTTTATTTATACTTTCATAGGTGAGGTTACTATTCTAATGGCTGGATTACTATTCCTAATGATCACACTACTATTCCAACAGTCAGGTTACCTTTCTAACGATCATATTTATAACGGTTATAAGGGTTTACTACTTCTTATAAATGCATCTTATTACATTCATCAGCACTTCTATTTTCTCATAAGGTTATATATATACTTTCGTCTTAAAAATGAGTATTTTATTGTTAACATTATGTTTTATTTCTATAGATTTTTTCATGAGTGGGTTATTCTAGTGGATCGAGCATATCCAAATTATCTTATTCTTATTATATTATATTCTATTTATTGTGCCACTATAATATTTGGAATTATTATTAGTTTGTTGCTGACTAATGTATCATTATTTATTTATGAGGATATTTTTTTTATTGGGTTCTCTGTATGATGTATGTGATTTATACTATATGATATAATTATAAGAAGGAAAATTTCGTTGATAAAATTATGGGTCATTACAATCTTCCATGTCATGGGCCTAGCTGTAGTGGGATGTAAATGGTGAGAAGAAATCCACCACACTGTGGTAAGATTCTAAGGTCATCCATGGTTGAGGACACCATGGCCATGTCGCTTTCCAAGAAACCATGGTGGTGGTTTAGTCAGTCTAGTATGGGGGGTTTTAGTTTCATTATTTTATTCATTTTCCCATTCTAGTATGTTCTGTACCTACCAAGGATTGAATGTTGTGATATAAAGATTCAAAACATTATATCTTTCCCATTATTTTTATCAATTTATGTGGGGGTTTATGGTTTTTTCATTGTGTTTTCATTTTAATATATAAGGTGTAGGTTCTTATCCCTTCCTTTATTCTTATTAAACTTTTCTGAGGAGTTGTAGTGGTGATCATGAAAGAGATTATGGAAGATTGTGGCATAATTTTGTGTAGTATGCTAGAGTAAGCTTCATCTATATTTTTTGTATTGGCCATAACTTTCATGACATGGAGTCTTCTCGGCTCCCATATAGGTTATTTTAAGCCTTGATCCTCCAATTGTTATCCCCTTTGAAACTTTTGATTGGAATAATCATCATTACTTCTTAATTATTATCCTTTTCATGAATAAGAATGGAATTTCCATCATATTCCTTAACAGAGACTCTCCCATAAATCATGTAAGTTGTGATTCCTTATATCACTTCAACCATTGATAAAATACTTATTTCTTATAAGCCTTCAGATATGGTAATTTTATACTCTATACTTAATCTTAGTGTAGATAATTTTCTCTTAGGGGAGGGGTTGTGACTAATTTTTATTTTTACTATCATAATATTCTATTAGACCCCTGGTTGGTATGGAATAATGGGTTATTGTATGTTTCCTATTACATTCATTTTCTACCTTATTAATTTTATTTTACCATGATTTTCATGAATATTTTTCCTTATTTAGTTCTAGTATAGAAATTTGATACAATTTTTCAATATGGATATAATTATTAAAGGATATATGGGTATTTATACATTTTTTATATTGTTTGATTTCCCATGAATAATAGGAAGTGTTCTAGAGGTGGAATTAAAAATGGAATCCAAAATGATAAATAAGGTTATGAATTGATAAACATGTCTAGATAAATCCTTCATTTTTGGGAAAAAAATCCTTCAATGTATCCTCTCAGTATTTTTTAGGTGTTATTATGTTTGTTGAAAAATCCATATGATCGCGAATGAGTATGGTTGGTGTTTTCCAAAAGTAGGGTTTTAAGGTTACACAGTTTCCCTGTGTTTGAAAAAATTTTGGGCCTCTAAATTGGAAATTTGTGTGTAGAAAATTAATGTTTTCTTCATAGGACTGAATGGTATTATGAATAGAAAATGAAATCAGAAAAATTAAGATAATTGCATATCTCATAAAATGGACCACATACCATGTATGGTAATGGTTTGCAACTATGTACCAAGCATTGGGAACGGTACGCGGGAGAGGTTCACGGAATCAAAAATGGTCTGCAGTGACGGTTTGCGATGAAGGGAATGTGGTATGGGTAAGGTGTGATGGTTCACGGGATGGAGTATGAGAATGGATTCACATAGGAGAAAAGGTAGTACATGGAACGTGGTGGAAAATGGTTCATATAATGGGTGTGGTTCGTAACGAGATAAGTGGTATGCGGAGAAGGGTGTACCGAATAATGATTTAGTAAATATTGAATTAGAAATTTTTATATATATATTTGGCTATATAAGAAGAACTAATAATACAATTAAAAAGAGAGAAATTATCATTTGAAAACATATTTTTTTTCTCTGGGAATAAATTTGGTTATGTCAGAAAGGGTTTGCTGGAAGAGATTCTGCAAAGGGTGAAGCAGTTCACAGAATAGATCGCAGAAGCGTTTTTTCAGGGAGTTGTAGTACGCAAAGGAAGTCTAGTATATGGAAGTTGAATATAAGGTACATGGAGGAGGAAGTCTGGTATGCAAAAGACGAATTCTGATACACAGAAGGAGGAACTCCGTAGGTGGTTTGTGGAAGTATTTGGTTTTTAGAAGTGGTTCACAGAAGAGGTTTGTGGAGTTGGTATGCAGAGGTGGTACGCGACAATGAAGGTAGAGGCAGTCCACGAATGGAGGCTGGTTTGAAAAAGTGGCAGTGATACGCAAAGGGGAAATTACATATATCATACCCATTACACAGTATGTGGAGGATCAAGGTGGTTCGCGGGACATACAAGGAAGCTTGCAAAATATTTAAATTAGTTTGCGAAAGTCATTCCAATTACCTAAAAGTACGCAGAAAGGTTGATTTCATCTATGGGTAAAAAGGGGACTTCAATAGATCATCTACCTATAGTTGAGGATGTAGAATTCATGAAAATTAAGTGAAATACATGTCCATAAACTATATTTGACCTACAAATCTATAAATTGTGAGTGGATTCCTTTCCAACATTCATCACACTACTATTTATCACACTAACATTCATCACACTACTATTTATTGTTTATTAATTTATTTTATATATTTCCTCATTGAATGGATTTCATATTGTATATTATATCTGCATGATATCTACTTTAATGTGATTCCCTATGAGAAATGGTAAGTATTTATGAAATAAGAATGAAAAGGATAAATCTAAAATAAAAGTGGGAAATGGAATATGAGTATGAAATCGTCATTATATTTCCATTTAATGATTTTATCTTAAATATATGTTATTTTGTTTAATAACAATATTATCATGCTAAATTTATATATGAAATTAATGTTTCATTGTGAGGATATTACTACGATGAAATAAATTTTCATATGCTTTAACTTATTGTTAAAAATGTCAAGATGAAAGTGTATGAAAATAGAAGTTGGATAAAAATCGTATGATGTGTAAATATGAAATTTTAATTTAATAAATGGAAGGCACATTAATAATGAATATGAATATGATATGGAGTTATTATTAAAGTGTTAGGAAGTGATTCTAGAGTGAGTCTGAGTAGCGAATAATCTATAATTATCATTAGTAATTCTATCAATGGATAAAGTGGTATAATATAGGTTCTTAAGTACGGTATTAAGTGTTTTTGGGTATATTGGGCTTATGGTATTCATATTGGGATATATTTGAAAATTAAGGTGATATTGTTTGTTCATATTTAGTTAAGGTTTGGTTTATCACTTTTTATATGAAAGTTGGATAAGTCTCAATGTAGAAAATTCTTGTAAGGTTGTGGTTGAATTCTAGGTGTTGGAATTGTGGTCTTGGGTATGTATTAGTAATTGGTTAGTGTTGTTTTTGGAAGTTTGTGTGATAGGTTGTAAACTTAAGTTGTTTACTTGAGTTTTAGCTTAATTAAATAGACAATTGAGTAAAGTAGAGTAACTAAATAATTAATGGTGGATGAATATTAATATGACCAATGTAGTATACTTAGTAGAGATTTCTAGAATGAAGGATATTATTAGGGATTCTTACTTTGTTATGTATTTTATTTTTATTTCTTTTTATTGTGTGTTTTAGTTCTATATTTTATTTCATTACATGTGTTAGTTATTTAAATGTTTTCATGTATGATATTTTTTTTATCCACTCTCTCATTGTAGTTTTTTTCTACTATACATGAGTGGGCCTTAATGGATCATGAGATGAAAATTTCACATATTCTAAGGTTGTGGTGTCTTAATAATTATGTCATATAGACATGGGTTGGGTATGTGAAATTTTTATGATGATGAGATGATGTCTAGATGATTGGAATGGGTTGAGAAATATGATTTCATGTTGTCTTGTTGATTCTGATTATGTGATTATATAGGGATGATTGGCATAGGTTGAGAGTTGGGATTTCTTTTTTTTTCTCCTTTTTTTGGATAGTTGTAGTGATGTGGAAGTATTTTCAATGAATTAATTATGGAAATCATAATATGTGATATGATTATTTGAATGATAGTGTTATGATTATGGGATTTATTTTATTATTATATATCCCTGGGAATCTAAATTTACATCACTTACTTTTCTTATTTTAATCCATTGGTTTAATATGAAAGACCTTTATAGGTGATTCAGTTTGAGGTGAATAATATATGAAATATTACTTTTCTTATTATATAAACCCATAATATTTTCTTTCTTAGTTATTTCACACATATCTATCATGAAACATCTATTTCACATGGATATAGAACTATTATAAATATGATCCTACTAATTAATATCAAGTGATCACCCTCTATAGCTTTCTTAAACTATTTATAGGACAAAATAGTACATAATAGAGAAGTTGTTCTTTGGGTAGGTAAAGTGTAGTTTATGTGGTCTGCATGCATTTTATTATATTGTGTATTAAATGTTTCTTATAGATATAGGTTTGGAATTTAGTTTATTTATTTTTAGTTTATTGGTGGATGTTTTATTTTTATAGGAATTTTTTAGGGAAATACCTCTTATTTGACAGATAAATACTCTTGGTGCAAGTCAAAAACATGTGGCCTATTGGAAGTAGGATTCAAGGTCACTCATATCTCCATTATTAGGCCAAGAGGGGCTTTAGTTGGGGAGGGTCATGATAAAGAGGTTCCAAGGATTTTGGTTGAGATTTAGAATAGATTTTAAATTTAGGAACAAATGAGGTATGTATGGGTTCTAAAGAACCTTTGTGGTGTTTTGTTTTAAAAATGGTTTTTATTTTTTAACAACTAACTCTCTTTGTAAAATAATGTTTTGTTTACTATGAATCAGACCCAGTCCATCAAAATGAGGTTATATTCCAAAAACAAGTTTCCAGACCTATGTTTTCGTATTCAGTTACACCAGACACAAAATAAGTCAGGAAGATAAAGTTTTTGACCAGACACTTTATCATATTCAGGTCCATCAGCATCAAAATTAAAAGTAATATAATTCCAAAGAATCAAAGGAAGAATTTTTTTTGTTTTCTTTAAGTTTTTCCTTTTTAGAGAAAGACTGAAGATACTGAAGAGTTTTGAAAGAAGAAAGTGAATTCAGGGGTTTGAAAATTTTCATACTTCCTAAGAAATGTGACAATGATTTATTAATTTTTATTTTATAAATCATAAATTAATTTGAGAACTTATGGTGAAATCTTGGTCAAATAAAGGGGGAGTAAAAAAGATTTAGGCTAATTGTATTCTGAGATTTTCGTACTAGGAAAATCGTACTGGGACTTTCATACTTATATTTTCATACTAAGATTTATGTACTGGTATAATCATTCTTAGATTTTCATATTCAAATTTTCATACTGTTATTTTCATACAAGGAAAATCATACTAATATTTTCATACTCAGATTTTCATGTTGATATTTTTATACTGGGAAAATCGTACTAAGATTTTTGTACTAAGGTTTTTTCGTACTCATATTTTTGTATTGAGTAAATCATACTGAAGTTTTTATAATGAATATTTTGTACTGAGAAAGAAAAAGATTATAATGAGCTGATAAATAAAAAGATCGTAATGAGATGAGAAAGATACATATCGTAATGAAGCTGAGAAAAAAACAGATTGTGATGAGTTGATTACAAATAATACTCAAAAAGAAAATTCTAGGAATTTTATGAAGAATTTAATAGGTCAAACTTGAATTTCAATTTTGTGTAAATCATAGAGAAATATAAGGAGGTTTAAAGAAGTAAAAGTTGAATATTTAAATTCAAGAGATTTTTGGATCTTTTGAGATTTGAGGAAATGGAGAAAGTTTCCATGTTTCCCACCTTTTTTCTGAATCGCCTATAAATACTTCCTTAAATAATTCTTCCATTTACAAATTTCACATATGCATGAAATATAGAGCTTTGGAAGATTTTAAGTAAAATTTACTACCTTATTGAATAATAATTTTATTGAGCATTCTAGTAGAGTTTGATTTTGTAGATTGAAAATGATTTCATTGTATTGAATCATCATACTCGGAGAATTGGATCTAGGATTCAGTATTATCGTACTCAGAAAATAAAATCCAGGATCTAGAATTATCATATTCAAAGAATCGGATCCAGAATCATTGTACTCATAAAATAGAATCCAAGATCCAACATCATTTTATTGAAGAAATCGAATCCAGTATCCAGCATCATTGTATTGAAAAAATCGGATCCAACATCATCAAATTGAGAAAATTAGATCCATCCAAATTAGACTAAGGATTCAGACTGTGCAATTATGGGGAAAAAATCAACAAAGTCTTTATTCTTTTTTTGTCTCAGTTTTTTTATAAGAAAACTTTTTAAAATTATGGGAGTCAGAATAATCATTCCTATCGAGATATAAAGGGTTTCTAATAGGAGTTGGAACAAGTTGTATTCACTTCTTCTTAATATTGGATTTTCATAGACCCATGGGAGTGGCTATGGAAAGGATTTAGGTTCTCACACTGAGGTTGAACCTTATAAATCTTGTGTGATTTACCTATTTTCCTACTATTTAATGTAACAGTATTTACTAAAATTTTATAAGGATATAAATCTTAATATGTTTTAGGGATTGAGTATTAAAAATAATTGAAACTTATAAAAGTGAACAATTGATTCAACCCCCCCCCCTTCTTAGTTTTTATTTGATCCTTTAGAACTTCAATTGGTATCAGAAGAAAGGTTACCTTGTTTAATCCTTATCATGTATAATATCAATTCTATCAACAATAGAGTAATTCCTACATTTGATGGAAAAAATTATTATGGATGAAAAAATAGGATGACTCCTTATCTCTTATCTCTTAGCCTTTAAGTTTTTGATGCTACTACTATTGGTTTTCTACCTATTGAGAAAGATGATCCTATGATTTTTACTGATAATAGAAATATAGATGTTTATGTAAATGCTATAAATTAAATCCTTGTGTATTTATTAGTGAATTTTTATCAGAAGGTGGTGGTTATCAAAACTTTAAAAAGTATGTGGGACAAGCTGGAAAGTTTTTTCGAAGGGAATACAAAATTTAAGGAAGAAAACCTATAAATCTAGCATAGTAAGTATGACGACATTAGAATGAGAGATGAAGAAATGACTGATGAATACTTTACCAGAGAAAATGAATTTTTTTGCAACGTCATCAGATTCAGATATGTCTTAGATGATTATACAATTGTGAAGAAACTTATTAGAAACTTTCCAGATAGGTTTGATTCTAAAATTTCTTCTTTAGAAGATAAATATTATTTATCTCTTGATGAATTACATAACTTTATTATTTCTTATGAAATTAGGAAATATCCAATGTTTAAAAATAAGGTTAAAGATGAAATAGATTTTGAAGCTATGAGAAAGATAAAAATTCAAGATATTGAAGATATTGTTCCTTGTGACTATGAAGATAAAGAGGATGATGAGCTGAATAAAAAAACATGTCTCTTATATCGAAGAACTATCAAAGAGGAAGAGGAAATTATGAAGGTAAACTTCCTCTCAAATGTTTTGAGTGTGGTGGAATCATACACTTTACTATGAATTGACCCAAGAAGAAATTTAGAGAATACCAAGATCAATCTCATGGAAAACCTCAATGGATGAAGTGTAACTAAAATGATAAAGAAGGAAATTCTTTCAAAAGATATAAAAAAAGTTTACTAGAAACAAAAGAAGTTTGTTGAGTAATAAAGTTGAATCAGAATCAACTGATAATAATTATTCTAAAGATGAAAGTTCAAATCAATTCAGAACCTTCATTGAAAAAGTTGATAAAACAAAAGAATACTCAGAGAGTAAAGAAGGTGGTGAAGAATCTTACAGAGAGTATTAGCTCAGAAAAAACATATTGCATATCTTGAGAAAAAAACGCTCAAGAAAGAAATTAGAGTAATGATTAAAAATTATGAAGAAGTTTTTGATGGAATAAAATATTCCATCAAGTAGGAGGATGAATACATTCAGGATATTTCCAGTTACAAACTTAGAATTGTTGAATAGGGAAAGATGATTAAAGATCGTAGTAAGAAACTGGAAGCTAAGGAATAATAGTTTAACAAGTTTAAATAAAAACTTATCTAGTCCGAAAATAAATTGAGTAAGATGAATGAAAACTTTAAAAAAAATATTCAGAAGTAAAATTTGAGACTTCTAAAGTTGCCGAGAAATATAAATATGGGAATCATGTGAAATATTCTCTTACCAAAAATAATGTTTCAACCGATTCTTTTAACATTCCAAGTTCGGTAAAAATTATTGGGAAATATTGGGTATAGAATTCATGTGATAAACCTATAAAATATACAAAATTAGATAACTCACTCAAAAGAAAAGATGGTTCATGTCCTGAGTATGTTGTAGCTAAAAGAAGTTACCAAACTCAACAAAGTTTCAATAGAGAAGGATCTTATTTCAATAGAAAATAAATATTCAATGGTTATTATTGGTTTTTTGGAATATATGGGCATAAGCTTATAATTTTTTTTCATAACTTATCCTTACCTGGAAGTAGGTTTGAGAAAAGTGGAAGAAATAGTGAAATAAGAATGATAAACTTTCCTAACTTACAAAATGTTGAAAAAGTGAATTCTTAATATGTTAGAAACTTTCCAACAAGAAATCAATTCGAATGTCTGAAAGAAGTTTGTGGAAGATGTGATAAATTTGTTCATCATACCAAAAAATGTATGACACTCCTTCCAGAACAAGTATCTTGTGATAAAAAATAAAATAATGTTGAAAATAAGAAAGTTGAGGAAAGAGATTTTATTATTGAAACATATTTCAAATCATGTAAAAGGAAGAACCCATGGATAATTGATAGTGGATGTTATTCACATAATATAAGTGATATAAAAATTTTAAAACATGTTGAAAGTCATGATGGAGGATTAGTTACCTTTGGTAATGATATTTCCTTAAAAATAATTGGAATCGGAATGTATGAGATTGAAGCCGAAAAGTTGAAATCTAAGTTTTATTTGTTCATGGGCTAAAACAAAACATAGTGTGAGTCAACTTTGTGATGATTGAAAAGAAGTAGTTTTTAGAAATGATTTTCGTATCATCAAAAGTGTGAAATATGGAAAAGTCATTACAAAGGGAGAAAGAAACACTGTGAATCTCTTCCAAATAAGTGAATTAAATAACTCCTCTTATTTGAGTACATAAGATGAAAATAAATTGTAGAACTGAATACTTGGGCACCTTGGATAGAAACTTAGGAACAAAATTTCTAAATTTTATGTTGTTTGAAACTTTCGAGAATAGAAAAGAAGAGAATAATGTGTTTGTGTAACTTGTCAAAAAGGGAATATGAATAACAAAAGTCATAAAAGAGTTAAGATTAAATCTACTAGACCACTTGAGCTTATTCATTCTGATTTATGTGGGCCGATGAGAAATCAATCAACAAAAGGATATTTATACTTTATAACTTTTATTGACAATTTCACTCAAATGAAAAACATCATGTTTATGAAGCACAAGTCAAAGGATATTGAAATATTCAAATTCTTCAGAAAGGATGTTGAGAAATAAATGGGGGTTTACATAAAAAAAAGTTATTAATAAATAATGGCACCGAATTCACAAGAAATAATTTTGAAACTTATCTGAGAAATCATGGTATAAAACATCAATATAGTTCTCCCTATACTCCAAAAAAAAGGAGTAGTAGAAAGAAATAATAGAATCTTGGATGAAATAGGAAGAAGTATATTAGCTGAATAAAAACATTAAAAATTCTATTGGAAAGAATCCATTATTATTGTTGTACATGTTCAAAATAGATTATTATTGAGATTGTAAACTAACATGAATCATTATGAAATGTGGTTTAACAAAAAACCTTTATTGAAATACTTAAAAAAAATTATAAGTCCATGTTTTCTCAAAATCAAAAATCCAGATTTGGGAAAGTTTTATGAGAAAGTTAAGGAAGACCTTTTATGGGTTATTCACCAAATGGAAGAAGTCATAAATGTTGGAAAAAACATTTACAAAGGTTAGTGGAATCATATGACATGAAGGTAATTTAAATTCAAAGTTCCTTAAAAAAGTTTTTGATAATGATGAGGATGATAAACTGGAGAATTCTAACAATGGTGAAAGTAATTCAAAAAATACTTATCAAGACTTAAAAGAATCGTGTGATGAGGTAATTTTAACTAGGAATGAAAATTTGAAGTTTCCTACCTTACAAAAACTTGTTAAATCTGAAAACATTATTGGGAATTAGAAGGATCTACTTCTGACAAGAAGAATGTTTAGAATAGATAATCATAATTTACTTATCTCAAAAGTTGAACCAGAATTAGTTTTATAAGCTATTCAACACAATTAATGGGTGGATGCTATGAATAAAGAGTTGGATCAGATTGAGAAGAATGAAACATGGGAACTTGTTTCACAGCTATAAAATAATAATGTTTTTAGAACCAAGTGGGTTTACAGAAAAAAGTTAAATGAACATGGATAAGTTTCAATAAACAAATCCAGGATTTTTTGTAAAGTCTATGCAGAGGTGGATGGTGTAGATTTTGAAGAAAAATTTTCCCCATTTGCAAGATTAGAAAATATCATAATGTTTCTTTCAATGGCCACACATCAGAATTAAAAAAATTTATCGTGTGGATGTAAATTCATATTTCTTAAATGGTGAGATTTTTGAAGAAGTTTACATTGAAAAATATTATGGTTTTATACTTTCTAAGGATGAAAACAAAGTTTGTAAATTGAAGAAAGATTTGTATGGAATGAAAAAAGCTCCATGTTCTTGGTATTAAAAACTTTACAATTGTTTGAGAATGTTGAACTTTTCTAAAGGAAAAGTTGATAGAAACTTATATGTGAAATATGTTGACTCTGGATCTCTAATTGTAATTTTTTTGTGGATGGTATAATTTTTTCATGGAATAGAGAATATTTTTGTAAAATATTTACTAAGGAAATGAAAAATAATTTTGAAAAGTCTATGTTGGGAGAATTAACTTTATTCCTTGGCTTAAAAGTTTTAAAAAATAAAATTACATTTTATTATCTCAATAAAATTATTTTAAATAATTTATAAAGAAGTTTGGGATGGAAGAATCCAAATAATTTTCTACTTCTATTTCAGTGAGCATAGAGTTGATTAAAGATGAATTTGGAACAAATGTGAATTAGAAAGACTTTTAGAAGCTGATAGGAAGTCTTTTTTACCTTACAAACTTAAGGTCTAATATTTTTTATGTTGTGATTTTTTGTTCCAGGTATCAAATTAATCCAAAATAATCACATATTTTGGTAGCAAAGAGGATTCTAAGATATGTCAAAAGGACAACTTCACATGGGTTGTTTTACTAAATAAATAGTAAGATGAAGTTTCATGGTTGTACTAATTCTAATTGGGATGGATATTTTAATGATAGAAAATAAACCTTAGGAGTAATAGTTTTCTTGGGTGAATGTTGTGTGAGTTGGAATAGTTAGAAAAAAAATTCAATAACTTTGAGCATAGCTAAATCTAAATATGTTCCAGTTTCTTAGGCTTTTACTCAAATATTGTAGATGAAAGTTCAGTTGGAAGAGTTTAAAGTGAAAGTTTCTAAACCATTGAATATCCTTTATGATAATCATAGTTAAATTGATCTTTCTAAAATCATATTCAACATTAAAGATCAAAACAAATTGATATAAAGTTTCACTTTATAAAATAGAAATTTATTACTAGAGATGTTTTGTTAGAATACATATCAATAATGTATCAGATTGATGAGATCATTAAAAAAGTAATGTTTAAAGAAAGGTATATGGAATTGAGGCTGAAACTTCATGTTTATCCTCCTCCCATGTCTTCCTAAACCACATAATGAAGAAACCCCACCATGATTTGGATTATGTTAACAAAGGGGGAGATAAAGTAAAAACTTTTACTATGTAATAAGTTGTTACTTATCTTCTTAAATGAATTGGAAGTTGTGGTTATCATATAATGGGGGAGATAAAAAGAAAAGAGGGAGGAAAAGATGAAACTTTTAATTTATAATAAGTTTTTACTTATCTTATTAAATTAATATGAAGTTGTGGTTATCATTGAAAGGGTGAGAGAAAAATAAAAGTGAGAGGAAAATATAATATTGAGGGGGAGTTTGTCTTTACATGGCCACAAAATTTTATTTCCACTGAGGATTAGAATTCCTTCAAAACATTACTTTATCAAGTAGTGTGGTGTTACAATACTCCCTTTTGAGAAAGGCTGTGTTTTGATAAAAGTAAATAATAAGTTGAGTTATTTACAAAAGTAGAGTTATGAAAAATTATGTGATTTGAAAAGTTGTTAGTGAGGGTTGTCAACAAATCCAAATAGAGAGATTGAAGAACCTTTATGGTGTTTTTTTAAAAAGTATTTTATTTCTTGACAACTGAATATCTTTGTAAAAGAATGTTTTGTTTTATAGGAATTAGACCCAGTACATTATAATGAGGTTATTTTTATTATATAAGTTTTCTGACCCATGTTTTCATATTCAGATGCACTGAAAACAAAAGAAGTCAGAAGATGAATTTGTTGATTAGACACTTTATCGTATTCAGGTCCATCGACATGACATTTAAAGTAATAAAATTCGAAAGAATCCGGGGAAGAATTTTTTTTGTTTGCTTGAAGTTTGTCTTTTCCATAGAAACAATGAAGTTGCTGAAGAGTTTTTAAATAATAAAGTAAATTTAGGAGTTATAAAGTTTTCATACTTTATAAAAAAATGTGATGATTCTTTGTGGATTCATATTTTATAAATCATAAGTTAATTGGAGAACATATGGTGTGAGATTAGTGAAAGAAAGGGGAAGTGAAAAAGATTTAGGCCGATTGTAATCTAATATTTTTATACTGGGAAAATCATACTGGGATTTTTGTACTTATATTATCATAATAAGATTTTCGTACTGGGAAAATCATACTAGGATTTTCATACTCAGATTTTCATACTGATATTTTCATACTGGGAAAATCATATTTAAATTTTTGTACTCAGATTTTCATACTAATATTTTTGTACTGGGAAAATCATACTGAGATTTTCGTACTCAAGTTTTTTTGTACTTGGATTTTCGTACCGAGGAAATCATACTAAAGTTTTCATAATGAGGATTCAATACTAAGAAATAAAAATATCATAATGATATAATAAAGAAAAATATTGTAATGAGACGAGAAATAAATATATCGTAATGAAGTTGAGAAAGAAATAGATTGTAATGAAAAAGAATACACAAAAAAAATTCTAGGAGTTTTATGAAGAATTGAATTGGTCAAACTTGAATTTCAAGTTTGCATAAATCATAGATAAATCTAAGGAGGTTTAAAGAAGTAAAAATTCAAGATTTAAATGAGATATATTTTCAGAGATTTTGAGATTTGATTAAGTGGAGAAGGTTTCCATGTTTCTTTCCTTGGTTTTTTGATTCGCCTATAAATACTTCCTTGGATAATTCATCCATTTAAAACATTCACATATGCGTGAAAGACGGAGCTCTGAATAATTTAAAGTAAAAGTTATTATCTAATTGAAGAATACTTGTATTGAGAATTCTAACATATTTTTAGTTTTTAGATTTAAAATGAATTAATTGTATTGAATTGTCAAACTCAAAGAATTAGATCTAGGATTTAGTATTATCGTACTTAGAAAATCGGATCATGGATCCAGAATTATCATATTCAGGGAATCAGATACAGAATCATCGTACTCATAAAATAAGATCCAGGATACAACATCATTGTATTGAGAAAATTTGATCTATTTTCTAGCATAATTATATTGATAAAATCAGATCCATCATCATCAGATTGAGAAAAGCGGATCTATCCAAATCGGACTGAGGATTCAGACTAAAAAATTGTGGAGAAAATTCAAAAAAGTCATTATTCTTTTGTTTGGGTCAATTTTTTTATAATCAAATATTTTAAACTAACATGAGTCCGTATAATCATTCCTATCAAGAGATAAAAGGTGTCTAATGGGAGTTGGAACAAGTTGTATTCAATTCTTCTTAATAGTGGATTTCTATAGACCTTTGGGGTGGATATGGAAAGGACGTAAGTTCTCACATTGAGGTTAAATCTTGTAAATCATGGGTCATTTAATTGATTTACTACTATTTTATGCATGAGTATTTATTAAATTTTGATAAGGATATAAATATTAATAGGTTTCAGGGGTTAATTTTTGAAAAGAATTAAAACTTATAAAAGTGAAAAACTGATTCAACCCCCCCCACCCCCCCCCCCAATTGTTATTCAATCCTTTGGAACTTCAGGTTCAGTAGGGAAATATTGTTATTTAACCCAAGTTTTGGTAAAGGTGAGGACTATATAGAACATAAATATTTAGGTACCCTTGTGACAATGATATAACCTTAATGTCATAGAGACCAACTAGGATCTAGGTATTGTGGTCCCCTATTATCTTATACAAGGAATATAATAGTTAACTAAGCATTTTTAGGTGTGAAATGTACTTATTTCTTGGTAAAAATATTTAGGGAGTGTTGATGCACCATTTTCATAGGTTAAATTTAAGTTAAAACTTTTAACTATGATTATGATTTGTGTGTTTTTTATTCTAACCTAAATTGATATGATTTGGTATAAATAATTATGTCACATTCAATTCCAATAAATGGATTCATGCTAATTTAAACATCTTCATTTATTACTTAGGACATGATATAATGTTGATCCCTACTTCCTTTTATTCCATGTTAGTTTTATAAATTGAATTTCTATTCATGTTAATTAACAAACCTGTAGCAACATGTAAGGATTTGGGAGTGTCATAAAAAATTATAATTCTTATATGTTTTCATGGATAGTGAATCATGTTTAAAAATACTATAACTTCCATGAATAACTTTTCTTAATGATTTATTTTTTAATCATTCCTTTTATAATCTATTTATTGAGTAAATAGATTTTGAAAAGTGGTATTTTAGAAACATGTTTTAAATTTTAACATTTCACAAAGTGAAAATTTATTTCATGGGTTAAGACAAACTGGTAATTTAGAAAGTTTTTTAGAATTAATTTTAGTTGTAAGTATGAGGAAATGTAATTAAGGATCATATTAGGAACATAAATTTTTATTAATTATTATGTGTAACTAAATGATATATTATAATTCATTCTTAGTATATATTTTTCTTTAAATGAATTGATGATGTGTGATTTAAATTTATAGGTAATGTGATTTCTATGAATTTATTATCATAGACAACATGTCTAAAATTGATAAATTTTATGATAAATATGTTATGAAAGCATAATAAAATATTAGGTATGTAAAATTTTTATTTTTTCCATGTTATGCATGATAAGTGTCAAATATCTCAACATGGCTAAATTTTATTCATGATTTACTTTTCTATGTTTTGATAAAGTGTAAAGCATAAAAGATAAATATGTGGAAAATAAGTAATGAATTAAAATAATTAATATGTTGAAAGTAACATGAATTGAGTATTATAAGCATTTGGGTAATTATAGAAACAATTAAAATTAATATGTTGTGTTCACCTTTCATGAAATATTTCTCTTAGTGATGGTTAATAATATGTGATGAATTATTAACCTATGTTTTAATTGATTAAATATTGGAATTAATCTCTTATGATATGATTTCTTAAAACATTTCTAAAATTGTTTTTTATTATTTAAATTAAATATTTTAGAAATAAAATCCTTATAGTATTTTTAATATCTATGGAAAAAATGTATATTATATCATATGTGTGATTGTGAAAAGGAAATTTATTATATATAAATGTGTTAGATGAAGGAAATTATTATTAGTTATTGATGGATTATTTATATCCACCATTATCTTACTTTCTAGTCACTTTATTTTTATTTCTATCTATCATTTATTTTTTCCTAAGCACTAATTTTAATTTCTAGTCATTTTATGCTTGTTTATTAGCTTTTTATGAACTATTAGCATATGTTATCTAAATTTCTTAACATGATAAACAATTGTATTATGTATATTTATTTGGTGTTATTTTATTTTTTATCTTCTATTATAATTGGTTTTATTTTATAAAACCTTCTCATAATAAGATTAAATGGGTTAAAATAGTGATGAAGTGATGATTGATAAAAGTGGTCAGCTTTGATGGTATTCACTTGAATAAATTTATTGAATAAAAACAATCTATTTATCAATTTTTATTATTTATACTACCATGATTTTTATACCTTATATTCATAAATATAAATATTTTTTATGATTTTGAAACTAAAACTTGAATCTAGGTTAACTAGAAGACTGTGATATTTTCCATAACGTGGATGTGATCTAAGAAGAATATGTGATAAACTTGTTTCTACCTATTAAAGGGATTGTAAATTATGTATGGTGTATCATGGTCACTTGGATATGAAATATACAACCTCTCCTAAATTAGGTTCATTAATCTATTCTCATTTTTTATATTTCTCGATCATTTGTATGCATGATTCGAGGCTTATTGAATATCCTAGTCTTTAGTGGATAATTGGTTATGGTATGGGGAGTGAGGTATGTTATAGTTTTGTATATGTGCTCCTCCCTTTAAATAATTGTGAGTTAAATTTTAAATATATACCTAAAACTCTGAATGAAAAAAAAGGTGCATTGATTTTTGAATTTTCTTTCTATTGACAATAATTACAGCACTCTAAAGGTTTTAAAGGGGGGTTTTTCTAACTAGAAAGGTTTTAGAAAAGTTATATCATAAATTATATGGATATATATATATATATATATTAAATTGATCTGAAATACATGATTTAGAATAAGGGGTGTGTCGATTTCTATAAAATAAATGAACTCATTTCTTTCTGAAATTAGTATCGATAAGGCATGAGTTTGGTGGTAAGTCATGGAAATATTAAGTTCATGGTCTTAGTTTTGATTCCTATGGGATGCCAAATTTCAATACCATTGGGGATTGCTAGTTGTCTATTTCTAATCCTACTTTCTTATGGGGGTGTTTGGTATTTTTATTTCCCACACTGGATTGGGTCCAAACCTAGGGGTCTTATAAAAACTACTAGGTCTAAGGTATTGTGGGGGATGGGTGAAAGTAGATGATTACCATTCTAAGTTAAGATAAATTGGTATATTTTACTATAGAAGTTTTAAAGGGAATTATTTTCAAGGAATTTAAAGTATTTAAAATCATTTATGTGTTTTTATTATATAGGCACCTATGGTTACAATAAGGTTAAAGTGAAAGGAGTAGTTAGTGGGACATTCATTGTGAGCCTGTGTGGTTAATGCTTTGTTGGGTTTCCCTCAGAGGTCAAGTCCATGTTTGGGGGTATTTTACATGGATTTTATATTTATAGAATTTTTCTTGATGAAAGTGATTTAGATTTATATCTCTACTCTTACCCTAGGAAGCTTTGATAGATCATTCTCTCATCTTGAGAAGCATCTTACCATAGATATTAAGATTTGGTTTAGTTTATTTTCTCTAATTTTTATTTTAATTCTCATGTAAGGTAACTATTTTAGAGGTATCTAATGGAAGTTACAAGTTTTTCATGAACCCTTAGTTTTCATTCTCTAGGATTTGGAGTTGTCTAGGGGATGTTTAGAGGTGTTTTAGAGGTAAAAAGTTGAGTTTTGGAACTAAAGGGTCCAAAACACTTAGGGTTTAAGTCATGGTCCAATCCATTTAGTAGTTGTGTCCATGCGATTTGAACATTTTTATGCATGGTGAACCATGGAGTGTGACACACATGTAGTTTTTCTTGTTGCGTAACTCATTTTAGGTTGTGTACATAGTGGTTGGTTGATGTCATTTTATTGCCTAATAAATTGAGTGGATTGTTTTAGTAGCCATGGAATTGGGGAAATTATGGTAATTTCCCTATGTAACATGAGGAGGGGTATTAAACCCATTTTAAAGGGCATGGAATCACATGGAATCTTGACAATATCAACAATCACATGAATAACATCACGCCTAGTGAAACTAATTTTTATGGGTGTAGTGCTTGAAGAAATTCCATATAGGAAACATGGAAGGCTGAAACATTGATTTAGTGGTTTTGGTTGTGTTATCAAGGAAAATTAAAGTTGTATGTGTTTTTTAAATGGTGATGATAGTATCCCCATGATATGGTTGCATTTTTGTTTGTTTACTATGGATTCAATATAGCATCTACCATGTTGTGGTGATGGAATTGTGGTTGCTTTGTCCCTAAAAATTTTAAGAGATGGGATACCATGCCATGGTGTCAGATGTTTTGGTCAGTGCATTTTTTGGGATTTCCTTATAAGAAATTAGGAAGATTGAAATTATTGATGGGTAGTTATGGTGACATTAAGTCAAGGAAAGGTTATCTTTTGTGGGTGTTTTGAAAATGGTGAGCTAGGATCTTTTATTACACGGTCTAGGCCATGGTGGGATAGAAACGGTGAGAATAATTCCACCACACTAAGGTAGGATTCCAAGGGAATTTTGGGTCAAGGGAACCACGACCATTTTTGGTTCCAACATGTCATAGTGACAGTTGTCTTAGTCTAATTTGGGGGGGGGGGGTTTATTATTTTATTCCTTTGACCATGCTGGTAGATGCCACACCTACCAAGGATTGAGTGATACAATGTTTATATTTGAGACACAAAATCCACCCATGTTGTATCGAATTATGTGGGATTTTATGGGATTTCCTTCGCATATTTATTTTAAAATATGAGTTTTAGGTTCTTTTCCCTTCCCTATTTCCTATTAATATTTTTCATGGAGTTACATTAGTGATCAAAAAAGGTTTAGTGGATCGATTGAGTTATACTGGTGTGTATTAGGCTGGTGGGAGCTTCTACCAAATATATTGGGCTCGACTATAGCTTTCATGAATTAGATTATGCTTGGATCTGAGGTAAGGTATTTCTAGCCTTTATCCTATCTTCTGGAATAATAAGTACTTGATATGTTTTGAAATCTATTAATCCTTTGTTGATATTTTTTTAATAGGTTGATGGATTATCCCTATTTATTAAACATAAAAAAATTTGTTGAGCCTTATTCCTCCAATTATTATATCCTTTGAAACTGATGATTGGAATAATCATTATTCCTTCTTGGATTACTGGCCTCTTCACAAATGATTATTTGAATTACCATAATCTTTATTAATTGAGACTCTCCCATTAAATCCTATAAGTTTTGATCCCTTATATCACTTAAACCATTGTTAAACTACCTTTTCCTAATAATAATTCAAATATGTTAAGTATATAATCTCTTCATAGGCTCAGAGGAGATTATTTGGTTTGAGGGTATAATGTCCCACGATTCGATACTCTCTCACGTGGCCAAACCAGGTTGGTTACTAGACCTCGAGCGTGCCTCCCCATAGGCCAGAGGCTACCGACTAGTAGTGGGGGTGTAAATAATATAGTGGGGAGACTATACCTCTTGGTAGAGAGTTACAATATAGTGGAAATAAAAAAAATATCATTGTAACGTAAATAGAGGAAACAGTACAACATACAAGTGGAAGGTAAAGGAAGAAATAAGTAAGTAAAATAATAAAAAAAATGTAATGTCATTCTAGAATGTACCTAAATTTCAAACTAAAAGTAATATATATAAAATAACATGATTCCACAAATAAACTCAAAAGACCTCAATCTTGAATCCCTATTCATTATCGTCTCTAACCTCCAACCCATCCAACAAGTAACAATCAAATACAAGGCTCTTTTCCCTTATCCAAACCTACATCCAAGTAATCTGATCAGGTACCAAATGATGGCATGAATAGGGTGTGAGTAAAACTCAGTAGGTCGACACCACCATGTCTAAACAAAAATAGTATGATAATAAGATCATGCAATAAAGTGATAATCATGATTATAAATTAATCAATTAATATGATACAATAATCAAATTTCTTTGACACCATGTTAGAATAACTCTAATAATGTATCACAACCATGTCAACCATAACTAAAAGTCCATGGAATAATAACATAACTGGGACAATCTCTATAAGAATTATATCATAATAAGGCAGAACCCATTATAAAATCATTTTATCATCAAGGAAAATCCATTTATATAAGAATTTCTTTATCCGGTCCAAGCCATTTATATAAGAATTTCAGAAAATGGTTAAATACCTTTATATAATAATTTTATCATCATCAAGAATATCATTGTATATAATCATTTTAGCATTAATAACGACACAATTCATAATGGCATGAATAACTCATCATAATATCACAATCCACAATGGTTTATTCAACCAATTACTGATTGTCTTTCAATTACCCATTCATTCATTAACTTGTCTCTTAAGTCATTCCTATACTGATTTGCACATCCATTTTATATCAAATAATCACCAGTCATTCTATAATCCATTAATCCATTTTCCAAGGTGAACCTATCAAAATAAATCACCTGAGATTTCATGTCATGCTAAAACAAACTTCAATCCATTAGCTAATTATTTATTATTCAAGGGTAGGCTTACCCTAAGAGTAGCTGCAAGACATGTCTCAACACCATTGGATCCAATGGGATCTAATGAGTAGTCTAAACACGTGATTTATTATATTTTATAATTCATACATTGTGTTAGTGTAATTTCTTAGTATTACGCATACTTGAACAAAATAGATACAGACCATGGGGAATTATTTTAGACCACCTACCTT
The DNA here is from genome assembly GCA_963277665.1 of Viscum album. Classification (NCBI taxonomy): domain Eukaryota; kingdom Viridiplantae; phylum Streptophyta; class Magnoliopsida; order Santalales; family Viscaceae; genus Viscum; species Viscum album. The sequence goes on from OY728121.1 coordinate 1,163,482,875, forward strand.
AACGAGAAATAAAAGCAACGCTTCCAACAGGTGATGCCAACAAAGGAAAAGAGCAATGGTGATCACAATGAAAACCTATATCATGAAACATCAAGATCAAAACCCAAATCAACCTTCTTCAATAGATTCCACTACTAAAACATAGAAAAATTGGAAGATAGGGGGAAACCAATGTAAAATAACTCACTGGGAATCTAATGCTTGATCAAGAAAGCTTGAAGGGAATAACACACTTAAAAATCACCTGGAGTTGACATAGGGTATGAGGGATAAGGTTTCACTATAAATGTATAAAATCAAACATTTTATGGGTTTAAAATTTATGGTCATGATGAATTCATGGTGTGAAACCCTTTCACATTGTGAAAATATCGATTTATAAGACACACTGAAAAATGCATCACCTCGGGCTAAAATATCCCCGATCAACCATTTCATGGAATGAATTGGTTTCACTACATGTAATCATTTCTCTCCTTGAAAAAGTTCACAAAATATTCCTAGAAACATTTACACATCATGTAACATGTTCTCAGTGTGTCAAATTTTAGTATCCAACTCCCATTAAAACTTCTTCATAAGAGCCTTAACCACCTCCAAAGCCTTCCAAACTCATGGAGAACCTTTTTATTCCCTTTGAAACGTTTATACTTGGAATCCATTAATTAAAAAAACATAAATCCTTGAACTTAAGTTCATTTTCCCTAGAAAATTCTCTATATCCCAAAAAAGGGACCTGGTCACCAAGGTTTAAAAAAGATGGGAAACCAACTAAAAGTGGTTAAACTAAAATTCAAAGAGAGTCATACCTGAAAATATATATGATCTTACAACCACCCCACCATATAACAGTTCATCCTTGAGCTTCTCCAAGGATCACTATTCAGTCTCGATGAACAATTCAGGACATTTTTCTTGCATATCAGACAACATCTCCCAAGTCTCCTCTTGAATACTCCCATTCTTCCACTGCACTTGAACAAGAGGTGTAGTCTTACTCTAAAGATACTTCTCACTATGGTCTATAATCTGTATCGGATGTTCCTAAAAGGATACATGTACACCAAGCTCGATGTCATTAACATCTACCACATGAGAAGGTTTAGGATGATATATCCAAATCTATGATACATTAAACACATCATTCATGGAACTATATCACTTTGGAAGGGATAATCAGTACATCATTAGACCGACCCTTTCCACTTTCTTAAATAGGCCAATAAAATTAGGTTATATCTTTCCTTATTTCCTAAGGTGGTGTTTCCCCAACCGAGGTGAAACCCAAATGAAATCATGATGTCCAAAGTTAAAATCTAGAGGTCTTCTTTGATATTCAGTGTAAGTTTTCTATCTGCTCTTCATAGTCACCAACTAAAACCTGATCAACTAAACCTGCTCAAAAAATTCCTACAAGAGACTAGGTCCAACAAGTGCTGACTCACCAGCCTCTAACCAACAAAGAGGATAATGGAATATCCTTTCATAAAAATCCTCTAAAGGTTCCATTTGGATCAATGATTGTAAGATGTTTTTATAAGTTAACTCCATGAGTGGTAAATGTTGCTCCCATGAACCACTAAATTCCAAAACACAATCTTGTAACATATCCTCCAGAATCTGAATAGTCTTCTTTGATTATTCATTAATCTATGGATGAAAAGTTGTGCTCAGATAAAACTGTTATCCCAGAGCCTTTTGAATACCCTTCAAAAACTATGATGTGAAATGAGGATCTCTATTAGAAATGATACTCCTCAAAACACCATGAAACCAGACTATCTTCTACAAGTAAAGACTACCTAGATCATCAATAGTGAAGGTGTCCCTAATGGGAAACAAGTGGGATACCATCATCAGTTTATCCATGATCACCCATACTATATCATTCTTATGAATTATACTAGGTAGTCCTATAATAAAATCCATAGTGACATCATCCCATTTCCACTCCAAAATGGGTAGAGGCTCCAAGAGCCCAACAGGTCTCCAATGCTCAACCTTCACCTGATGACAGGTGAAACATATAACCATGAATCTCGATACCTCATTATTCATCACTAGCCTCCATTAATATATATGGAGATAATGATACTTATTTGTTAATCCAAGATATACCACCAATTTATAATCATGAAACTCTCTCATCAACACCTTGTGCAAGTCTGTAAGAATCCATACTTGGTCATGAAAAAGAAGATAATTTTCACTACTAAGTGAATATCCTAGTGGTGGATCCCTATTATATATATTTTCTCTCAAATATAATACATATGGGTTATATAACTATTAATTCTTGATCTGGTCTAAAATAATGAGTATAATAGACATAGAAGTCAAAGATACTCACCCCTAGGACTCCTAAACATCTAAATTCATGCCTTCTAAGAGTGGAATCATATGCCTCTCATCACAAGACTCTTTCGCTACCTCTATAGGCATATTATATCTCAAGGAATCAGAAATTATGTTTCCCTTTACAATTTTATAAGCCAACTAGAAGTATAAATACTATAGATACTAGATCCACCTCCTCTATTGAAGGTTCAGGCCTCACTGAGAAAATATGTACTTGAGAATCTTGTGGTATGTGTACACCACAAACCTCTCACCCATAAAATAATGTCTCCAATATATCAAGGAATTTACCACAACATCTAAATCTAGATCATGAGTATGATAATTCCTCTCATGAGGTATTAGTTTTCTACATCCATAAGCAACCACTTGGTCCTATTGCATCAAAACTACCCTGAGCCTAACTCTGAATGCATAAAAATACATGGTATATGACTTACTCAGAATAATTAAAGTGGGTATTGGTTCTGATTATATCAAACCATTTATCTCTTGAAAAAATATATCACAAGCATCTGACCAAATAGGCTTCAGCCCTTTATTAGTCAGCATGGACATCGGTGCTGCAAGATGGGAGAAGTCATGGATAAAACACCGATAATAACCTGTTTAACCCAAAAAAACTCTAAATATTGAAGTCATTATTAGGTAAATCCTAATATACCATAGTCATAACCTTCTCTAGGACCATTGACACTCTATCCATTGAGATGACATGACCCATTAAATGCACTTTATCAATCTAGAAACTACATTTGGTTAGCTTGGTGAAAAGTCAATTCTCTCTCAATGTACTCAAGATGATGTCAATATGTTGGACATGATCATCTGTTGATTAGGAGTACGCTAATATTTCATCAAAAAAACCACCAAAAATAATCATGAAAAGGATGAAATATTTGATTCATAAAGGTCATGAATACCTCTGGTGCGTTCGTCAGACCAAACGGCATCACTACGAACCCATATAAGCCGTACCTTCTCCTAAAAGTAGTATAAGGTATATCTGATGGTCACACCCTAAACTGGTGGTATCCTGATCTCAAATTGATCTTAGATAAGATCTTATAATCTCTCATCTAGTTTAAGAGATTTTTGATACATGGAAGTTGATACCGGTTCTTGACTGTCATCTGGTTCAATCTATAATAATTCACACATAAACACAAAGTCTCATCAGCTTTCTTGGATGAAAAATCACTAGATAAACCCATAGAGATATACTAGGCCACATGAAACCTTTAGTTCAATATATTACAACTAAAATTTAAACTCATTAAGATCTTTCGGTTCCATCATGTAAGGCGGAATAGAAACTGGCTCTCCTCCCAACACCAAATTGATCGTGAATTCGATCTCCCACTTAGGTAGTAAGCCATATAACTCATCAGGAAAAAAATCATAAAAATGGTATAACACTATAGAAAATTATCCAACTATATTTCACCATAATTTATTGAAAGATCTACTATTGGAGTTATGATATAATTCAATCTATACTAAATTGGTCATGTACAACTAGCCTAAAGACTCCACTCACCCTAGTAAAAATGGATTCCCCCTCCTAGATATTGAAAGGTAAATCACCACTAATAACCGTCTATATGAGCCTAATATAGAAATATCCAATACATACCAATAATAATATGGAAACCTGTCATTTCCATCACAAACTGTTCCCAAAAGAAATGGTAACTACCAATTTCTAGAGAATGTGCCTTGCAATGTTTGATATTCTTTGACTGCACTCCCAATAGTGTATCGATGGTTAAGACACCATCCAAGATTTCTACAAACAAGACCAAACCATTTAAAAAATAGAATATATAAAGGAATTTTATGCACCTGTATCAAACAAAATGAAATCAAGGGGTAGATGATACAAGAATTGTACCTCTGTTGGTAGAAGGTCTTGTATCCAAACTAGTCGGAGTATATTGCAAAGCATGCAACTAACTTTCCCCTTTACCCTAGGCTCTAGTATAACTCATTTTTTGTGTTCCCTCTCCCTGGTACTACCTCTCCTACAATGGGTTACCATGTCCTCTGCCTTGACCTGAATGTCCGTTGGAACTCCATCTACCAGTCTTCTGAGGGGTAATTATGTACTTACCAGACTCTGGTACCTATCTCGATCCCATATCACTATTCTACCACTGCATGACCCTATAAAACCTATAAAAGTGTCCCAACCTACTGTAATAATGGAACTCCAAAGTAGGTTATATACATTGATGATGTTTGTGTTCAAAATTTCCACACTGATAGTACTACAATGGAATATGGTCCTGGGATGGATTCTCACTACCCTGGATACTCTACCTGTTGTTTCATTAGAAATAACTTTCATAATGGAACTTATTTCCACCAAAAGAAGAGATCCTAGTTCTCCATGATGAAACAGACTAGACACTACTCTAGACCTATATCATATTCCCTTATTTGATGAGATCCTGATTCATCATGTCTGAAAATCTACTCAACTGAAACTCATTCACCTGTGACCCGATTTAATAGAGAATCTCATCCTGGAAACACCTCACTCTTTAAATATCATCAGCTACTAAAGATGGTTAAAAGTACATAAGTCTGTGAAACATTCATCATATTCCATCACAGAAATTCCATCCTGTGTCAAGGTCATAAACTCATGAGACTTCTCATCCCTCAACATTTTATGAATGAATTGACTCATAAAAATCACCTTGAGGTCTTTCCAAGATAACTCCTCTTACTACCCATATTTCTCTACAGTGTTCCACCAATGCATGGATGGTTCATAAAGCATGTATGCAATAAGATTCACCCTTTTATTATTGGGTGTATCAAGGTGCTTGAAGATTATCTGGACTGACTCATTCCATAACTAAGTTTCCTAGGGACCTCCCTCCCCAATAAACATAGGTAGATATTATAGTTGAAACTCTCTCATCAGCTTATACATCGAAGGTACAATGTGAAAAGTATCCATTTCCATGGATTGCATGACCCTCAGGAAGATATTATAAATCTTAATATCCATCTGATCCTTAGGAGATACAGGAAGATCTAGTTCAGCTACATTAGGAGCATGTTTATTTCTTCTCTCCTGATGTTCAATTCAAAGATGATGATGATACATTTTCTCTAAAAGACAAACACACTCCTTAAAATAATGAATAATAATAAGGTCAAACTCAATTTGTAAGAAAAAAGAGAAACCTTGGATCATGGTATCTCTAAACATAGATCAAAAGTTAATTATAATGAAATAATAGTTCTTTCATTTCTTTTACTAGATATAACAGGTATCTCATTTCACAGTTCATAGGGGAAAATATATCACATGAAATAAATATGTATCTATCATGAACAACGCATGTCAACATATATCCCTATGTTCCTATCATGATACATGCATACTCATCTCATGCTATATTGGTCCATGAATATAAATCTTAATAAAAAAAATAACTTCGCACAACATGTGAATCACCTAAGGGGAAATGCCATCAACTCTAACAACGAACATCATGAATTGAAAAATCATCCCTAAGTACTCATATTTTCCCCCATACATGGGTTAGCTACTCCCATGAACAATCTCATTACCAAGACCTAACACATCCTAGTATCCTTTATACCTTACCAAAATATTAAATAAATATAAAATCACAAACTAATCCACTAATACCACTTTGTAACAACCCCTAATTTGGAACTCTCTCATGTGTCCAAATTAGGTTGGTTACTAGACCTCAAGTATGCCTCTTTGTATTCGAAAGGATGTTGAATAGCAGTGATGGTGTAAAGAATATAATGGGGAGACTATACTCCTGGGTATAGAGTTATAATACATTGGAAATAATAAAAATATCATAGTAATAAAAATAGTGGAAACAATATAACATACAACTAGAAGTTAAAGGACAAACCAAAAAAATCAAATAATAAAAAATGTAATGTTAGGCTAGAATGTATCTAAATATAAAACTAAATTTAATATAGAAAAAATATCATACTGACATAAATAAAATCAAAATACCATAGTCTCGATTTCCTAGTTGTTCCCATCTCCAAGATCCAACTCATCCAGCAATAAACAATCAACTACAAGGTCTCTTACCCTTATCCGAAACTGTATACATATAATCTGCTTGGGTACCAAATGGTAGACTGAATAGGGTGTGATTAAAACTCATTGTCAACACCACTACGTCTAAAAAACATTATGATAATAAGTTCATGCAATAAAGTGATAATCAATAGTATTAATTAAACAATTAATAAAATACAAAAAATCAACCTTCTTCAACACATATCAGAATAATTATAAGCATATAACAAAACCATTCCAACCATAACCACAAGTCCATGGAATAATCACATAACTAGGTCAATCCCTATAAGAATTACATCATAATCATCCATAACCCTTTATATAATCATTTTATAATCCAGGAAAATCCTTTTGTATAATCATTTTAGTATCTGGTCTAATCCCTTTATATAAGCATTTATACATTTGGGAAAAGTCATTTATATAAGAATTTCAATATCATCAGGAATTGCCCTATATATAATCATTTCTGCATAAATCACTACACAAGTCATAATTAAATTAATAACACATCATAATATCACAATCCATAATGGTTAATTTAACCAATTATCATTTTTCTTTCAATTACCCATTCATTCATTGGCTTATATCTTAAGCCATTGTCATGCCAATTTTCACACCCATTTTATGTCAAATAATCACCAGTGATTCTATATTCCATTAAGCTATTTTCTAAGGTGAATATATCATAATAAATCACCTGATATTTCATGTCATTCTAAATCATAATTTAATCCATTATCCAACTCTTTTTTATTCAAGGATAGGCTCACCCTATGGGTAGCCACAAGATAGGTCTCAACACCATTGGATCCAGTGGGATCCAATGAATAGTCCAAACATGTGATTTATTATATTTTTTAATGTTCATATTTTGTTTTCAAAATTTCATAATATTTCATATACTTGAAAAAAATAGAAACAGACCATGTATCATTGTATTAGACCATTTACCTTAACTTGAGATCAAATAAATGCTTCCAACAGGTAATGCCAACAAAGGACTAAAGATATGGTGATCATGAAGAAAACCTAGATCATTCAACATCAATATCAAAACCTAAAACAACCATGTTCAATATATTACACTGCTAAAATGGAGAATACGTGGAAGATAGGGGAAAACCCAATAAAAAAACTCACTGAGGATCAGACGCTTGATCGAGACATTCGGAAGGGAAGAAGCACTCCAAAATAATCTAGAGTTAACCTATGGTCTAAGGAATAAGGATACACCAAGAATTCATAAAATCGTATGTTTTTTGGGTTTAAAACTGTTTTTCATGAGGAATTCATGGCGTCAAATCCTTTCACATCATGAATATCTCGATTTATGATGTACACCCAAAATGGATTGACTTAGGTTAAAATAAACCTAATCGACCATTTCACAACATTAACTAGTTTCATGGAATGTAACCATTTCATGCCCTAAACTAGTTTATTATTTCTTCCTGGTAAAATTTACACGTCATGTAACATGTTCACATTGTGTAAAAGTCCCATAGAAAGCTCTCAGTCCAACTTCTGTAGAAGAGACCAAACCACCTCCAAAGCCTTTTAAACTCACAAAAACCCAATTATTCCCTTTTACATGTTTATACCCATACTTCATTAATTCAAAAAAATACATCCCCAAATTTTGGTCATTTCCCCCAGAAAATTCACTAAATCCCTAAAAAGGGACTTGACCACCAAGGTTTAAAGAAGAAGGAAAACCCAACTAAAATAGGTTTAACCAAAATTCAAAGTGGTATGTAATGATAAAAGATAAGGTATTATATAGGGTGAGTAGTTATAAATAATTTATTTTTTTTACTATCCTACTCTTCTCTCGGGTCATTTTTTGGTCTGAGAAAAGGGAATATTGTATGTTTCCTCTTATATTTAGTTTCTAGATTGTCAGTTTTATTTTAATATTCTTGTTGTTAATCATTTATTCCTTATTTAATTCTTCCCTAGAAATGTGATATCTTTTTTCAATATTGTTATAATGATTAAGGAATATTTTTGTATTTATACACTACTACTATTACATGATTTACCATAGGGAATGGGAAGTGTTCTACATGAAGAATTAAAAAAATAATCCAGAATAATAATGAATTCTATGAATAGATTAACATGTCTATCTAAATCCTTTATCATACTACTATTTATTTTTTATTCATTGGTTTTATATGTTGTCTCATTGAATGTATTCCACATGATGTATTACATTTTCATGAGAGTTTATTCCATGTGATTCCCCATGAAAAATGGGATTTATTTTATAAATAATAATTAAAAAGGGAAATATATAATGTAAATAAGAAGTGGAATATGGGTATGACATCCTTGTTATATTTATATTTAATGATTTTATCATGAATATATGCTATTTAATTTAATGATAATATTTATCATAATAAATTTATATATGTTTTTAATGTTTCATTATAATTATATTACTATACTAAAATATAATTACATATACTATAACATATTATTAAAAAATTTATCTAAAAGCTTATGAAAATGGAAGTTGGGTGATGATAGTATTGACATGTAAATCTAGAATCCAAATTTAAGAAATAGAAGGTACCTCAAGAATGAATATAAACAAGAGTGTAATATAAAATTATGATTAAATCATTAGTAAGTTCCTCTAGAGTTAGCATGAATAGGGAGTAATCTAGATTTATTAATCATTAATACTATAAATGTGTAAAGTGTTATAATATTGGTGCTTAAGTATAGTAGTGAGTGTTTCTTGGGTTGAGTGGGCATATGGTATTCATATTAGGACAAATTTGATGTTATTATTTATGGTAAAACTGTTAGGTTTGGTTCATAATTATATAAGGTCTGGTTTATCACTTTTTATAAGGAAGTTGGATTGGTCTTAGTGTAGAAAATGCTTGGAAGGATATGGTTTCATTATAGGTTTTATAATTTTGGTATTGGGTAGCTATTAATAATTGTTTATTATTGTTTTGGGATGGTTGTGTGAGTGATTATAAGCTTAAGTTGTGTCATAGAATTTTATATAAATTAACTAAATAATTTATTGAAGTAGAGTAATTTAATAATTAATGATAGATAAATATTAATATGTCCCTTGTAGTATCTTTGTAGAGATGTATAGCATAAAGGATATTATTGGGTATTGTTAAATTATTATCTATTGCATCATTATTATTTTTATTGTGTGTTGTGGTTTTTCCTTTAATTTTTTTATATGTGTTGGTCATTTAATTATTTTCATGTATGATTAATTTTTTATCTTCTATCTTATTATATTGTTTGATACTATAAATTAGTGGGCTATAATTACTTGGGGGATAATATGTACACATATTCTTGGGTTGTGAGGGATTAAAAATTATGTCATGTACACATGGGAGGAGTATAGGAAATTATTATGATGATGAGATAATGTTAGGATGATTGGAATAGGTTGAGAGTTGCGATTTCCTATTGGCCTACTAGTTATGATGATGTGATGATGTTGGAATGATTGGAACAGGTTGAGTATTGAACTTTTCTATTTTTATTAATTTTTATAATTTTTGTGGTTATGTAGTGGTATTTGTATTGATATCATTATAATAATCATAATATGTGATATAACTATTAAAATGATGGTGTTATGATTATGGGATTCCTTTTATTATTATAAGTCTCGAGAATATGAATTTCCATCATTTACTTTTTCAGTATTTATCCTTTGATCTAATATGAAATAACTTTGTAGATGATGGAGTTTAATTTTAACATTGTTTGAAATATTACTTTTCTTATTATCTTAACCTATAATCTTGCCTTTCATAGTTGTTTCACACATTTCTATCCCGAAACATCTATTTCACATCAATATAGAACAACTTAGAAATATTATCCCACTGATCACTACCAAGTGATCACCCCTTTATAGTTTACTTGAACTATTTTTAAAGATAGGTTGTTGGAGATTGGAGAATATACTGTTTGGGTATATGGATTGGAGCCTAGGGGGTCTTCATGCATTGTCTTGTATTATGTTGTACATGTTTCATGTAGAAAATGTTCGTTAATGGGAAATGTTAATTATTTAATTTATTTATTTGGATTTTATTTGTGAATGGTTTATTTTCCTTAGAATTTATGTGGTAAATTCCTCCCATTAGATTAATAGATACCCTTGGTGAGAGTCACTATCTCATAGACGATTAAATGTAGGTTTTGTGGGTCACTCTAGTCTTCTCTTTTGAACCAATAAATGATTCAGTGGGTGTATTTCATGATAAGGCATAAGTTTTGTTTATAGGAAAAACATATTATGGCATATAACTAAGAAGATAACCACAAATAACCACCTATTTCATCCTAGTAGAGTGATCACCTCACATAAGGAGACCTGGTCATGGGAGGTTAAGCATGGAATCACCTCGCATAAGGAAACCTAGGAATGGAATCATGGGCATGATAGCAAAGTGTAAGATGCCCCTCGCTATTTTAATGAGGAATTTAAAGGGTAATTTATCAGGATTATAGAATATCTAGATCAAGGGGAGAATAAGGTAATGAAATTACATAGCAACATGCATTGCTAAAGTGTGAATCCATGAAATTACTCCACTTTGATACAGTATCAATGGAAGTAAGTCAATAAATCTATAGTGCCTTGTTGGTGCCACTTCGTTAAATTTGTCATAGTAACCATGTAAAAGTCCACACTAATATAATTTCATATTGGTTTCATCATTTATCTCTACTATAGTGAGTCAATATTTATATAGTGCCCTAAAATTTGGTTTGGGGCCTTCGACCCCATACCCCTAAGTAAGGTAATTTTCTCCCCTATAACCCTTAGTGACCAAATTATGGAGGTTAAACCATGATATTTGTGGGGTAGTGTACAATATGGGATGTTAACAGCTGGCCCAACTTCATCCAATGGATCGGTTACACAATTCCTATACGGGGAATGGGAAAGTGGCCAAAAGTTGAAATGTCTTTATTCTGAAAATGGTGGTGAATACATTGGATGCAACTTTTGGAACCTTTTTAATAATAATGGAATAAGACATTAGAATATGGTGCCTGAAACACCACAACAAAATAGTGTGGTGCAAAGGATGAATTCGACTTTGACAGAGAATTCTAGATGCATATAGTTACTTTTTGAAATTTCCAATGGAATTTGGGAGGAGGAACTTAGTACTGTAACATACCTTATGAGTATAAATCCAATATTGGTGGTTGGGAAAGAACATTCAAAGGAGTTATAGTTTGTTAAATGACCAAAAGTTCCATTTATAAAAGTCTTTGTAAGTTTATTGTATGCGAATGTTGATGATAAGGATAGTTATGATCTTGAGTCTATGTCCAAAGTGTATTTTCTCATTGGTTAAGGTGATGAGAACTTCAGTTTTAAATTATGGGATAAAGAAATAAGACAATCCATTGGGATACAGGATGTTGAATTAAAAAAAGGGTTATGTGGATGGACTAGAAGTTGGTGGATAAATAAGTTCAGAGTAATGAACCAACAATCAAAATCTAAGTTAACTAGAGTAGGGATACTACAAGATCTCAAATTCCAAGGAACTCAAATGAGAGTGTTTAAAGAACTCGAATTCTGGGAGTAATACAGTCATAAGAGATGTTATAAATTTCATGAATGGATGAATCTTGAGTGAGAATACTGGAATTTAGGGATCTAGAAGATAGATCATAACTGAGAAGTATATGGCGGCCAACTAAATTGAGGATATCAATTAGATTTTGAATACTAGTTAAAAGGTTTGGAACTAGAATGAACTTTCTACTCTTAATGGATTATGGGGAAATAGAATTCATGGAAGAAGCGAACACACTTAATGCTAGATGAAAAAATTTACATGAACCAACCAGTAGATTTAAAAAAAGATGAAAACTAAAAATTGGTTTTTAAATTAAAGAAAATAATTTATAGGCTAAATCAAGAACCACGACAATGGAATCATAAGTTTAATATATTTATGTTGTAAAAAGGATTCATGAGGTGAAATAGAGATAATTTTTGTTACCAAAATGAGTGGTATTATGAAACTTCCATCATACTTTTACTTTAAGTTAATTATATACTTCTATATAGACCATATGGTGGACAAATATTGAAGATAAAGCATGATTTTTTGAGAATATTCAAGATAAAAGATCTTAAACATACCAAAAAGATTTTGGGAATAATTATTTAGAGATTTGGGAGATCTATAACCTTGGTGTTATCTCGGAATGACTATATACAAAGGTTCGTTGAAATATTTGGAATGAATTGATGAAATACCATCTCAACCCCTCTCATTGAAATTATATAAGTCATAAGAACTATAAATACAAGAAAAGTTTCAGAACATAGCGAAAAATTTTTATGAATTAGTTATCATAAGTTTGATGTATGATATTATTTTTACTCTATAATATATTTTGTTTTTTTGTGGGAGTTTTAAGCTGATTCATGGCACATCCAGGAAAGGAACACTGGAAGGATGTTAACTTAATCATTCAAAACTTGGAAGGATCTGAAGATACGGCCTTGTGCTTTTTGGTGGATAAAACTTTGAAGATATATTGATACTGACTTCACTAGTGATTTAGACACCCAAATTTGTGTTTACCTATGGAGGAATGGTGTGGATTTTGATTTCACAACTATAGAGGACTATTACTCTTAGTAAAATAGAAGTAGAGTATATAACTACAATTAAATCTGGGAAGGAAATAGTGTAGTTGAGGCATTTTCGTAAGGATCTATGAATAATTCAAGAAGGTGAAGTTTTATTTTGTGACAATCAAAGTTCAATACACTTTACATGAAATTAAAATTTTCATACAAGGGAAAAGAATATACACCTTAAGTATCCTTTTATCCAGAACATTATATAGGGAAAATAGTTGGAGCAATGAAATATAGTGGGAATCCAAAATCCATTAGAAATGTTCACCAAGTAAATATTTTGAGAAAGTTTAAGGCAAATTCGTGACATAGTGTTAATTGGGTGAATGGAAGGGGAATATGGATGAATATTTATTGCTCCTCAAGAGTAAGGATGATTTTCCTAAGCGTTGATATTTTTTGAAGCATCCCTAAAATAATTCTTCAAGTGGGATATTTTTCATAGGTGATGTCTATTTTAATTCACCATATTTTGTTCAATAGATTCATGACACAATAATTTTGGTAACATAAATTTGGAGTGGAACATTGTTTAGATAGTAGCAACAAGATCTCTCTAGGGGAATTAAGGCCATCATAAGTTTGTATCTTTTGATCGAGTTATATTGGAGTGTTTAAAGTATGGAATTTTGTTAAAGTAAAGGGGAATCAAAGTTGGTATATAAGATAAATCAGTCCTGAAAAGTTGATCATAATTTTAGGGGAGTAAGTTTAAAATATTGATCATATAGCACTTACTATATAAGTGAGTGGGACCTCAGTGCTAAGTATTCTAGTGATATGAATTAATTTCAAGTGTATATATTATTTATAATTATTAATATATGTTTTAATTCTTATACTTATTATTATAATAATAAAAAATAAACAATAGTGTTTCTCCCATGAAAGTAAGACTCATTTCCCAAATCACATTAATATTGTTTCCCCATTTTTATTTATATTCTTTTATTGATTTTATTTTCCATTGTTCTGAATTTATGCATATGATTCAGCATAAACATTTCAAAAGGGAAACTTTGTGTAGTGGGTAGGGTGAGAGGTGTTTTTATCACTAGTCCAATCGATCAAAGGAATCCTCTCAGGCGATCTAGTTATGTTGTACATCATCTGGTGGTCTTCTTCCATTGGGGTACTTCCATTTCTCAGAGTTTGAAACTTCCAATGGATTGATTGGAAAGAAATATACATGGATTCCTAATAATAGATACCCTCAGTGCAAGTCTATAACCCTTATCCCATTGAAGGTGGGCTTTGGGGGTCACTCTCATCTCCTCTCTCAACCCAAGAGGGGTTTCAATGGGGGTGATTCATAATAATTCATGATGTATATCTAAGTAAAAAAGGATGGTGGGACATAGATACAAGGGAATAAACTCCCATAACAACCATTTTTACCATAGTAGGGTGATCGACTCTTATAAAGAGACTTGAGCATAGAATCCAAGTGTATAATTCCCCTTGTGTAAGGACAAGCACAGAAAGGGTTGGGTGTGGCACAAAATCATTCCAGAAAAAAATTTCATCATCCAACTAAATCCTATAATACTCAGTGAAATTGAGCAATGATGGCTCAAAAAACTAAAAATGCTCAGTATTATGGAAATTAAAAAAAATGCAAGACTGGTTTATCCCCCCAACCCCTAGTGTTCCTATGTATGGTGATTAAGGAAAACATCACAATGTTATCATCATTACAAAAAATTACTAATTATGATATTATTATTCCCTTACATATGAGCACGCATACAAAATAAGATAATGAAGGGTGTGTTGGGGGAGGGCCAACTGTGAAACCACCAGAAGATAGAATGTTAATCTGCTGAAATATTTCACACAGTTGAGGTTTTACACTACAGAATTCAAAACACCAAAAATTTCCCCTGAACTTAGTGTATCGAAAGATGGGAAGACTTGGCATGTAACGACCTAGAATTTTATCAATGGAAATTCCCTAATTATAATTATGTAAAATAGTATAAATCACAAAAATAACATATAGAAACTAACAAAATATTATCCTTATAAATGAATAATGATACATTAGTCATCAAACAAACCAATAATAATGCCAAATATTAAAGTGGGAAAATAAATAGAAAATAATATAATAATAATAGAAAACATTGGATCTTCTTGAACCACCAGAATGACCACACTCATTAACAAAGTTGAATAAATAAAACATAATTTTAATAATAAAATATTCATTTTAAATATGAAATTATATATAACCATGGAATAAAATAAAATTGAATGATGAATGGAATAAGAAGTATTTATAGGAAGTATTAAACCTTATGACCATTATAAATATGACCATTAGGAATAGTAATTTAGTCGCTAGAATAGTAACCTCACCTATGAAAGTATAAATAAAATTCATCCATCTTAAAAATGAAAATATGATATATTTATTTCATGTAATAAGTAAATAAATATTTTAGAAAGGATAAATTAAGTGTCGGTATTTTTATAAAAAGTAAATATTTATTTACAATTTTATAATTAATATAATGATTTAAAAGAAAATTTATTTTTTAAAATAGATTCATAAATAATTATTTTTTTTTCTTATAATTATAAGATAATTTTATGATACTTTAATGTTTTTTTCAAAGTGTCATAAAATCGGTTATAATATTAAAATAGATACTTTTTTAATAAATGATGATTTTAATTAAAAATTAAAATTCTCATATTTATAAAATTATTTTCATAAAATATATTTAATTTTTCAAATCTATATAGTGAAAAATGATTATATTGAATTTTTTGTATTTTTCTAAAATAGTTGAAATTTTGGTGAATAGTGAAATACTGTAATTTACGGTATAAGCTGAATATATGAATTTTTTAGTCATGGTAGATGTATGTATGATGTAAGAACCATTATATAGAACCATAATTCATTATTTAATATGTTTATTTATAATTATAGACACTATTGATAGTCTTGAGCCAAAATAGTAAACTAATGAATAAAATAATCAAAAAACACCTCTCTCCTCCCCTATAAATACCACACCTCGCCACCACTTCTCCTTACACCTTCTAAGACATGTATATTGTATAAATTATTCCTAATTCCATTTTTAGGCCTCTTCAACATGTCTATAATTTTATCGTCTTATCAAAATACTAAACCCAAGTGCCTTAAGGAGGCTCTTAATGAGACAATATTCCAGAGGTAAAATCCTCCACCTTTCTCTTTTAAATTCATTATTTGTTCTACATCATCCTTTACTCCACTATCAAAAGTTACATGATAACTCTAGTATCATATATAAACTATATTTTTATTATTTTAATGGAATATCCATCATCAAATCACTTATATTCTCCTTTTATTCTAAAAATGAAAACATTGTCTATGAGGTTTGGATTTATAGACTTCGTGGATGATGAGTTTTCGTTTTCCATTACAGCCTTAAAGGATAGTCATAAAACCATTATTATGGTTAAATAATATTTAAATATGTATATTATATCATGTATCATGTTCTATAACAAATATATATATATATATACATAATATTAAATAATAAAACAAACAAATTCATGATGATCAAAAAATCTCCAAAATAAACTAAACGTTTATCATTAACATTCTATTTAGTTAATCATCCTTATACCATAAATAAAAATTATATATGGGGAAATTTAAAAAAATAGGTACATAAATATCATATAATTCCACTACTAGATTTTTTCTCCTATTTGAAAATAACCCCCATAATTAAACTCAGGGGAACCGATCATAAATTCATGAAACGAACGGTCCTTGAATAATGAATTTAAAAATTATAACATGTCATAATTTCCATAATTTAACTTAATAAAATTATAATAAATAAAATATATTATTAATAGGTTCTAAATAAAATTATTAATGAATCTAATTTGAATATCCAGGACACTAAGTGCAAGTGTAGAACACATTCAGACCTAAGGTAAGGGATCTCTCCGAACCTCCGTTTTTTTCTTTGGGTTGAACTTTCTCTCTATTTAAACCAATTTAATAATTCATTATTATTTTTTACATATTATAAATTATCTTTATATGTTCAAAACTTATGTATCCAGATCATTTCATTCTTATTTTATAGGGAAATACATATTTTAAAAGGTTTCCTTTTTATTTCCTCCTGATAAGCAAGCCCGATTAAAGGGAACCCCCCAATTTCTTACCACTTTCAACTACACTCCATAATATGTTTTAAGACACCATTATTTTTCTTAAATAACTCATTTAATAATTAAAAACTATCTTAGTTCGTTTTTTCTTTTATATAAAAAATTATGTTTTTTTTCTATTTAAAGTATCTTTAATATTTTCCCTTAAACCACACTAAAGTGGATCATTTATAAAGTTTCTTAAATACTCTTTTTATATTTTTTAACTTCATTTAGACATAATTTATCATTATATATTCATATTTTACATTATTAATGTCCATTTATGATTTAAATCCATTCTTTCATGGACACCATTATGATACACCCATTGGTTATGCCTTATGACTTGATTATGATACCCATTTCTTTCCATGGGTAAATGTTTTGTGTATTCCTTATGTTTTATTCTTTATGTGGAACACATATAAATGAACATGTTATTATGGGTGACCCCAGATATCACTCCAATTAATTGGGTAATTTTTAGTTTCATGAGATGTCATGTATGTGATTAGGGAGTAAACCTAATCCATTATGGGACTTTGTCCACCATGTGATATATTCTTGGATGTTAGCCTAGACTCATGCTTATTTCATGTTGTATGTTTCTTCCACATTAATATATGTCCATTATCATATGATTATATGTTATATGAGATATTATTCCTTATTTTTATTCATGTTTCGTGCATTTTTATGTTATCATGTTATGCCTTCTAACTCATATGTTATGCTTTATTCCTTTGTTTATTCCATTACTGGGATTTTTAGCTCTTTTATTTGTTCATGTATTCCCCATGTTATCCTATGTAGTTATAGGATCTCAAATGGGGTTAGATCTCATTATGGAAGATTAATAAATATACTTTTAGTATAGTTCCATATTTTTGGTATAATGTATATAATTTTCCAAAGACACAATAGTTTATGATCATTGGTTTATATTTGATGGTTAATTATGCTTAAAATCATGTAATAAAATGTGTAAAATGTTAGGGTCACTATAGTTAGTATCAGATAATGTTCTAGTTATTTTTTGAGAATATGAATATAAAACTATATTAATAACCCAAGGGATAATTCTATCACCGTGGATAACCAAGATTGAAACTTAAGGAATCATAAGTTAGGATATACTTTTCATTTATAAGTTTATCCTTCTGTGTTTAAAGTTGAATTGTTATATTCTTATTAGCTAAGTATTAACCCCCCCCCCCCCTCCCTAATTGTACTTTATTTTTCTTATTTAATGGCTAGAAATAGGATAATTCATGCCAACAATCAATGTCATAGTCAATATGATGATTTCCCTAATGAGATGACAAATTTGATGGAAATGGGAGCCTATAACTTCATGATAGTACTGGATCAACTAGATCAAGTTATGAATAATAATGTGAATCATGTAAAAATCCCTCATTCTCCTAATAAATATAAGGTTCCATTTGAATCCTTTATTTAACACAGGCCCCATATCTTTAGTGGATCTTCTAATCCACTTATCGTGGAAAATGGATTAAATACATTGAAAATATATTCTATTTCATTCATTGCTTATAAGAATAGAAATTCATACCAGTGACTTATCATTTTGATTGGGAATAGGATTAGTGATGGAAACTGATCAAAAACACAAATTCTAAGGAGTAAATTGATTTAATGAATTGGGAAGGATTCAAGAAAATATTTTTCAATAAATAGTTTTCCTGAACTCTTAATCTTAATATAGAGAGGGAGTTCATCAGAATGAATAAAAATGAAGATTATTCTATCGGGGCATACAAAGAAAACGTTACAAGACTTTCACGATATTCCTTTGTGTTTTTCATGAACACCGAAAGAAAAGTGGATTGCTTCTTTAGTGGACTAAATCCCATTCTAAAAAAAGCATTGGTGATTCGAAACATCAACATCTATGAGTAGATTTTCTATTGTTCGCTTAAGTTTGAAATAGAGATCGAAGAATCTCAGTGGACTTGTGGGTCCCGAGATAAAATTAGTAAAATGGATTTTGACTTGGGAGGATGAATAGATAAAACCCATGATGTAAAGAAAACCCAATATCGTATGTGTCAATAGTGTTGGAAGAATCGTCTTGGGAACTATCTAAAGGGAACCAGTAGATTCTTAAAATGATAAGATAGGGGAATTAGGATAATTATTGCCAAAGGGATTTAAAGAATCACACTAATGTTGAAGAAAAAAAGGAATGTTGAGAAAAACACACATCCTTTTGTGCAGTGTTTCAATTGTAATGAACATGGGAATTATATGAGGAAATTTCCTAATCCAAGGGTTTTTAGAGGCAATCAACAACAACAACCTCCAAGGTAGTAAGGAGGGGAATATTTTATCACTACCACTGAGGTGGATCTTGAAAATGATATGGTGATAAGTATGCTAGTTATTCATTCAATAATAGATAACATATTTTTTTATTATGGTTTTACACATTCTTTCATATCTTTCAAGTTTAGTAGAGCTATTAAAACACCACTAAAAATATAAAGGTTGAGTTATCTATTAGAATAGAAAAAGGGGAAAATATTTCATCCATTGTATATAACTCCACCCAGTTAATTTTTGTGGACTGAAACTTCATTAAAATATTTTCTTACTTCCTTTGGTGGAGTTTGATACTATATTGGGCATGGATTGGCTATCTTTATATAAATCCAACATCAACTATTGGGAAAGGGAGATCACTCTTCACATCCCAAGAAATCCTTCAATTATATACAAGTGTAAGGAGGATAATGAATCTCCTTAAGAATTACCATCTCAATTGTGGATATTATTTCCTTATGGAAAATCATATCTATCTCAAATGATTTTAAAAAAGGTGAAAATCATGCTTGAAGACCTTCCTATTATGAGGGACTACATAGATGTGTTCCTCGAAGAATTTTCTGGTCTTATTCTTGACCAAGAGGTTGAGTTCTCAATCGTACTTATTTTTTGATCTCTACCTATATCAAATACTCCCTATATAATATCCACCATTGAGTTAGAATAATTGAAGAAGAAATTACAAGAGAATATGAAGAAGGGATTTATATGCCTGAGTGCTTCACCATGGGTGTGTCGGTCCACTTCATCAAGAAGAAGTATTGATCGATGTGCCTATGCATTGATTATCATGAACATAACAAAATCATGATAAAAAAAAGTATCCCTTACCATATATAGATGACTTGTTTGATCAACTACATGTGGACAAGTATTTCTCTAAAGTTGATATCCGATTAGGATATCACCAATTAAAGGTAAAGAAGGAAGATATTCCCAATATTGCCTTTCTAATGAGGTATGGAAACTATGAGTTCATAGTGATTCCATTTTAAATCACTAATTCTCTATAAATATTCATTTAATTAATGAATAGAATCTTTAAAGATTACCTCAATAAATTTTTTGTAGTATTTAACAATGATATTCTGATATACTCCCAGAGTAAGGAGGAACATGAGGAGAATTTTAATACTATGATAAAGACTTTTTGAAGGAATAAAATTTATGAAAAGTATATTAAATGTGATTTATGGATTGAGGAAGTATCGTTTTTGGGTCATGTTATCACCAGTAATAGAATATTCGTAGACCCTTCCAAGAAAAAGGAAATCGAAGAGTGGCCCAGGACAACATCAATAACAAATATCAGTAGTTTAAAAGGTCTATATGGGTATTATAGATGATTTTTGAAGAACTTATCATGATTATAAACCCCACAAAACAATATTATTCAGAAGGGAGTAAAGTTTTTATGGACTAATTAATGTGAAAAATACTTTAAATATTTGAAAAAGAGGCTTATCACTGCACCAGTACTTACACTATTGACAAGTGGGGAACTATTAATGGTGTGAAGTGATTCTTAAAATAATGTATTAGGATGTGTAATAATGAAAAATAATAAATTGATCACATACACCTCAAGATATTTGAACGTTCATGAGAAAAACTATCTCACACATGATCTAGAGTTGGAAGTTGTGATCTTTTATTGAAAATCCAATGGCATTATCTCTATGGGAAGAGGTATGAGATATATACTGATCATAAGATCCTAAAATATATATTCACATAAAAGGTGCTTAATATTCACCATTGAAGATGGTTAGAGCTCATCAATGATTATGACTTCTTAATCCACTGTCATCCAGGTAAAGTAAATAAAGTGGCGGATTCTCTAAGTAGAAAGGATCCTACAACATTATCAATGATCAGAATTGAGAAGGATCCAATCTTATTATACTTTTAAAGGATGTACATGGGAATAATTAAGGAATGAACATAATAAATTATTTATCAAATGATTTCTCAACCATCCATTTTGGAGAAAATATAGGATGCTCAAAGAGATGATGTGTAAATTTAGAAAAAAATTGGAAGCTGTAAGAAATAGGAAATCATCAAAGTTCAAATTTTATGAGGAAGGGTTCATAAGATTTCAGTCATGAAGATGTGTACCATAAAATATTGAGATAAATAAGGGATTTTCAATTATGGACATAGCTCAACCTTCTATATTAACCCAGGGATCACAAATATATATCTAGATCTCTGAGAGCACTATTAGTGGGACAATATAAAGAAGTAGATCGCTGAATATATATATCAAAGTTCCCGGTATGTCATAAAGTGAATGATTAAAGAAAAAATTATAAGGGGAAGATGAAACTATTACCCATACCAACATGAAAATGGGAAAACATCATCACGGATTTTTTTCATTGGAATTCCAAAGACTTCTAGAGGAAATAATGTTATATTGTTCATTGCAAATATCCTTACAAAGATAGATCACTTTATCACAATTATAGAGGATTTCTCACTCAATAAACTTGCATGGATATACAAAAAAATAATTTTTGAGGATACATGGAGAACCATCATTAATAGTATCTGATCAAGATCAGATATTTGCCTCTAATTTATAGAAAAATTCCTAACAATATTTGAACAATAAGCTGAACTTCAGTACGGCTTATCATCCTCAAACTGATGGCATATTTAAATGGAATATTCATACACTAGAAGACATGTTGAGAGAATGTTCTATGGATTTAAAAGGATTATGGACCAACATCTTCAACGGTTCGAGTTCTCTTACAAAAAAAATTTCCACTCAAGCATCCAAATGGCCCCATACGAATCCCTTTATGGGAAAATATATATAACACCTACATGCTAAGATGAAGTCAATGAACATAAGATGTTGGGACATGAAATAGTCAAAGAAATGGTAGAAAAGGTAAAAACCATCCAGTAACACATCAAGGAAGTCCAAAGTCGATAGAATATCTATGTAGATAATCATTGACCAGACTTAGAGTTTGAATATGGAGACATATTATTCCTCTGTATATCTCTATGGAAGAGATTTATGAGATTTTGGAAGAAATGAAAGCTAAGTCTTAGGTACATCTCCCCTTAGAGATTCTTGATCATGTCAGATTCATGACCTATCGACTATCACTTTCACCAACCATGTCTTGAGTACATGATGTATTTCATGAATCCCTATTAAGGAACTACATACCACTAAATCTAGAAGTGGTACAGATATAAAATGATCTCTCTCATGAGGAGAAACTGATGAAGATCTTGGATCATTGAGATAAAGTTGAATATAAAAAGACTACTCACCTGGTCAAAGTACTATATAGGAACCACAAATATGAATAGGTGACATGGTAACTAAAAGAAGCGATGATGGAGAAGTACAATCGCATGTTTTAACGTTGGTATGTAAAGAGAAATTTCAAGGGAGAAATTTTATAAGGGGGAAGAATGTAATGACCAAGAATTTTATCAATGGAAATTTCTTTCTTATAATTATGTCATATAGTATAAATCACAAGAATCAAATAGATAAACCAATAAAATATTGTCCTCATAAATGAATAATGATACATTTGTTAGAAAAAAACAATAAGAATGTCAAATATTACAGGAGGACAATAAATAGAAAATAGTATAATAAGAATAGAAAATTTTGCATCTACTCGATCCATGAGAATGACCATACTCACAAAAAAAACTATATAAATAAAACATAATGTTAGTAATAAAATATTCATTTTAAATATGAAATTATATATAACCTGGAATAAAATATAAGTGAATCATGGATGGAATAATAATAATTTATATGAAGTAGTAAACCCTTATGACCATTATAATTATGACTGTTATGAATTATAATTTAGTTGTGATAATATTAACCTCATCTATGAAAGTATAAATAAAATTTAGGCCTCTTAAAAATAGAAATATGATATATTTATATCATAGAATAAGTAAATAAATGTTTTAGAAATGATAAATTAAGTGCAGTTATTTTTATAACAAGACAATGATTATATAAAATTTTATAATTAATATAATGATTTAAAAAAATATTTTCATAAAATAGATACATAAATTCATTTTTTTCTTATAATTATAATATAATTTTATGATACTTTAATTAATTTTTCAAAGTGTCATGAAATCGGTTATAATATTAAAATAGGAATTTTTTATTAAATACTGATTTTAATTTAAAATTAAATTTCTCAAATTGAGAAAATTATTTTCATAAAATGGATTCTATTTTTGAAATATAAACATTGAAAAATGTTTTTCATGAATTTTTGTCATTTTTCTAAAATTGTTGAAATTTTGGTGAATAATGAAGTATGATAATTTACAGTATATACTAAATACATGAATTTTTTAGTCATGGTTGATATGTGGATAATGTAAGAACCATTTTATAAAACTCTAAATTATTTTATATATTTAGTGATAATTACCAACACTATTGATAGTATTTATCCAAAATAGTAAACTAATGAATAAAATAATCAAAAAACACCCCTCTCATACCCTATAAATACCACCCCTCACTACGTATTCTCCCCACACATTATAAGCCATGTAGACTGTTTAAATCCTACCAAATTCCCTTTCCCAATCATATTCCCCATGTATAGGAGCTTCTGGTCTCAACAAAATACCAAACCCAAGTGCCTTAAGGAGGTTCTCAAGGAGACAATATTCAAGAGGTAAAATCCTCCACCTTTCTCTTTTAAATTCATTCTTACTTCTACATCATACTTTACTCCACTATCCAAAGTTACAAGATAACTCTAGTATCATATATATACTATAATATTACTTTCTTAATATAATATCCATCATCAAATCTCTTCTTTTCTCCTTTTATTCTAAAAATTAAAACATCATCCGTGAGGTGTCGATTCACTGTCTTCGTGGATGATGAGTTTTCTTTTTCCATTAACGCCTTCAATGCAGGTCATAAAACCATTATTATGGTTAAATAATTTTGAAATATGTATATTATATATTTTTTCATGTTCTATAACTAATATATATATATTTGTGTGTGTGTGTGCATAATATTAAATAATAAAACAAACTAGTTCGTGATGATCGAAAAACCGCCAAAATAAACAAAATGTTTATCATTAACATTATATTTAATGAATCATCATAATACTAGAAAGAAAAATGATATATGGGAACATTTAAAATTATGTAGGTGCATCAATATCATATAATTTTACTTCATTAGTTTTTCTCCCATTTTACAAGAACTCCCATAATTAAACTCAACGGAACCCGTCATAAAATCATGAAACGAACACTCCCAGAACAATAAAATTAAACATTATAACCCATAGAAATGGACATAAATTAACTTAATAAAATTTTAAAAAATAAAATACATGATTAATATTTTCTAAATTAAATTATTAATTAATCTAATTTGATTATATAGTACATTAAGTGAAAATTAAAAACACATTCGGGCATAAGGTAAGGGATTTATCAAAACCTCCATTTTTCCTCCGTGTTAAGATTTATCTCTATTTACACGAATTTATTTATTAATTATTATTTTTAAAATATTATAAATTCTATTTATATGTTCCAAACATATGTATACAGATCAATTCATTATTCTTTTCTAGGGAAATACATATTTTAAAAGGTTCCCTTTCCAATTCTTCCTGATAAGCAGGCCCGATTAAAGGGAACATCCCAATTTCTTACACATTTTCAAGTACACTCCATAATATATTTTAATACACCATTATTATTCTAAAATAACTCATTTAATCATGAAAAAATATCTTATTTAATTTCTGGTTTTATAGAAAAAATTATGCCTTTGTCCTCTTTAAAGTCTGTTTAATATTTTCCATTAAATCGTACTAAAGTGACTCATTTCTAAAGTTTCTTAAATAATATTTTTTTATATATTCACTTAATTTGAACATAATTTATCATGATATATACCTATATTAAATTATTGAAGTACATGTATTATTTAAATCCATTCTTTCATTGACACCATTTTGATACACCCATTGGTTACGCCTTATGACATGATTACGATGCCAATTTCTTTCCATAGGTAACCCTTATGTATATTCTGTATGTTTGATTCTTCATGTGGCATGTATATTTATGAACATTTTATGATGTGTGTTCCCTAATATCAATCCAATTAATTGGGTTTTTTTTAGTCTCATGAGACGTCATGTATGGGATTAGGGAGTAAACATAATCAATTATGGGACTTTGTCCACCATGTGATATAGTCTTGGAAGTTAGCCAGGACTCATGTTTATGTCATGTTGTATGTTTATTCCACACTCCTATATCTCCATGATCATATAATTCCATGTTCTATGTGTTATTATTCCTTGGGTTTATTCATGTTCCATAACTTTTTATGTCATCATGTTATTTCTTCTAACTCATGTGCTATGATTTATTCCTATGTTTATTCCTTTACTGGGATTTTTAGCTCATCACTTTGTTCATGTATTCCCCAGGTTATCCTATGTAGTTATAGGATCTCAAAGGGAGTTATGGGATCATTATGTAAGATTAAAAAATATATGTTTCATTCTAGTTCCATGTTTTCAATTTAATGTATCTAATCTTGCAAAGACACTAGATTTTATGATCTTTGGTTTGTATTTTATGGTTAATTATGATTAAAATCATGTAATAATATGTATAAAAGGATAGGTCACTATAATTTGTATCAAATAAAAGTATAATTATTTTTGGATATTAGGACTAGAAAACTTTAGTAATAACCTTAGGGATAATTCTATCACCATGGATAACCTAGATTGAAACTTAAGGAATCACAAGTTAGCATATACTTCCATTTATAATTGTATCCTTATATGTCCAAAGTTTCCTTTTATATTATTATTAGATGATTATTCAATCCCCCCCTCCAATTTTATTTTCTTTTTCTTAGTTAATCGATGAAAATAGGATAACTTTTTTCAACAATCAATGTGATAGGCAATGTGGTGATTTCCCTAATGATATTCAAATATGATGAGAATAGGATCCCAGAACTTCATGAAAATACTAGATCAATTGTCTTATGTTATGAATAATAACTTGAATCATGTGGAATTCCATCCTTCTCCTAATAAATAGAAAGTTTTATTCAAATACATTAGGCAAAAAATTCCTCCTATATTTAGTTGATCTTCTGATACCCATATTGTGGAATAATGGATTAACTTCATTCATAAGATATTATTTATCCCTCAACTCTTAGAAGAATAGAAATTAGTGCTGGTGGTTTATCATTTTGATGGGGAATCTGATCAATGGTGGACACTAATCAAAAACACAAAGTCAAAGTAGGAAATTTATTCCATGGATTGGGAAGGATTTAAAAAAAATATTTTTCAATAAATATTTTTCCTGAACTCCCCACGTTAATATGGAGAGGGATTTCCTAGAATTAAAGAAAAAGGAAGACAATTCTATCAGGTGTAATAAATAAAACTTTACAAGACTTTCATGATACACCTCTGGCTTTGTTATGAACATTTAAAACAAAGTGGATTGCTACTTTAGTGGACTAAAGTCTAGTCTATGAAAAGAATTGGTGAGTTGAGACTTTTATAGCTATGAGGAGATTGTTCATTGTTCCCTTTAGATTGAAATAGAGATCGAAGAATATCAGTGGTCACATGGTCCCATATATAAAAAAGAGGAAAATGGATTTTGACATGGGAGGTTCCAAACATAAAACCCATGATGGAAAGAAAACCTAGAGTCCTATGTGTCAAAAGTGTGGGAAGAAGAATTTTGGAAACTATCTAAAGGGAACCAAGTAATGCTTCAAATGTGGAAGAGAGGGGAATCAGGATAATTATTTCTAAAGGTATTTAAAGAATACCACTAATATATAAGGATAAAGGAAGGTTTAGACCAACACTTAGCCTTTTTTGTAATGTCTCAACTACAAGGAACATGGGTATTATAAGAGATTATTCCCTAAGCAATGGGTTGTCAGAGGAAATCAACAAAAACAACCTCCAATTCATTAAGGAAGGTAAAATGTTATCACTACTACTGAGGTGGATCCCAATAATTATGTGGTGATAGGTATGCTAGTTATTCATTCAAGAATATAAAATTTACTTTTTGATTCTGTTCTTACAAATTCATTCATATCTTGTAATTTTAATAGATCAATTCAAAACCCACCTCAAAATATGAAGGTTGGGTTATCTGTGAGAATAGAAAATGGGAACATTATTTCATCCAAAGTCTATAAATCCACCCCAGTTAATGTTTGTTGACTAAACCTTCCAATGAATCTTGTTTTACTTCCTTTGGGGGAGTTTGATGCTATATTGTGCGTGGATTGGCTATATTTTTATAAATACAACATCAATTGTCAAGAAAGGGAGATCACTCTTCACATCCATAGGAATCCTACAATTATGTACAATTGTAAGGAGTAGAATGAATATCCTTCCAAATTATCATCTTAATTGTAGATATTATTTTCTTATGAGCAATCATATCTTGCTCAAATGATTGAGACAAATGAGAAAATCATTCTCTAAGACATGCCCATTGTGAGGGAATACATTGATGTGTTCCCTATATAATTTCTTAGTCTTAATCCTAACTGAGAGGTTGAGTTATCAATTGTACTTATTCTTGGATCTTTTCTTATATCAAATACTAATTTTAGAATGGACACAATTTAGTTGGAAGAATTGAAGAAGCAGTTACAAGAGAATATGGACAAGGGTTTTATACACCCAAGTGTTTCACCTTGGGGTGCACCGGTCCTCTTTCTAATGAATAAGGATGGATCAATGTTACTCTATATTTATTATTGTGAACTTAAAAATCGTGATAAAGAACAATTATCCCCTACCATAGATAGATGGCTCGTTCGATAAACTCTGTGGGGCCAAGTATTTCTCTAAGGTGGATCTTCAGTAAGAATATCACTAATTAAATGTGAGGAAGGAAGATATTCCCAAGACTTACTTTTAACTGAGTTATGGTCACTATGATTTCATAGTGATTCCCTTTAGACTCACTAATGATCCATAAATATTCATGGACTTAATGAGTAGATTCTTTAGATATTACCTCAGAAAATATTTGGTACACTTTATCAATGATATTCTGGTATACTCCAAGAGAAAGGATGTACACGCAAATAATTTGAATACTATGCTAAAGACTTTGATAAAGGACAAACTTTATGAAAATTATAGTAAATTTGAGTTCTATATAGAGGAAGTATCATTCTTGGGTCATGTTATCACCGTAAATGGAATGTTTGTGGACCCTCCCAAGACAAAGGCAAACAAAGAGTGGCCCATGGAAATATCTATAATAGAGATCAGTAGTTTCCTTGGTCTAGTTGGGTACTACTGAAGATTTTTTAAGAACTTATCATGATTTTCAAACCCACTAACCAAGATAGCTCTAAAGGGAGTAATTTTTTTTGGGACCAATGAATGGGAAGATTTCTTTAAAGATTCAAAAAAAGGATTATCACTACACTAGTACTTACACTACCAACAAGTGGGGAACTCTTTGTGGTATATAGTGATGCTTTAAAGAGTGGATTAGGATGTGTACTGATGAATAACAATAAATTGATACCCTATGCATTAAGGCAGTTGAAAGTACATGAGAAAAAATGTCCCATACATGATATGGAGTTGGCAGCTATGATCTTTGTGTTAAAAATCTGACGACATTATCTCAATGGGGAGAAGTGTGAGATATATAATGATCATAAGATACTAAAAAATATATTTATAAAGAAGGATCTTAATATGTTCCAGAAAATATGGTTAGATCACATCAATGATTAATACTTTTCAATCCACTGCCATCATGGTTGAGAAAATAAATTGTCAGATGCTCTAAGAGGAAAGGATCTTGAAACATTATCAATGATGACAATTTAAAAGGGTCCAATATACTTATAATTAAAAAGGATGGATAAGGTAATCATTAAGGAAGGAATATCATCAATCTTTTCTCAAATGATTTCTTAACCATCCCTTTTAGAGAAAATAAAGGATTCTCAAAGAGATGATGTGGAAATTCAAAAAAAGTAGAAACTATAAGAAAGGGGAAATCATTAGAGTTTAAATTCGATGAGTAAGGATTCATAATATTTGGGTCACAACTATGCATACCATTTAATCCTGAGATAAAGAAAGAGATTTTGAATGATTCACATAGCTCAACCTTATCTATTCACCCAAAGAGAAAAAATATGTATTGAGATCTCTAATATTACTATTTTTGGGACAATATGAAGAAGTATATCACTTAATATACATAACATTTCCTTGTATTTCATCAAGTGAAGGCTGAAAGACAAAAATCTAAGGGGATGATGCAACCATTACCCATACTAATATAGAAATGGGAAAACATCACTATGTACTTTTTTCCCCAGAATTCCAATATACAGAGGAAATAATGTTATATAGATCATTATAGATCATATTAAAAAGACATATCACTTTATCATAATTTTATAGGACTTATCACTTGATCAACTTTCATAGATATACATAAAATAAGCGGTGAGACTGCATGGATTACCATCATCAATTGTATCCGGTCAAAATCTAATATTTACCTCCAAGTTATAAAAAATATTTAAAATTCTCTCAACACTAAGCTAAAATTCAGTTTGGATTATCATCATAAAGCTAATGGAAAATATGAACGGTCTATTTAGACACTAGAAGACACATTGAGAGTATGTTCTATAGACTTCAAAGGAGTATAGGATCAACATCTTCCACTGGTTGAGTTCTCTTGTAACAATAGTTTCCATTTAGTATCCAAATGGATCCATACAAATACCTTTATGGGAAAAGATATATAACACCTTCATGTTGAGATGAATTTGGTGAATGTAAGCTTTTGGGACCTAAAATGGTTGAATAAATGGTAGAAAAGGTGAAAACCATTCAGCAGCACATCAATGAGGTCCAAAGTTGAAAGAAGATCTATGTAGATAATCATTAACAGTAGTTAGAGTTTTAACTTGGAGACATGGTATTCCTCTGCATATCTCTATGGAAGAGAGTCATGAGATTTGGGAAGAAATAAAATCTAATCCCCAAGTACATTGGCCCCTTTCAGATTATGGATCATGTTGGAGATGTGGCATATACACTAGAACTTACAACAACCATTTCTTAATTTCATGATGTATTCCATGTATACCTATTGAGGAATAACATACCATATCCCTCATATTTACTAAATCTAAAGGTGGTATAGCTAGAAAATTATCTCTCTTATGAGGAGTATCTGGTGAAGATATTAGACCATAGAGATGAAGTTCTACGCAACAAGAATACTCACATGGTAAAAGTATTATGGAGGAACCATAAATAAAAATAGGTTACATGGTAAATGGAAGAGGTGATGATGGTGAAGTACTCTCGCCTATTTTCACCTTAGTATGTAAATCGAAATTTTGAGGGTGAAATTTCATAAGAGGGGAAGACAGTTACGACCCAGAATTTTATCAATGGAAATACCCTTCTTATAATTATGTCATATAATATAAATTACAAACATCATATAGAGAAACCAAAAAAAATATTACCTTCATAAATGAATAATGCTACATTAGTCAGAAAACAAACCAATAATAATTCCAAATATTACAACAGGACAATAAATAGAAAATAATATAATAATAATATGAGAATTTGGATCTTCTTGATCCACCAGAATGGCCATGCAAATGAAAAAAGCTTTATAAATAAAACATAATGTTAATAATAAAATATTCATTTTAAATATGAAAGTATATATAACCTTGGAATAAAATTTAAGTGGATGGTGAATGGAATAAGAAGTATTTATATGACATAGTAAATCCATATGACTGTTAGAAATTTGACTGTTGGGAATAATAATCTGGCCGCTAGAATAGTAACCCCACCTATGAATGTATAAATAAAATTTAGGAACCTTAAAAATGAGAATATTATATATTTATATCATGGAAAAAGTAAATAAATTCTTTAGAAATGATAAATTAAGTGTTAGTATTTTTATAAAAATTAAATTTTTATTTACAATTTTACAATTAATATAATGATTCAAAAGAAAATTTATTTTCTTAAAAAAAAATCATAAATTATTATTTTGTTGTCTTATAATTATATTATAATTTTATTAGGCTTTAATTAATTTTTCAAAGTGTCATAAAATCAATTATAATATTAAAATCAGAATTTTTTTAATATATGATGATTTTAATTAAAAATTAAATTTCTTATATTTAGATAATTATTTTAATAAAATGGAGTCATTTTTTTAAATATAGACATTGAAAAATGGATACAATGATTTTTTGGATTTTTCTAAAATAGTTTAAATTTTAGTGAATAGTGAAATATGGTAATTTATGGTATAAGCTAAATACATGAATTTTTTAGCCATGGTTGATGTATGAATGATTTAAGCACCATTATCAGGAACTTTCCTTGATTATTTAATATATTTAGTAATAAGTATCAACACTATTGATACTCTTGATCCAAAAATAATAAACTAATGAATAAAATAATCAAAAAAAACACCCCTCTCCTGCCATATAAATACCACCCTTCGGCACCTCTTATTCTCACACCTTATAAGCCTTGTAGATTTTTTAAATTATGACCAATTAATTTCCCAATCCTCTTCCCCATGTTCAAGAGCTTCTGGTCTCAACAAAAGATCAAACCCAGTTTCCTTAAGGAGGATCTCAAGGAGACAAAATTCTAGAGGTAAAATCCTCCACTTTATCTTTTAAATTAATTATTTATTCTTCTTCATCCTTTACTCCGCTATATAAAGTTACATGAAAACTATAGTATCAGATATATAATTTAATTTTATTAGGTTAATGTAATATCCATCATAAAATCTCTTCTCTTCTCCTTTTATTCAAAAAATGAACACATCGATCTTGAGGTGTTGATTCACCACCTTCGTGGATGGTGAGTTTTCATTTTCCATTACCAACTTCAAGGATATTCATAAAACCATTATTATAGTTAAATAATACTAATATATATATATATATATATTATTTCTTATTTCATTTTATGGAACTAATATATATATATATATATATACAGAATATTAAATAATAAAACAAACTAGTTCATGATGATCGAAAAATCGTCAAAATAAACTAAACATTTGTCATTAATATTATATTTAATGAATCATACTCATAAAAAAAATGGTATATATTACCATTTTAAATTTTCTAGTTAAATAAATATCATATAATTCCACTTCTATATTTTTTCTCCCATTTGACAAGAACCCACATAATTAAACTCAAGTGAACCGATCATAAAATCATGAAATGAATGCTCCCAGAATAATGAAATTAAACATTTTAGATAATATAAATGGTCATAAATTAACGTAAAAAAAAATTAATAAATCAAATATATTTTGAAGAGGTTATGATTTAAATTATTAATGAATAAAATTTGATTATCTAGGACATTAAGTGAAATTGCAGAACATATTTGGACATAAGGTAAGGGATCTCTACGAACCTCCATTTTTTCCTTTAGGTTAGGATTTCTCAATATTTAAACAAATGTATTTATTCATTATTATTTTTTAAATATTCCAAATTATATTTATATGTTACAGAATTATGTATCTACATCAACTCATTCTTCTTTTATGGGGAATACATATTTTAAAAGGTTCATTTTTCAATTCCTCTCGCTAAGCAAGCCCGATAAAAGGGAACCTCCCAATTTATTACCCATTTCAAGTAAACTCCATAATCTCTTTTAATCCCAAATTATTTTTCTAAAATTGCTCATTTCATCATGAAAAACTATCTTAGTTCATTTTTTCTTTTATACAAAAAATTATTCATTTTTCCTCTTTAAAGTCTCGTTAATATTTTTCCTTAAACTTCACTAAAGTGGCTCATTTCTAAAGTTTATTAAATACTCTTCAAATGTTTTAAATTCATTCAAACAATATTTATCATGATCTATGCCTATTTTCCCTTATGAATTTCCATCTATTATTTAAATCCATTCTTTCATGGACACAATTATGATACACCCATTGGTTATGCCTTATGACAAGATTATGATGCCCATTTCATTACATGGGTAACCCTTATGTGTATTCCTTATGTTTGATTCTTTATGTGGCATGAATATGCATGAAACTTTTATGATTGGTGTGTCTGGATAGTGGTCCAATGAATTGGGTAATTTTTAATCTCATGATACATCATGTATGGGATTAGGGGGAAAACCTAATCCATTATGGGACTTTGTCCACCATGTGATATAGTCTTGGCAGTTAGCTTAGACTAAGGTTTTTTTCATGTTGTATATTTCTACCACATTCCTATATTTCCATGATCATATGATTCCATGTTATATTTTCTATGCTTCCTTATGTTTATTCATGTTGAGTGACTTTTTATGTCATCGTGGTATTCCTTCTAACTCATGTGTTATGATTTATTCCTATATTTATTCCCTTACTAGGTTTTTAGCTCATCCATTTCTTCATGTATTCCCCAGGTTATCCTATGAAGTTATAGGATCTCAGAGGGAGTTAGGAGATCATTATTTAAGATTAATAAAGATATGTTTCATTTTAGTTCCATGTTTTCAGTTTAATGTATTTAATCTTCCAAAGACACTAGACTTTATGATCCTTGGCTTGTATTTGATGGTTAATTATGCTTAAAATATTCTAATAATATGTGTAAAAGTCTAGGGTCACTATGAGTCACCCCACTCATAGCACTAAGCCTCACTCCTCACTCACTCTCTAAACAATATCAAAAAAACATTCAACCCAAGAAAGAAATAGGAAGAGTAAATTGGACACACAAGATTACATGGTTCATACATTCATCCTACATTCATGGGAGAACACTGAAAAATCTTATATTATGTAAAAAAAATTGAAGAGTATACATTTTTTCTCTTAGATTCATTGTACTTTGAAAACTGCTCCCCCTTCTATTTTATAAAATTTCACTAATGATAAAACATGT
The DNA here is from genome assembly GCA_963277665.1 of Viscum album. Classification (NCBI taxonomy): domain Eukaryota; kingdom Viridiplantae; phylum Streptophyta; class Magnoliopsida; order Santalales; family Viscaceae; genus Viscum; species Viscum album. The sequence goes on from OY728121.1 coordinate 1,163,517,597, forward strand.
TACACCACCAACTGAAGATTGCAGTCAACCCACCATTTGATTTAGTCAACTTCTGATCCTCTATAGCTACCACCACCTCAACTATTCTAATAGGTAAACCTCCACTGGGTTTCACCACCAACTCATCATATGTTTATCATCTTCTAATAATAGTACCCATGTGTTAAATACGTTAACTACTGCTTCTTAGAAAACACCAAAGTGAAGTTTCAGAGTTCCTCCTTTCGATAAGACGAATCTAGTGACTTAAAGAGGCTTCAAAATCCTGTCAATCTCCCAGTTGAAGTCTACTTAAATGATTTATTCAATATCTTACAACCCTTAAGAAAAAACCCTTCCTTTTTCCTAAATCATTCAGTGTTATCCTTCATCCTCCATTCACCCAATTCCAACCAAGGCAAAGTTTTGCCTTATAATTTCTAGAACTAAAAGATTCGTGAACATGTCAGTTGGATTTTTCTTCCCTTATATCTATCACAACTTTAACACCTTTTCATTTAGTGTAATTCAATGTGTTTCATTCTTGTGTAAAACACTATATTATGAGAAAGTCTAATTTCACTCTGACTATCACAGAATACAATTCTTATTTTTAGTGACTTTCTAAGCTCATTTAAAAAGTGTATTAACAATATTAACTATTTTTTGGATTTTTTTACTACTACACATTCTTATTCCATTGTAAATAAATTAACCATGGGTTGTATTTGATACATCCAACTGACTGTTGTTCAAAAAATACATGAATCATATCATACTCTTTTGGGTATTTGTATCCCGAGAAAAAATTGCATCTATGAATCCTTACAAAGGATCATATTCACTAAAACAGAGTACTATATATTTTCTTCCCTTCAAGTATCGAATGATAAAATTTATGGCTTCCCAATTCACCATTTCATGGTTTTACATAAACAAAATTACTAATCCCAATATAAAGTTAATGTCAAGCAACATATAAATCATCATGTGCATCAATATTTATATGGTTGATGTATATGGTACTTTTTCTATATATTGATCCCTGTCTTCCAATACTGGTGCATGTTCCATGGATAGCTTTATGTTTTTTGGAAATGGAGGTTGAGAGAGACTTATATCTAGTTATTTTAAATTTTTTTAATCATCTTTTAGATGTATTATTTCTAGGATAACACCAACATACCATCTTTTCCATCCCTCTCAATTCTCATCCACTATATTTTATCATCTTAGATTAGAAATTTCATTTAAAATCTTCTAGAAAACTTACACTTTAGATCTTGAATCCATGAAATCACTAGTCCCACTAGTGACATTTCAACCACCTATCATAGGAGTATGATGTGATTCCCATCATCCCACAACTTCTAATAACAGCAATGTTCAGATTCACACCATGTGAAACCTTTCTCACTCATGAAAGTATCGAACTTATGGTTCCACTATTGAGGTAATAGTTTCAATCCATAGAGGCTTCATTTTAACTTAAAACTAAGTCCCTCCTTCTGATGGACTTTAAAAAACTTTTGATGCATCATGTAGATTGATGAGAGTGTTGTTAAACTCTATCAAAAATGTTATTTATAACCTACCTAAGACTAGAATTGTGGTAAGAATGGTAAAACCACAAAGAAGGAAGAATAGTGTGAACACAAAACAAACAAAAACAAACTAAATAATGATAAAAACAATAGTGAAATAAATATATGAAACTATAAAACTATGTAAAGTAATAGTAACTCAAGAAAAAACAAATGAAGCGGGGTGGAAGGTAATAAATGATCCATGGGAAATTATATTTCCTGCTATTGAATTTATTTTCCTTTTTTATTAAGAAAATAAAACATAATATGAGATACCGTGACCAAATTATCATTTAGTTTTGGTTCACTACTCTCATAATATCAAAACTACTTGTATATCGGTTTTCAAGAAGGAATATTTCTTAAAATACTTTAAAATTTCAATCAATACAACTATCATTGATCTTGAAGGTTAAAATGAAATGATTTCATTCCAGGGTAAATGAAAGAAGCAGTAAACCAGAATGAAAATGCATCAGGAAAAGGTTAAGTATGAATAAAACAAAAATCTATTTCCTTTTAGAAAGCTTAGTATATATACATTTTTATAAGAATTATATATAATAATTTCATGATAAAAATAGAATAAATAAAATAAAAAATTAATATGGGTTAAAGGATATTCTCGGTCAAGTTGATCATCTTCTCTCAAGCCTCCCTTATCACTTCTCAAGTCTCCTGTCACATTTTCTTCAATCTCTCTGGGTACCTATCCCCATTTATCCTTCATGTGATTTAAATAATTCCTTCTAAATATGCATTTGTTTCTTCCTTTTAAAATGAATTGTGTTAAAACTCTCATCACCAAACTCACATTATTATCCTCTAAATATAATTTTCATCCTCCATATGAGTCACTATTAATCATATTCCTCAGATAACTTGAGCTACACTCCCTTATGTATATCACCTCCCACATGATTTCTAATCCTCTTCTCAATTTTCTCTATAGGCCTTGATTTCTTCCTTAAATGACAGCTTTAGATACCATGTGATCATGAGAATTTAGGGCCCACCATGAGTTTTAATCCTTAACAATAATGAATCTTCAAAGAATATGAATGTTACATAACTCTTTTTTAGGTATATGTTAAACTAAAATGAGCATAGATTGACCTTCAGGCTGGTTCATGAAGTGTAGAATACCCTTATATGGGTTGGACAGTCTTTCATTTACCCTTACATGAGTATACCATAACCTTTTCATATCCTCAAAACCACGGGATCGACCCTTACTCAAGTGCTAAAGTGTGGATTTTACCATGATTCAGCTCCCTTAAAAATCAGTGGACCTTTATGTAGGTGTTGAAATTAGGGAAGTGTCTTGACATGAGTTGGTGTTGACCCTTATGAAAGTACAAGAACTTGATATTACCCTTACATATCTCATTTGAAGACTTGAAGACCTTTATATAGACCTATGAAACCCATAAATTTCCTCACATAGACCTTATATCATGATATTAGATTTATGTAGGTCTTCATTAATGATATTACCTATATATGGATCTACTTCCTACAAATTAAAAAAAAACTTAGTAAAAATTCTTCAATCCAAATTCAAAAATATAACTTCAAACATAGAATTAAAAAATGGGATCATAGATTTTGATATTAAAATTAAATTATTATGTTCCAACAAATAATATAAAAAATGAAAACATAAAACATGGAAATATTAATTCCTGACACTAAAACCATTAAAAAATATTTCAAGAATTAAATTATAATTAATATTTTTTAACAACAACCAAATTATTAGTTATTAAAAATATAAAAATTAAAGAAAATAACTCTCAATAATTTTATCACCCAAAACCTCATGTTTACTTAAATATTCAATGAATTTAAATTTCAACTATAAAACAACAAATATTCAACAATTCTTCATTAAAAGTTCATTTTATCAATAAAAATCAATAAATTACCAAAATGGATGTGGAAAATGTATCAAATTTAATAAACATAAAATTCCCTCACACTTAACACATTTTTTGTCCTCAAGAAATATATTCATCAAATTTGGGGGAATCAAACAAATATTAAAATTATAGGGTTGAAATTCCAACTAAGAGGTTATTTTTGAAGGAAAAACACCCATACACTCTTTAAAGTAAGAAAAAATGATTGATATATTCACAAGAAGGTGTTTTGGAAAAAAAATGGTTTCATTTTCCCTAAAGTGTTTTATTTTAAAAAATTTGAAAAATGTGAACAAGATTCACTTTACATTTAAATATTCTTCTAAACTTTTCTTTTCATCCAAATTGAACAAACTCACATAATTGGAACACATAATATTTAGAAACAATTTTTGATGGGTGAGTTTAATAATTAAAATGAATCATAATTAATGAATACACTAGTTTTATATTAGAGAATAAAAAGTTCACAAGGACTAGGAGTTCATTTCATAGCCCATTTAAATGTACAACTTATGAGTTTAAAATCAAATAAAAACTAACAACCTAATTAAGACTATAAATATTACTTCCAAAATTTTACTGTGATCATTAATTTTTAATATAGTAATTTAAATTATGTTACTAGATTAAATATAGGGGAATAAATAAATAATGAATCACTTGAAGTATAAAAATAGTACTAAAATCCAAGAAAAACTCACAATCACTGAAAATAAAAATTAATTCTTGAAAAATAGTCAATTTGAAAATTTTAAGGGGTTTTTTATGTGTATTAAATGGAATATAATTAGGTATAGTTAAAGAGCCTTAATCCACACTCAAAACTCAACATTATCCCTAATATTGAGTGTAAAAGTCGAAGAACATTAAAAATAGTTCAACTCAAATATATTTTGAAAATTCGTTGCTGAAAAATATGCTTTAAGGGTGAAAATAAAGTTCAAATAGAATGTTTTTGTAATTCAAAATGATTCATTAAAATATAACTCCAAATTTACAAACATTTTCTCGATGGACTGACAAATAAATTTTCAATTTAGCTCAAAATGTAACATGTTTATCAGTGATTAAAAGAGAAATAAATAGTTTGAAAATATATTCAAACACTATTAAAACAAACCAAAGAAAAACCGATGGTGTTAATAAAGGTTATAAATCTATATCAATATAATTTTCAATAAAATAGATTCAAGAAATCATAACACCCAAAACATTTTAAAATATATCTAACACTAAATTTAGTTTTAAGGAAAACACCATACCCCCCCCCCACACACACACACTTAATTATCATCATACAGTATATTTTAAACCAAGATTCATATAAAAATTTAAATTAAACTTTTAAAGGAATCATTTATTAGCTTAAAACAACATGAAAATTTTAAAGAAAAAATAGATAATCCCAAATGTTACTCCCCTATCAGTTGGTATTCTCTTAATGCTCATGCACAAAATTTCTCTACTTTAACACTTAAAATTCTAGTTTATTTCTCACATTAAAACACTTAAAATAAAAAAATATATATATGATATTAAAATCATTAAAAATACAATATAAAACCAATAAAACGAGTGATTGTATAAATAAGCTTCGATCAATTGAAAGAAAATGATGTTGTTGTTGGAAAACTTCTTGGATAACAAAATAAAGATAAGGAGATCTATTTTTTGAAACATTGGGAGGGTGAACATACTTAGAGGTAAGGGGGTTTTATTTTGAAGGGAAAAAATAAAAACTATGAAAAACTATGGGTTTCCACCCTTACAGCACTGTGTTTAGAGTCCTTAACCAGACTTTACCCCTAAATTTTTAACAATGATCATTTTGAGGATATGATTTATTAATGGTTTTCACTTCACTATTTTTTAGGGAAATGTTATCATGTTTTCTCAAAATTTATAACTCGCCCTCATTCAATAAAATTATATAAAAATATTCCAAGGCTCTAGGACTAAGGTTTTTCCCACTACAATTTCAATTCCTAAAATCCCATAAAAATGATAAAAAATCAATGAAATAATTATAGACAAATCACCAAAATATAAAACACTATTATCACAAGGTTATGACATAATTAATGCATCCAAGAATCCTAAAATATGTATAATAGTTACTACAACCTACTCGCTCTCTCCCAAAGAAAAATCTTTACATTCAAAATTTTTTCTTTATCAGGAGCGGAATAAGAATCCTCAAGCTCTCCCAAGAATTATTTAAGCTTGGTGACAAAAAATAATCTTAAAAATGGATCATATTAGTAAGATAAAGCATATTTCACTTCTCTAGAAAACTATCCATATTTTCATTTTTAACACTCTCAACAGGTTTAGATAACTTATCTTAAACTTTTAATTGGAAGGAACTCACCTCAAACTTTTCCTCAACACTTAAACACTAATTTTTAGCTATGAAAACCACCAAGACATAATTATAGTCCTCAAAAAGTATAGTGTAGGGAACTAAATCTATATTGGGTATAATATAGGGGATTCTCACACAAGGATAGGGTTTCGAGTGTTGATCAAGACCCTAAGTGTAACATTCCATCCTTAACCATAGGGTCCAATCCAGAGTGACACATGACCTTATGTGCATCTATACGTACACAAGAGGATGTTGAATAGTAGAAAAGGTCTAAGTCAATCAGTGGGGAGACTATACCCTTAGTATCATGTCATAAATAAAATAATAAATAATTATAGAATATACATAAATCAAAATATAGAATACGTGATATAATAAATAAAAAACAAAAAGTATCTAAGGTACATGTAAATCTGTTAAATAGAGGTAGCAACTGATGTCCTTCTCAAACCCCATCCAGCAATAACCACATCTTCTTATTCAACCTACTCAACCGTCCACCATAGGGATCTTTCCCTTTGCTATATCCCTAGTAATAAAATTTGTAAGTGCATTGAAATTCATGATTGGGAGTGATTAAAAGACTAACTAAGACACCACCAATGTACCTTAACATCAGTGCATAAAATATACAAGTTCACTCCATGAATTAAATAGGGTATAGATATAAACAACAATATATCACACAAATACAAACATGTGTTGGGTCCTTAGAGACTAGCCCTACCTGATTCAACACCATGTCAGAAAGAAACCTCAATGGTCAGCCTGACACATTCCCCTTTAGGATATTCCCATACATGGATGAAACACCCCTCAGTAGGGATAGTCCAATACATGCTGACAACACACCTAACACATCAGTCTCGGGGTATTTCCCTATAGGATCCATGGCATGCTCATCTGTAGAAGGCAGAGACAATGCATATGATAAAAGATGAAAATGATAGATCAAACATAATGTTAATCCAATAGTATCATCATTATAGATAGCATTATTAGTGATAAAAATGCATTAAAATAATCATGTCAGTAACCCATATAATACATGCCTGAAAATTAAGGGCTTTCTACCTTAGGTACAATGTTTATTGATGACAGGGGTTGACATCTGAGTTTAATTTCACCACTGAATTCTAGAATAATTATCATTTCAACATGATTTAGAATTATTTTCATATTCAATATTTAAAATGTGTAAAAAATATTAAATTATAACTGAATAAAATACCCCACAATATTCAAAAACAAACTTAGGATTTAATTTCAACTCATCGAGATGAACCCAACAGCACTGACGGCGCTACAATCCGATCAGTATCAAGAAAGGTCTCAAAAAGAGAAGTCTGGAATAATAATAATAATAATAATAATAATAATAATAATAATAATAATAATAATAATAGTAATATATAAAAGATAGGGAGAGGGTGAGAAGTTAGGGGGAGTGAGGTGTCTGGGGGAGCGATTCTACCCCCAATGAATTGAGCAGTGCACCCCAATTGATATTTTATAATATTATTAACTTTCTTCATTTTATATATTACCTTTATATACCATTTATATATGAATATTTGAATCCATGTGCAGTGAATAATTCCCTTCCTCCATGTACATACTCCACTACCACTTCTAATATTTTAAATTATTATATTTAATAATTTTTTCCCTTTTCACTCTCATACTTAAGTCATGCTCCACCCCCATAACACTTCAAGTGTTTTTTTAAAAACCTCTCTAAAAAAATTTTATCATTCAAGAAATATATATTTAAAGTCATATATATATATATACATTACATATATATACACACACCAACATATGCATATATACACTCACACACACATACACACACATATATATATATACACCAGCACATATATATATATATACATATATATATTTAACCCATATATATACACATTATATATACACACACATCTGTATATACATATATACACATGCACATGTATATATATACATATATATTTATCTCATATATATAAACATTATATATATACATTATCACATCTATATATATACATTTATATTTATCCCATATATATACACACACACTAAAAATATTTTCCCAATTTAATAATATTATTATTAAAAATAAATTTTATTATTATTAAATCACCCCCATTAAATACCACCATAAACATCTCAATAGTAACTTCCATTAAATATCGATAATAGTAAATACATTTTTATTAACTACACACAATTTCATGTATTTAGCACAAGTAATAATATCACCATTATTACTTGTCCACCAATAAATATTCACCCTACAAAATTTTCCATTATAACACAATTATTAATTAAACATTTACACTTCCATTTTTTGAAAAAAAATTATAATAATAATACAATTATTAATATTATTATTAACATTCAACAGAAATTCAGATACCGATTAATTTTTATTAGTTCAAAAAAATCAAAATAATTGGATAAATTTGTTCACAATCATATATTATTCTTTTTTAATAAATCTTTTAAACCAAAAATTAAAACTAAAAAAATGGTTCATTACAATTTCCCCATCACAATTCTTCTCATCCTTTAGAGGTTCTTCATATCATGGAGTCACTACTCCCAACCATAGGAGTTTCCATATTAAAATTAAAACTTTTTTTCAAAAAAATGAAATCAGTGCATTCGAATTCTATTTTAACTCATTGAAACCACCACATATACCTAGTGATAACTTAATCTAAATTATTTATTAAATCAAATTAACTTTTTAGGTATATACCCAATTATATAAAAAATAAAACATAGATATCTCAACAAAAAATGACATTCAAATAAAGGAACACAGAAAACACTTACCTTCTATTCACATCTCAAGTTAATATTACCAACATATTCATGTAATTCATGGCTATAGATATAAATTCAAGCATAGAATACAACAAGCACAAATAAAATAATACAAGAAAAAAATGCACCAAGAACATATCATAATTTCAATGGGAATTTAATTATTCTGGATCTATCTAATGAAAGAAACATGTATATATGGAATGTGAACCTATGTTCCTAGCATAATGTAGAAATGTATATTAAAACCCATTTATATAAGCATTTCAATATCATCGGGCATTTCCCTATATATAATCATTTCTGCATAAATTACTAAATAAGTCATAATTAAATTAATAACACATCATAATATCACAATCCATAATGGTTAATTTAACCAATTATCATTTTTCTTTCAATTACCCATTCATTCATTGGCTTATATCTTAAGCCATTGTCATGCCAATTTTCACACCCATTTTATGTCAAATAATCACCAGTGATTCTATATTCCATTAAGCTATTTTCTAAGGTGAATATATCATAATAAATCACCTGATATTTCATATCATTCTAAATCATAATTTAATCCATTATCCAACTCTTTTTTATTCAAGGATAGGCCCACCCTATGGGTAGCCACAAGATAAGTCTCAACACCATTGGATCCAGTGGGATCCAATGAATAGTCCAAACATGTGATTTATTATATTTTTTAATGTTCATATTGTGTTTTCAAAATTTCATAATATTTCATATACTCGAAAAAAATAGAAACAGACCATGTATCATTGTATTAGACCATCTACCTTAGCTTGAGATCAAATAAATGCTTCCAACAGGTAATGCCAACAAAGGACTAAAGATATGGTGATCATGAAGAAAACCTAGATCATGCAACATCAATATCAAAACCCAAAACAAAAATGTTCAATATATTCCACTGCTAAAATGGAGAATAAGTGGAAGATAGGGGAAAACCTAATAAAAAAACTCATTGAGGATCAGACGCTTGATCGAGACATTTGGAAGGGAAGAAGCACTCCAAAATCATCTAGAGTTAACCTAGGGTCTAAGGAAGAAGGATACACAAAGAATTCATAAAATCGTATGTTTTTTGGGTTTAAAACTCTTGTTCATGAGGAATTCATGGCGTCAAATCCTTTCACATCATGAATATCTCGATTTATGATGTACACCCAAAACGGATTGACTTAGGTTAAAATAAACCTAATCGACCATTTCAAAACATTAACTAGTTTCATGGAATGTAACCATTTCAGGCCCTAAACTAGTTTATTATTTCTTCCTGGTAAAATTTACACATCATGTAACATGTTCACAGTGTGTAAAAGTCCCATAGTCATCTCTCAGTCCAACTTCTGTAGAAGAGACCAAACCACCTCCAAATCCTTTTAAACTCACAAAAACCAAATTATTCCCTTTTACATGTTTATACCCATACTTCATTAATTCAAAAAAATACATCCTCAAATTTTGGTCATTTCCCCCAGAAAATTCACTAAATCCCTAAAAAGGGACTTGACCACCAAGGTTTAAAGAAGAAGGAAAACCCAACTAAAATAGTTCTAACCAAAATTCAAAGTGGTATGTAACTATAAAAGATAAGGTATTATATAGGGTGAGTAGTTATAAATAATTTATTTTTTTTAGTATCCTACTCTTCTCTCAGGTCCTTTTTTTGGTCTGAGAAAAGGGAATATTGTATGTTTCCTCTTATATTTAGTTTCTAGATTGTTAGTTTTATTTTAATATTCTTGTTGTTAATCATTTATTCCTTCTTTAATTATTCCCTATAAATGTGATATCTTTTTTCAATATTTTTATAATGATTAGGGAATATTTGTGTATTTATACACTACTACTATTACATGATTTACCATAGGGAATGGGAAGTGTTCTACATGAAGAATTAAAAAAAATAATCCAGAATAATAATGAATTATATGAATAGATTAACATGTCTATATAAATCCTTTATCGTACTACTATTTATATTTTATTCATTGGTTTTATATGTTGTCTCATTGAATGGATTCCACATGATGTATTATATTTTCATGAGAGTTTCTTCCATGTGATTCCCCATGAAAAATGGGATTTATTTTATAAATAATAATTAAAAAGGGAAATATATAAGGTAAATAAGAAGTGGAATATGGGTATGAAATCCTTGTTATATTTATATTTAATGATTTTATCATGAATATATACTATTTAATTTAGTGATCATATTTATCATAATAAATTTATATATGTTTATAATGTTTCATTATAATGATATTACTATACTAAAATATATTTACATATACTATAACATATTATTAAAAAATTATCTAAAAGCTTATGGAAATGGAAGTTGGGTGATGATAGTATTGACATGTAAATATAGAATCCAAATTTAAGAAATTGAAGGTACCTCAAGAATGAATATAAACAAGAGTGTAATATAAAATTATGATTAAATAATTAGTAAGTTCCTCTAGAGTTAGCATGAATAGGGAGTAATCTAGATTTATTAATCATTAATACTATAAATGTGTAAAGTGTTATAATATTGGTGCTTAAGTATATTAGTGAGTGTTTCTTGGGTTGAGTGGGCATATGGTATTCATATTAGGACAAATTTGACGTTATTATTTATGGTAAAAGTGTTAGGTTTGGTTCATAATTAGATAAGGGCTGGTTTATCACTTTTTGTAAGGAAGTTGGATTGGTATTAGTATAGAAAATGCTTGGAAGGATATGGTTTCATTCTAGGTTTTATAATTTTGGTATTGGGTAGCTATTAAGAATTGTTTATTATTGTTTTGGGATGGTTGTGTGAGTGATTATAAGCTTAAGTTGTGTCATAGAATTTTATATTAATTAACTAAATAATTTATTGAAGTAGAGTAATTGAATAATTACTGATAGATAAATATTAATATGTCCCTTGTAGTATATTTGTAGAGATGTATAGAATAAAGGATATTATTGGGGATTGTTAAATTATTATCTATTTCATCATTATTATTTTTATTGTGTGTTGTGGTTTTTCCTTTACTTTTTTTATATGTGTTGTTCATTTAATTATTTTCATGTATGATTAATTTTTTATCTTCTCTATTATTATATTTTTTGATACTATAAATTAGTGGGATATAATTACTTGAGGGATAACATGTACACATATTCTTGGGTAGTGAGGGATTAAAAATTATGTCATGTACACATGGGAGGAGTATGGGAAATTATTATGATGATGAGATAATGTTAGGATGATTGGAATAGGTTAAGAGTTGTGATTTCCTATTGGCATACTAGTTATGATGATGTGATGATGTTGGAATGATTGGAACAGGTTGAGTATTGAACTTGTCTATTTTTATTACTTTTTATAATTTTTGTGGTTATGTAGTGGTATTTTTATTGATATCATTATAATAATCATAATATGTGATTTAACTATTAAAATGATGGTGTTATGATTATGGGATTCCTTTTATTATTATAAGTCTCGAGAATATGAATTTCCATCATTTACTTTTTCAGTATTTATCCTTTGATCTAATATGAAATAACTTTTTAGATGATGGAGTTTAATTTTAACATTGTGTGGAATATTACTTTTCTTATTATCTTAACCTATAATCTTGCCTTTCATAGTTGTTTCACACATTTCTATCCCGACACATCTATTTCACATCAATATAGAACAACTTAGAAATATTATCCCACTGATTACTACCAAGTGATCACCCCTTTATAGTTTACTTGAACTATTTTTAAAGATAGGTCGGTGGATATTGGAGAATATACTGTTTGGGTATATGGATTGGAGCTTAGGGGGCCTTCATGCATTTTCTTGTATTATGTTGTACATGTTTCATGTAGAAAATGTTCGTTAATGGGAAATGTTAATTATTTAATTTATTTATTTGGATTTTATTTGTGAATGGTTTATTTTCCTTAGAATTTATGTGGTAAATTCATCCCATTAGATTAATAGATACCCTAGGTGAAAGTCACTATCTCATAGCCTATTAAATGTAGGCTTTGGGGGTCACTCTAGTCTTCTCTTTTGAACCAATAGATGATTCAATGGTTGTATTTCATGATAAAGCATAAGTTTTGTTTATAGGAAAAAAATATTAGGGCATAGAACTAAGAAGATAACCACACATAACCACCTATTTCACCCTAGTAGAGTGATCACCTCACATAAGGAGACCTGGTCATGGGAGGTTAAGCATGGAATCACCTCACATAAAGAAACCTAGGAATGGTATCATGGGAATGATAGCAATGTGTAAGATGCCCCTCACTATTTTAATGAGAAATTTAAAGGGTAATTTCTCGGGATTATAGAATATCTATCTCAAGGGGAGAATAAGGTAATGAAATTACATAGCAACATGCATTGATAAAGTGTGAATCCATGAAATTAATCCAATTTGATACAGTATCGATGGAAGTAAGTCAATAAATCTATAGTACCTTGTTGGTGCCACTTCGTTAAATCTGTCATAGTAACCATGTAAAAGTCCACACTAATATAATTTCATATTGGTTTCATCATTTATCTCTACTATAGTGAGTCAATATTGATATAGTGCCCTAAAATTTGGTTTGGGGCCTTCGACCCCATACCCCTAAGTAAGGGAATTTTCTCCCCTATAACCCTTAGTGACAAAATTATGGAGGTTGAACCATGATATTTGTGGGGTAGTGTAAAATATGGGATGTTAACAGCTGGCCCAACTTCATCCAATGGATCGGTTACACAATTCCTATACGTGGAATGGGAAAGTGGCCAAAAGTTGAAATGAATTTATTTTGAAAATGGTGGTGAATACATTGGATGCAACTTTCGGAACTTTTTTAATAAGAATGGAATAAGACATTAGAATATGGTGCCTGAAACACCACAGTAAAATAGTGTGGTGCAAAGGATGAATTCTACTTTGACAGAGAATTCTAGATGCATATAGTTACTTTGTGGAATTTCCAATGGAATTTGGGAGGAGGAACTTAGTACTATAACATACCTTATGAGTATAAATCCAATATTGGTGGTTGGGAAATAACATTCAAAGGAGTTATAGTTTGTTAAATGACCAAAAGTTCACTTTATCAAAGTCTTTGTAAGTTTAGTGTATGTGAATGTTGATGATAAGGATAGGTATGATCTTGAGTCTAAGTCCAAAGTTTATTTTCTCATTGGTTAAGGTGATGAGAACTTCAGTTTTCAATTATGGGATAAAGAAAAAATACAATTCATTGGGATACAGGATGTTGAATTAAAAAAAGGTTTATGTGGATGGACTAGAAGTTGGTGGATAAATAAGTTCAGAGTAATGAACTGACAATCAAAATCTATGTTAACTATAGTAGGGATTCTACAAGATCTCAAATTCCAAGGAACTCAAATGAGAGTGTTTAAAGAACTCGAATTCTGGGAGTAATACCATCATAAGAGATGTTATAAATTTCATGAATGGATGAATCTTGAGTGAGAATACTGGAATTTATTGATCTAGAAGATAGATCATAACTGAGAAGTATATGGCGGCCAACTAAATTGAGGATATCAATTAGATTTTGAATACTAGTTAAAAGGTTTGGAACTGGAATGAACTTTCTACTCTTAATGGATTATGGGGAAATAGAATTCATGGAAGAAGAGAACACACTTAATGTTAGATAAAAAAATTACATGAAGCAACCAGTAGATTTAAAAAAAGATGAAAACTAAAATTTTGTTTATAAATTGAAGAAAATAATTTATAGGCTAAATCAAGAACCACGACAATGGAATCATAAGTTTAATATATTTATGTTGTAAAAAGTATTCATGAGGTGAAACAGATATCATTTTTGTTACTAAAATGAGTGGGATTATTAAACTTCCATCATACTTTTACTTTAAGTTAATTATATACTTCTATATAGACTATATGGTGGATAGATATTGAAGATAAAGCATGATTTTTTCAGAATATTCAAGATAAAAGATCTTAAACATACCAAAAAGATTTTGGAATAGTTATTTCTAGATTTGGGAGATCTAGAACCTTGGTGTTATCTTAGAATGACTATATACAAAGGTTCGTTGAAATATTTGGAATGAATTGATGAAATACCATCTCAACCCCTCTCAATGAAATTATATAAGTCATAAGAACTATAAATACAAGAAAAGTTTCAGAACATAGCAAAAAAAATTGTATGAATTAGTTATCATAAGTTTGATGTATGATATGATTTTTACTCTATAATATATATTTTTTTTGTGTGAGTTTTAAGCTGATTCATGGCACATCCAGGAAAGGAACACTGGAAGGATGTTAACTTAATCATTCAAAACTTGGAAGGATCTGAAGATACGTCCTTGTGCTTTGTGGTGGATAAAACTTTGAATATATATTGATATTGACTTCACTAGTGATTTAGACACCCAAATTTGTGTTTACCTATGGAGGAATGGTGGGGATTTTAATTTCACAACTATAGAGGATTATTACTCTTAGTAAAATAGAAGTAGAGTATATAACTACAATGAAATTTGGGAAGGAAATAGTGTAGTTGAGGCATTTTCGTAAGGATCTATGAATAATTCAAGAAGGTGAAGTTTTATTTTGTGACAATCAAAGTGAAATACACTTTAAATGAAATAAAAATTTTCATACAAGGGAAAAGAATATACACCTTAAGTATCATTTTATCCAGAACATTATATAGGGAAAAGAGTTGGAGAAATGAAATATATTGGGAATCCAAAATCCATTAGAAATGTTCACCAAGTAAATATTTTGAGAAAGTTTAATGCAAATTCGTGACATAGTGGTAATTGGGTGAATTGAAGGGGAATATGGATGAATATTTATTGCTCCTCAAGAGTAAGGATGATTTTCCTAAGTGTTGATATTTTTTGAAGTGTCCCTAAAATAATTCTTCAAGTGGGATATTTTTAATAGGTGATGCCTATTTTAATTCACCATATTTTGTTCAATAGATTCATGACACAAGAATTTTGGTCACATAAATTTGGAGTGGAACATTGTTTAGATAGTATTAACAAGATCTCTCTAGGGGAATTAAGGCCATCATAAGTTTGTATCTTCTGATGGAGTTATATTGGAGTGTTTAAAGTATGGAATTTTGGTAAAGTAAAGGGGAATCAAAGTTGGTATATAAGATAAATCAGTCATGAAAAGTTGATCATAATTTTAGGGGAGTAAGTTTAAAATATTGATCATATAGCACTTACTATATAAGTGAGTGGGACCTCAGTGCTAAGTATTCTAGTGATATGAATTAATTTCAAGTGTATATATTATTTATAATTATTAATATATGTTTTAATTCTTATACTTATGATTATAATAATAAAAAATAAACAATAGTGTTTCTCCCATGAAAGTAAGACACATTTCCCAAATCACATTAATATTGTTTCCCCCTTTTTATTTATATTATTTTGTTGATTTTATTTTCCATTGTTCTAAATTTATGCATATGATTCACCATAAACATTTCAAAAGTTAAAATTTGTGTAGTGGGTAGGGTGAGAGGTGTTTATATCACTAGTCCAATAGATCAAAGGAATCCTCTCAGGCGATCTAGTTATGTCGTACATCATCTGGTGGTCTTCTTCCATTGGGGTACTTCCATTTCTCAGAGTTTGAAACTTCCAATGGTTTGATTGGAAAGAAATATACATGGATTCCTAATAATAGATACCCTCAGTGAAAGTCTATAACCCTTATCTCATTGAAGGTGGGCTTTGGGGGTCACTCTCATATCCTCTCTCAACCCAAGAGGGGTTTCAATGGGGGTGATTCATAATAATTCATGATGTCTATCTAAATAAAAAAGGAGGGTGGGACATAGATACAAGGTAATAAACTCCCATAACAATCATTTTTACCATAGTAGGGTGATCAAATCTTATAAAGCTAAGTCTTAGGTATATCATCCCCTTAGAGATTCTTGATCATGTCAGATTCATGACCTATCGACTATCACTTTCACCAACCATGTCTTGAGTACATGATGTATTTCATGAATCCCTATTAAGGAACTACATACCACTAAATCTGGAGGTGGTACAGCTATAAAATGATCTCTCTCATGAGGAGCAACTGATGAAGATCTTGGATCATTGAGATAAAGTTTAATATAAAAAGACTACTCACCTGGTCAAAGTATTATATAGGAACCACAAATATGATTAGGTGACATGGGAACTAAAAGAAGCGGTGATGGAGAAGTACAATCGCATGTTTTAACGTTAGTATGTAAAGAGAAATTTCAAGGGAGATATTTTATAAGGGGGAAGAATGTAATGACCAAGAATTTTATCAATGGAAATTTCTTTCTTATAATTATGTCATATATTATAAATCACAAGAATCAAATAGATAAACCAATAAAATATTGTCCTCATAAATGAATAATGATACATTTGTTCGAAAAAAACAATAAGAATGTCAAATATTACAGGACGACAATAAATAGAAAATAGTATAATAAGAATAGAAAATTTTGGATCTGCTCGATCCATGAGAATGACCATACTCACAAAGAAAGCTGTAGAAATAAAACATAATGTTAGTAATAAAATATTCATTTTAAATATGAAATTATATATAACCTGGAATAAAATATAAGTGAATCATGGATGGAATAATAAGAATTTATATGAAGTAGTAAACCCTTATAACCATTAGAATTATGACTGTTATGAACTGTAATTTAGTTGTGAGAATATTAACCTCATATATGAAGGTATAAATAAAATTTAGGCCTCTTAAAAATATAAATATGATATATTTATATCATAGAATAAGTAAATAAATGTTTTAGAAATGATAAATTAAGTGCAGTTATTTTTATAAAAAGACAATGATTATATAAAATTTTATAATTAATATAATGATTTAAAAAAACTATTTTCATAAAATAGATACATAAATTCATTTTTTTCTTATAATTATAATATAATTTTATGATACTTTAATTAATTTTTCAAAGTGTCATTTAATCGATTATAATATTAAAATAGGAATTTTTTAATAAATACTGATTTTAATTTAAAATTAAATTTCTCATATTGAGAAAATTATTTTCATAAAATGGATTCTATTTTTGAAATATAAACATTGAAAAATGTTTTTCATGAATTTTTGGCATTTTTCTAAAATTGTTGAAATTTTGGTGAATAATGAAGTATGATAATTTACATTATATACTAAATACATGAATTTTTGAGTCATGGTTGATATGTGGATGATGTAAGAACCATTTTATAAAACTCTAAATTATTTTATATATTTAGTGATAATTACCAACACTATTGATAGTATTTATCCAAAATAGTAAACTAATGAATAAAATAATCAAAAAACACCCCTCTCATACCCTATAAATACCACCCCTCACCACGTATTCTCCCCACACATTATAAGTCATGTAGACTGTCTAAATCCTACCAAATTCCCTTCCCAATAATATTCCACATGTATAGGAGCTTCTGGTCTCAACAAAATATCAAACCCAAGTGCCTTAAGGAGGTTCTCAAGGAGACAATATTCAAGAGGTAAAATCCTCTACCTTTCTCTTTTAAATTCATTCTTACTTCTACCTCATACTTTCCTCAACTATCCAAAGTTACAAGATAACTCCAGTATCATATATATACTATAATATTACTTTCTTAATATAATATCCATCATAAAATCTCTTCTTTTCTCCTTTTATTCTAAAAATGAAAACATCATCCGTGAGGTATCGATTCACTGTCTTCGTGGATGATGAGTTTTCTTTTTCCATTAATGCCTTCAATGCAGGTCATAAAACCATTATTATGGTTAAATAATTTTGAAATATGTATATTATATATTTTTTCATGTTTTATAACTAATATATATATTTGTGTGTGTGTGCATAACATTAAATAATAAAACAAACTAGTTCGTGATGATCAAAAAACCGCAAAAATAAACAAAATGTTTATCATTAACATTAAATTTAATGAATCATCGTAATACTAGAAAGAAAAATGATATATGGGAACATTTAAAATTATGTAGGTGCATCAATATCATATAATTTTACTTCATTAGTTTTTCTCCCATTTTACAAGAACTCCCATGATTAAACTCAAGGGAACCAGTCATAAAATCATGAAACGAACACTCCCATAACAATAAAACTAAACATTATAACCCATAGAAATAGACATAAATTAACTTAATAAAATTTTAAAAAATAAAATACATGATTAATATTTTCTAAATTAAATTATTAATTAATCTAATTTGATTATATAGTACATTAAGTGCAAATTAAAAACACATTCGGGCATAAGGTAAGGGATTTATCAAAACCTCTATTTTTCCTCCGTGTTAATATTTATCTCTCTTTACACGAATGTATTTATTAATTATTATTTTTAAAATATTATAAATTCTATTTATATGTTCCAAACTTATATATACAGATCAATTAATTATTCTTTTCTAGGTAAATACATATTTTAAAAGGTTCCCTTTCCAATTCCGCCTGATAAGCAGGCCCCATTAAAGGGAACATCCCAATTTCTTACACATTTTCAAGTACACTCCCTAATATATTTTAATACACCATTATTTTTCTAAAATAACTCATTTAATCATGAAAAACTATCTTATTTAATTTCTGGTTTTATAGAAAAAATTATGCCTTTGTCCTCTTTAAAATCTCTTTAATATTTTCCCTTAAATCGTACTAAAGTGACTCATTTCTAAAGTTTCTTAAATAATATTTTTTTATATATTCACTTAATTTGAACATAATTTATCATGATATATACCTATATTAAATTATTGAAGTACGTGTATTATTTAAATACATTCTTTCATTCACACCATTTTGATACACCCATTGGTTACGCCTTATGACATGATTACGATGCCAATTTCTTTCCATAGGTAACCCTTATGTATATTCCATATGTTTGATTCTTTATGTGGTGTGTATATTTATGAACATGTTATAATGTGTGTTCCCTAATATCAATCCAATTAATTGGGTAATGTTTAGTCTCATGAGACGTCATGTATGGGATTAGGGAGTAAACATAATCAATTATGGGACTTTGTCCACCATGTGATATAGTCTTGGAAGTTAGCCTGGACTCATGTTTATGTCATGTTGTATGTTTATTCAACAATCCTATATCTCCAGGATCATATAATTCCATGTTCTATGTGTTATGATTCCTTGGGTTTATTCATGTTCCATGACTTTTTATGTCATCATGTTATTTCTTCTAACTCATGTGCTATGATTTATTCCTATGTTTATTCCTTTACTGGGATTTTTAGCTCATCACATTGTTCATGTATTCCCCAGGTTATCTTATGTAGTTATAGGATCTAAAAGGGAGTTAGGGGATCATTATGTAAGATTAAAAAATATATGTTTCATTCTAGTTCCATGTTTTCAATTTAATGTATCTAATCTTGCAAAGACACTAGATTTTATGATCTTTGGTTTGTATTTGATGGTTAATTATGCTTAAATCATGTAATAATATGTATAAAAGGATAGGTCACTATAATTTGTATCAAAGAAAAGTATAATTATTTTTGGATATTAGGACTAGAAAACATTAGTAATAACCTTAGGGATAATTCTATCACCATGGATAACCTAGATTGAAACTTATGGAATCACAAGTTAGCATATACTTTCATTTATAATTGTATCCTTATATGTCCAAAGTTTCCTTTTTATATTATTATTAGATGATTATTCAATCCCCCCCCTCCAATTTTATTTTCTTTTTCTTAGTTAATCGATGAAAATAGGATAACTTTTTCCAACAATCAATGTGATAGGCAATGTGGTGATTTCCCTAATGATATTCAAATATGATGAGAATAGGATCCCAGAACTTCATGAAAATACTAGATCAACTGTCTTCTGTTATGAATAATAACTTGAATCATGTGGAATTCCATCCTTCTCCTAATAAATAGAAAGTTTTATTCAAATACATTAGGCAAAAAATTCCTCCTATATTTAGTTGATCTTCTGATCCCCATATTGTGGAATAATGGATTAACTTCATTCATAAGATATTATTTATCCCTAAACTCTTAGAATAATATAAATTAGTGCTTGTGGTTTATCATTTTGATGGGGAATCTGATCAATGGTGGACACTAATTAAAAACACAAAGTCAAAGTAGGAAATTGATTCCATGGATTGGGAAGGATTTTAAAAAATATATATTTTTCAATAAATATTTTTCCTGAACTCCCCACCTTAATATGGAGAAGGATTTCCTAGAATTAAATAAAAAGGAAGACAATTCTATCAGGTGGAATAAAGAAAACTTTACAAGACTTTCATGATACACCTCTAGCTTTGTTATGAATATTTAAAACAAAGTGGATTGCTACTTTAGTGGACTAAATTCTAGTCTATGAAAACAATTGGTGAGTTGAGACTTTTATAGCGATGAGGAGATTTTTAATTGTTCCCTTTAGATTGAAATAGAGATCGAAGAATCTCAGTGGTCACATGGTCCCATATATAAAAAAGAGGAAAATGGATTTTGACATGGGAGGTTCCAAAGATAAAACCCATGATGGAAAGAAAACCCAGAGTCCTATGTGTCAAAAGTGTGGGAAGAAGCATTCTGGGAACTATCTAAAGGGAACCAAGTGATGCTTCAAATGTGGAAGAGAAGGGAATCGGGCTAATTATTTCTAAAGAGATTTAAAGAATACCACTAATGTATAAGGATAAAGGAAGGTTTATACCAACACTTAGCCTTTTTTGTAATGTCTCAACTAGAAGGAACATGGGTATTATAAGAGATTATTCCCTAAGCAATGGGTTGTCAGAGGAAATCAACAAAAAAAACCTCCAATTCATCAAGGAAGGTAAAATGTTATCACTACTACTGAGGTGGATCCCAATAATGATTTGGTGATAGGTATGCATGTTATTCATTCAAGAATATAAAATTTACTTTTTGATTCTGTTCTTACAAATTCATTCATATCTTGTAATTTTAATAGGTCAATTCAAAACCCACCTCAAAATATGAAGGTTGGGTTATCTGTGAGAATAGAAAATGGGAAAATTATTTCATCCAAAGTCTATAAATCCACCCCAGTTAATGTTTGTGGACTAAACCTTCCAATGAATCTTGTTTTACTTCCTTTGGGGGAGTTTGATTCTATATTGTGTGTGGATTGGCTATATTTTTATAAATACAACATCAATTGTCAAGAAAGGGAGATCACTCTTCACATCCATAGGAATCCTACAATTATGTACAATTATAAGGAGTAGAATGAATATCCTTCCGAATTATCATCTTAATTGTAGATATTAATTCCTTATGAGCAATCATATCTTTCTCAAATGATTGAGACAAATGAGAAAATCATGCTCTAAGACATGCCCATTGTGAGGGACTACATTGATGTGTTCCCTATATAATTTCTTAGTCTTAATCATAACTGAGAGGTTGAGTTACCAATTGTACTTATTCTTAGATCTTTTCTTATATCAAATACTCATTTTAAAATGGACACAATTTAGTTGGAAGAACTGAAGAAGCAGTTACAAGAGAATATGGACAAGGGTTTTATACACCCAAGTATTTCACCTTGGGGTGCACCGGTCCTCTTTCTAATGAATAAGGATGGATCAATGTTCCTATATATTTATTATTGTGAACTTAAAAATCGTGATAAAGAACAATTATCCCCTACCATAGATAGATGGCTCGTTCGATAAACTGTGTGGGGCCAAGTATTTCTCTAAGGTGGGTCTTCAGTAAGAATATCACTAATTAAATGTGAGGAAGGAAGATATTCCCAAGAATTACTTTTAATTGAGTTATGGAAAGTATTATTTAATAGTTATTCCCTTTATAATCACTAATTATCCATAAATATTCATGGACTTAATGAGTATATTCTTTAGAGATTACCTCAGAAAATATTTGGTACTCTTTATCAATGATATTCTGGTATACTCCAAGAGAAAGGATGTACACACAAATAATTTGAATATTATGCTAAAGACTTTGATAAAGGACATACATTATGAAAATTATAGTAAATTTGAGTTCTATATAGAGGAAGTATCATTCTTGGGTCATGTTATCACCGTAAATGGAATGTTTGTGGACCCTCCTCCCAAGACAAAGGCAAACAAAGAGTAGCCCATGGAAACATCTATAATAGAGATCTGTAGTTTCCTTGGTCTAGTTGGGTACTACTGAAGATTTTTTAAGAACTTATCATGATTTTCAAACCCACTAACCAAGCTGACTCTAAAGGGAGTAAATTTTTTTCGGACAAATGAATGGGAAGATTGCTTTAAAGATTTGAAAAAATGATTATCACTACACTAGTACTTACACTACCAACAAGTGGGGAACTCTTTGTGGTATATAGTGATTCTTTAAATAATGGATTAAGATGTGTACTGATGAATAACAATAAATTGATACCCTATGCATTAAGGCAGTTGAAAGTACATGAGAAAAAATGTCCCATACATGATATGGAGTTGGCAGCTATGATCTTTGTGTTAAAAATCTGACGACATTATCTCAATGGGGAGAAGCGTGAGATATATAATGATCATAAGATCATAAAAAATATATTTATAAAGAAGGATCTTAATATGTGCCAAAAAATATGGGTAGATCACATCACCGATTATGACCTTTCAATCCACTGCCATCATGGTTGAGAAAATAAATTGGCAGATGCTCTAAGCGGAAAGGATCTTGAAACATTATTAATGATGATAATTTAAAAGTGTCCAATATAATTATAATTACAAAGGATGGAGAAGGGAATAATTAAGGAAGGAATATCATCAATCCTTTCTCAAATGATTTCTCAACCATCCCTTTTAGAGAAAATAAAGGATTCTCAAAGAGATAATGAGGAAATTCAAAAAAAGTAGAAACTATAAGAAAGGGGAAATCATTAGAGTTCAAATTTGATGAGGAAGGATTCATAATATTTGGGTCACAACTATGTATACCATTTAATCCTGAGATAAAGAAATATATTTTGAATATTCACATAGCTCAACCTTATCTATTCACCCAAAGAGAACAAATATGTATTGAGATCTCTAATATTACTATTTTGGGACAATATGAAGAAGTAGATCACTTAATATACATAAAATTTCCTTGTATGTCATCAAGTGAAGGCTGAAAGACAAAAGTATAAGGGGATGATGCAACCATTACCCATACTAATATAGAAATGGGAAAGCATCACCATGTATTTTTTCCCCGGAATTCCAATATCCAGAGGAAATAATGTTATATAGATCATTATAGATCACCTTAAAAAGACATATCACTTTATCATAATTTTATATGACTTATCACTTGATCAACTTTCATAGATATAAATAAAATAAGCGGTGAGACTGCATGGATTACCATCATCAATTTTATCCGGTCAAAATCTAATATTTACCTCCAAGTTATAAAAAATCTTCAAAATTCTCTCAACACTAAGATAAAATTCAGTTTGGATTATCATCATAAAGCTAATGGAAAATATGAACAGTCTATTTAGACACTAGAAGACACATTGAGAGTATGTTCTATAGACTTCAAAGGAGGATAGGACCAACATCTTCCACTGGTTGAGTTCTCTTGTAACAATAGTTTCCATTTAGTATCCAAATGGATCCATACAAATACCTTTATGGGAAAAGATATATAACACCTTCATGTTGAGATGAATTTGGTGAATGTAAGCTTTTAAGACCTAAAATGGTTGAAGAAATGGTAGAAAAGGTGAAAATCATTCAACAACACATCAAGGAGGTCCAAAGTTGAAAGAAGACCTATGTAGATAATCATTAATAGTAGTTAGAGTTTTAACTTGAAGACATGGTATTCCTCCTCATATCTCTATGGAAGAGAGTAATGAGATTTGGGAAGAAATAAAAGCTAATCCCCAAGTACATTGGCCCCTTTGAGATTCTGGATCACGTTGAAGATGTGGCATATACACTAGAACTTACAACAACCATGTCTTAATTGCATGATGTATTCCATGTATACCTATTGAAGAATAACATACCATATCCCTCATATTTACTAAATCTAAAGGTGGTATAGCTAGAAAATTATCTCTCTTATGAGGAGTATCTGGTGAAGATATTAGACCATAGAGATGAAGTTTAATGCAACAAGAATACTCGCATGGTGAAATTATTATGGAGGAACCATAAATAAAAATAGGTTACATGGTAAATGGAAGAAGTGATGATGGTGAAGTACTCTCGCCTGTTTTCACCTTAGTATGTACATCGAAATTTTGAGGGTGAAATTTCATAAGGGGGGAAGATAGTAACGACCCATAATTTTATCAATGGAAATACCTTTCTTATAATTATGTCATATAATATAAATTACAAACATCATATAGAGAAACCAGAAAAATATTACCCTCATAAATGAATAATGCTACATTAGTCAGAAAACAAACCAATAAGTATTCTGAATATTACAATAGGACAATAAATAGAAAATAATATAATAATAATAGGAGAATTTAGATCTTCTTGATCCACCAGAATGACCATTCAAATGAAAAAAGCTGTAGAAATAAGACATAATGTTAATAATAAAATATTCATTTTAAATATGAAATTATATATAACCTTGGAATAAAATTGAAGTGGATGGTGAATAGAATAAGAAGTATTTATAGGACGTAGTAAATCCATATGACTGTTAGAAATGTGACTGTTGGGAATAATAATCTGGCTGCTAGAATAGTAACCCCACCTATGAAAGTATAAATAAAATTTAGGAATCTTAAAAATGAGAATATTATATATTTATATCATGGAAAAAGTAAATAAATTCTTTAGAAATGATAAATTAAGTGTTAGTATTTTTATAAAAATTAAATTTTTATTTGAAATTTTATAATTAATATAATGATTCAAAAGAAAATTTATTTTCTTAAAATAAATTCATAAATTATTATTTTTCTGTCTTATAATTATATGATAATTTTATTAGGCTTTAATTAATTTTTCAAAGTGTCATAAAATCAGTTATAATATTAAAATCAGAATTTTTTTAATATATGATTATTTTAATTAAAAATTAAATTTATTATATTTAGATAATTATTTTAATAAAATGGAGTCATTTTTTTAAATATATACATTGAAAAATGGATACAATGATTTTTTGGATTTTTCTAAAATAGTTTAAATTTTATTGAATAGTGAAATATTGTAATTTATGGTATAAGCTAAATACATGAATTTTTTAGTCATGGTTGATGTATGAATGATTTAAGCACCATTATCATGAACATTAATTTATTTTTTAATATATTTAGTGATAAGTATCAACACTATTGATACTCTTGATCCAAAAATAATAAACTAATGAATAAAATAATCAAAAAAACACCCCTCTCCTGCCATATAAATACCACCCCTCGGCACCTCTGATTCTCACACCTTATAAGCCTTGTAGACTTTTCAAATTATGCCCAATTAATTTCCCAATCCTCTTCCCCAGTTTTAAGAGCTTCTAGTCTCAACAAAAGATCAAACCCAGTTTCCTTAAGGAGGCTCTCAAGGAGACAAAATTCTAGAGGTAAAATCCTCTAATTTCTCTTTTAAATTAATTATTTATTCTTCTTCATCCTTTACTCCGCTATATAAAGTTACATGATAACTATAGTATCGGATATATAATTTAATTTTATTAGGTTAATGGAATATCCATCATAAAATCTCTTCTCTTCTCCTTTTATTCAAAAAATGAACACATCGATCGTGAGGTGTTGATTCACCACCTTCATGGATGGTGAGTTTTCATTTTTAATTACCAACTTCAAGGATATTCATAAAACCATTATTATAGTTAAATAATACTAATATATATATATATATTATTTCTTATTTCATTTTATGGAACTAATATATATATATATATATAATATTAATTAATAAAACAAACTAGTTCATGATGATCGAAAAATCGTCAAAATAAACTAAACATTTTTCATTAATATTATATTTAATGAATCATACTTATAATAAAAAAATGGTATATATTACCATTTTAAATTTTTTAGTTAAATAAATATCATATAATTCCACTTCTGTATTTTTTCTCCCATTTGACAAGAACTCATATAATTAAACTCAAGTGAATCGATCATAAAATCATGAAATGAATGCTCCCAGAATAATGAAATTAAACATTTTAGATAATATAAATGGTCATAAATTAACGTAAAAAAATTTTAATAAATCAAATATATTTTGAAGAGGTTATGATTTAAATTATTAATGAATAAAATTTGATTATCTAGGACATTAAGTGAAATTGGAGAACATATTCGGACATAAGGTAAGGGATCTCTACGAACCTCCATTTTTCCTTTAGGTTCGGATTTCTCTATCTTTAAACCAATGTATTTATTCATTATTATTTTTTAAATATTCTAAATTCTATTTATATGTTATAGAATTATGTATCTAGGTCAACTCATTCTTCTTTTATAGGGAATACATATTTTAAAAGGTTCATTTTTCAATTCCTCTCGCTAAGCAAGCCCGATAAAAGGGAACCTCCCAATTTATTACCCATTTCAAGAAAACTCCATAATCTCTTTTAATCCCAAATTATTTTTCTAAAATCACTCATTTCATAATGAAAAACTATCTTAGTTCATTTTTTATTTTATACAAAAAATTATGCATTTTTCCACTTTAAAGTCTCGTTAATATTTTTCCTTAAACTTCACTAAAGTGGGTCATTTCTAAAGTTTATTAAATACTCTTTAAATGTTTTTAAATTCATTCAAACAACATTTATCATGATCTATTCCTATTTTCCCTTATGAATTTTCATCTATTATTTAAATCCATTCTTTCATGGACACCATTATGATACACCCATTGGTTATGCCTTATGACAAGATTATGATGCCCATTTCATTACATGGGTAACCCTTATGTGTATTCCTTATGTTTGATTCTTTATGTGGCATTAATATGCATGAAAATGTTATTATGGGTGTGTCTGGATAGTGGTCCAATGCATTGGGTAATTTTTAATCTCATGATGCACCATGTATGGGATTAGGGGGAAAACCCAATCCATTATGGGACTTTGTCCACCATGTGATATAGTCTTGGCAGTTGGCTTAGACTAAGGTTTTTGTCATGTTGTATATTTCTACCACATTCCTATATTTCCATGATCATATGATTCCATGTTATATTTTCTATGCTTCCTTATGTTTATTCATGTTGCATGACTTTTTATGTCATCGTGTTATGCCTTCTAAATCGTGTGTTATGATTTATTCCTATATTTATTCCCTTACTAGGTTTTTAGCTCATCCATTTCTTCATGTATTCCCCAGGTTATCCTATGAAGTTATAGGAGATCAGAGGGAGTTAGGAGATCATTATTTAAGATTAATAAAGATATGTTTCATTTTAGTTCCATGTTTTCAGTTTAATGTATTTAATCTTCCAAAGACACTAGACTTTATGATCCTTGGCTTGTATTTGAAGGTTAATTATGCTTAAAATAATGTAATAATATGTGTAAAAGGATAGGGTCACTATGTGTCACCCCACTCATAGCACTAAGTCTCACTCCTCACTCATTCTCTAAACAATATCAAAAAAAACATTCAACCTAAGAAAGAAATAGGAAAAGTAAATTAAACACACAAGATTACATGGTTCATACATTCATCCTACATCCATGGGAGAACACTTAAAACTCTTATATTATGTAAAAAAAAATTGATGAGTATACATTGTTTCTCTTAGATTTATTGTACTTTGAAAACTGCTCCCCCTTCTATTTTATAAAATTTCACTAATGATAAAACTTGTTACACCACCAACTGAAGATTGCAGTCAACCCACCATTGGATTCAGTAAACTTCTGATCCTCTATAGCTACCACCACCTCAACTATTCTAATAGGTAAAACTCCACTGGGTTTCACCACCAACTCATCATATGTTTATCATCTTCTAATAATTGTACCCATGTGTTAAATACGTTAACTACTTCTTCTTAGAAAACACCAAAGTGAAGTTTTAGAGTTCCTCCTTTCGATAAGACGAATCTAGTGACTTAAAGAGGCTTCAAAATCATGTCAATCTCCCAGTTGAAGCCTACTTAAAGGATTTATTCAATATCTTACAACCCTTAAGAAAAAACCCTTCCTTTTTCCTAAATCATGCAGTGTTATCATTCATCCTCCATTCACCCAATTCCAACCAAGGCAAAGTTTTGTCTTATAATTTCTAGAACTAAAAGCTTCGTGAACATGTCAGTTGGATTTTTCTTCCCTTATATCTATCACAACTTTAACACCTTTTCATTTAGTGTAATTCAATGTGTTTCATTCTTGTGTAAAACACTAGATTATGAGAAAGTCTAATTTCACTCTGACTATCACAGAATACAATTCTTATTTTTAGTGACTTTCTAAGATCATTTAATAAGCGTATTAACAATATTAACTATTTTTTGGATTTTTTTACCACTACACATTCTTATTCCATTGTAAAAAAATTAACCATGGGTTGTATTTGATACATCCAACTGACTGTTGTTCAAAAAAAACATGAATCCTATCATACTCTTTTGGGTATTTGTATCCCGAGAAAAAACTGCATCTATGAATCCTTACAAAGGATCATATTCACTAAAACAGAGTACTATATATTTTGTTCCCTTCAAGTATCGAATGATAAACTTTATGGCTTCCCAATTCACCATTTCATGGTTTGACATAAACCAAATTACTAATCCCAATATAAAGTTAATGTCTAGCAACATATAAATCATCATGTGCATCAATATTTATATGGTTGATGTATATGGTACTTTTTCTATATATTGAGCCCCGTATTCCAATACTGGTGCATGTTCCATGGATAGCTTTAAGTTTTCAGAAATGGAGGTTGAGACAGACTTATATCCATTTATTTCAAATTTTCTAATGATCTTTTAGATGTTTTCTTTCTAGGATAACACCAACATACCATCTTTTCCATCCCTCTCTATTCTCATCCCCTATATTTTATCATCTTAGATTAGAAATTTCATTTAAAATATTCTAGAAAACTTATACTTTAGATCGTGAATCCATGAAATCACTAGTCCCACTAGTGAAATTTCAACCACATATCGTAGGAGTATGATGTGATTCCCATCATCCCACAACTTCTAATAACAGCAATGTTCAGATTCACACCATGTGAAACCTTTCTCACTCATGAAAGTATCGAACTTATGGTTCCACTATTGAGGTAATAGTTTCAATCCATAGAGGCTTCATTTCAACTTACAACTAAGTCCCTCCTTCTGATGGACTTTAAAAAACTTTTGATGCATCATGTAGATTGATGAGAGTGTTGTTAAACTCTATCAAAAATGTTATTTATAACCTACTTAAGACTAGAATTGTGGTAAGAATGGTAAAACTACAAAGAAGGAAGAATAGTGTGAACACAAAACAAACAAAAACAAACAAAATAATGTTAAAAACAATAGTGAAATAAATATATGAAACTATGAAACTATGTAAAGTAATAGTAACTCAAGAAAAAAGAAATGAAGCGGGGGTGGAAGGTAATTAATGATCCATGGGAAATTATATTTCCTGCTATGGAATTTATTTTCCTTTTTTATTAAGAAAATAAAAGATAATCTGAGATACCGTGACCAAATTATCATTTAGTTTTGGTTCACTACTCTCATAATCTCAAAACTAATTATCTATAGGTTATCAAGAAGGAATATTTCTTAAAATACTTTAAAATTTCAATAAATACAATTATCATTGATCTTGAAGGTTAAAATGAAATGATTTCATTCCAGGGAAAATGAAAGAAGCAGTAACCCAGTAGAAAAATGCATCAGGAAAAGGTTAAGTATGAATAAAAAGGAAATCTATTTCCTTTGAGAAAGCTTAGTAGATATACATTTTTATAAGAATTATATATAATAATTTCATGATAAAAATAGAATAAATAAAAGAAAAAATTAATATGTTTTAAAGGATATTCTCGGTTGAGTTGATCATCTTCTCTCAAGCCTCCCTAATCACTTCTCAAGTCTCCTATCACATTTTCTTTAATCTCTCTAGTACCTATCCTCATTTATCCCTCATGTGATTGAAATAATTCCTTCTAAATATGCATTTGTTTCTTCCTTTTAAAATGAATTATGTTCAAACTCTCATCACCAAACTTACATTATTATCCTCTAAATAGAATTTTCATCCTCCACATGAGTCACTATTAATCATCTTCCTTAGATAACTTGAGCTACACTCCCTTATGTATATCACCTCCCACATGATTAATAATCCTCTTCTCAATTTTATCTATAGGCATTGATTTCTTCCTTAAATGACAGCTTTAGATACTATGTGATCATGAGAATTTAGGGCCCACCATGAGTTTTAATCCTTAACAATAATGAATCTTCAAAGAATATGAACGTTACATAACTCTTTTTTAGGTATATGTTAAACTAAAATGAGCATAAATTGACCTTCATGCTGGTCCATGAAGTGTAGACTACCCTTATATGGGTTGGATAGTCTTTGATTTACCCTTACATGAGTATACCATAACCTTTTCATATCCTCAAAACCACGGGATCTACCCTTACTCAAGTGCTAAAGTGTGGATTTTACCATGATTCGGCTCCCTTAAAAATAAGTGGACCTTTATGTAGGTGTTGAAATCAGGGAAGTGTCTTGACATGAGTTGGTGTTGACCCTTATGAAAGTACAAGAACTTGATAGTACCCTTACATATCTCATTTTAAGACTTGAATACCTTTATATAGACCTATGAAACCCATAAATTTCCTTACATAGACCTTATATCATGATATTAGATTTATGTAGGTCTTCATTAATGATATTACATTTATATGGATCTACTTCCTACAAATTAAAAAAAACTTAGTAAAAATTCGTCAATCCAAATTCAAAAATATAACTTCAAACATAGAATTAAAAAATGGGACCATAGATTTTGATATTAAAATAAAATTAATATTTTCCAACAAATAATATAAAAATGAAAACATAAAACATGGAAATATTAATTCCTGACACTAAAACCATTAAAAATATTTCAAGAATCAAATTATAATTAATATTTTTTAACAACAACCAAATTATTAGTTATTAAAAATATAAAAAATTTAAGAAAATAACTCTCAATAATTTTATCACCCAAAACCCCATGTTCACTTAAATATTCAATGAATTTAAATTTCAACTATAAAACAACCAATATTCAAATATTCTTCATTAAAAGTTCATTTTATCAGTAAAAATCAATAAATTACCAAAATGGATGTGGAAAATGTATCAAATTTAAATAAACATAAAATTCCCTCACACTTAATGCATTTTTTGTCCTCAAGAAATATATTCATCAAATTCGGGCGAATCAAACAAATATTAAAATTATAGGGTTGAAATTCCAACTAAGAGGTTATTTTGGAAGGAAAAACACCCATAAACTCTTTAAAGTAAGAAAAAATGATTGATCTATTCAAAAGAATGTGTTTTGGAAAAAAAATTGGTTTCATTTTTTCTAAAGTTTTTTATTTTAAAAATTTCGAAAAATGTGAACAAGATTCACTTTACATTTAAATATTCTTCTAAACTTTTCTTTTCATCCAAATTGAACAAACTCACATAATTGGAACACATAATATTTAGACACATTTTGTGATGGGTGAGTTTAATAATTAAAAGGAATCATAATTAATGAATCCACTAGTTTTAGATTAGAGAATAAAAAGTTCACAAGGACTAGGAGTTCATTTCATAGCCCATTTAAATGTACAACTTATGAGTTTAAAATCAAATAAAAACTCCCAACCTAATTAAGACTATAAATATTACAAAAAATTAACTGTGATCATGAATTTTTAATATAGTAATTTAAATTATGTTACTAGATTAAATCTAGGGGAATAAATAAATAATGAATCACTTGAAGTAGAAAAATAGTACTAAAATCCAAGAAAAAATAACAATCACTGAAAATAAAAATTAATTCTTGAAAATAGTCAATTTGAAAATTTTAAGGGGTTTTTTATGTGTATTAAATGAAATATAATTAGGTATAGTTAAAGAGCCTTACTCCACACTTAAAACTCAACATTATCCCTAATATTGAGTGTAAAGGTGGAAGAACATTAAAAATAGTTCAACTCAAATATATTTTGAAAATTCGTCGCTGAAAAATATGTTTTAAGGGTGAAAATAAAGTTCAAATAGAATGTTTTTGTAATTCAAAATGACTCATTAAAATATAACTCCAAATGTACAAACATTTTCTCGATGGACTGGCAAATAAATTTTCAATTTAGCTCAAAATGTAACATGTTTATTAGTGATTAAAAGAGAAATAAATAGTTTGAAAATATATTCAAACACTATTAAATCAAACAGAAGAACAACCCATGGTGTTAATAAAGGTTCTAAATCTATTTCAATATAATTTTCAATAAAATAGATTCAATAAATCATAACACCCAAAACATTTCAAAATAGATCCAACACTAAATTTAGTTTTAAGGAAAACACCATACCCCCCCCCCACCCGCCACACACACACTTAATTATCATCATACAGTATATTTTAAACCAAGATTCAAATAAAAATTTAAATTAAACTTTTAAAGTAATCATTTATTAGCTTAAAACAACATGAAAATTTTAAAGAAAAAATAGATAATTCCAAATGTTACTCCCCTATAAGTTGGTCTTCTCTTAATGCTCATGCACAAAATTTCTCTACATTAACACTTCAAACTCTAGTTTATTTCTCACATTAAAACACCTAAAATAAAAAAAAAATATATGATATTAAAATAATTAAAAACACAATATAAAACCAATAAAACGAGTGATTGTATAAATAAGATTCGATCAATTGAAAGAAAATGATGTTGTTGTTGGAAAACTTCTTGGATAACAAAATAAAGATAAGGAGATCTATTTTTTGAAACATTGGGATGGTGAAAATACTTAGAGGTAAGGGGGATTTATTTTGAAGGTAAAAAAGAAAAACTATGAAAAACTATGGGTTTCCACCCTTACAGCACTGTGTTTAGAGTCCTTAACCAGACTTTACCCCTAAATTTTTAACAGTGATCATTTTGAGGATATGATTTATTAATGGTTTTCACTTCACTATTTTTTAGGGAAATGTTATCATATTTTCTCAAAATTTATAAATCGCCCTCATTCAATAAAATTCTCTAAAAATTTTCCAAGGCTCTAGGACTGAGGTTTTTCCCACTACAATTTCAATTCCTAAAATCCCATAAAAATGATAAAAAATCAATGAAATAATTATAGACAAATCACCAAAATATAAAACACTATTCTCACAAGGTTATGACATAATTAATGCATCCAAGAATCCTAAAATATGTATAATAGTTACTACAACCTACTCGCTCTCTCCAAAAGAAAAATCTTTACTTTCAAAATTGTTTCTTTATTAGGAGCGGAATAAGAATCCTCAAGCTCTCCCAAGAATTATTTAAGCTTGGTGACAAAAAATAATCTTAAAAATGGATCATATTAGTAAGAGAAAGCATATTGCACTTCTCTAGAAAACTATCCATATTTTCATTTTTAACACTCTCAACGGGTTTAGAGAACTTATCTTAAACTTTTAATTGGAAGGCACTCACCTCAAACTTTTCCTCAACACTTAAACACTAATTTTTAGCTATGAAAACCACCAAGACATACTTATAGTCCTCAAAAAGGCTAGTGTAGGGAACTAAATCTATATTGGGTATAATATGGGGGATTCTCACAGAAGGATAGGGTTTCGAGTGTTGATCAAGACCCTAAGTGTAACATTCCATACTTAACCATAGGGTCCAATCCAGAGTGCCACATGACCTTATGTGCATCTCTACATACACAAGAGGATGTTGAATAGTAGAAAAGGTCTAAGTCCATCAGTGGGGAGACTATACCCATAGTATCATGTCATAAATCAAATAAT
Source organism: Viscum album (assembly GCA_963277665.1). Classification (NCBI taxonomy): domain Eukaryota; kingdom Viridiplantae; phylum Streptophyta; class Magnoliopsida; order Santalales; family Viscaceae; genus Viscum; species Viscum album. Next base: position 1,163,552,393 of record OY728121.1, read on the forward strand.
AAATAATTATAGAATATACAAAATCAAAATATAGAATACTTGATATAATAAATAAAAAATAAAAAGTATCTAAGGTACATGTAAATCTTTTAAATAGAGGTAGCAACTGATTTCCTTCTCAAACCCCATCCAGCAATAACCACATCTTCTTATTCAACCTACTCAACCATCCACCATAGGGATCTTTCCCTTTGCTAGATCCCTAATAATAAAATTTATAAGTGCACTGAAATTCATTATTGGGGATTGATTAAAAGACTAAGTAAGACACCACCAATGTACCTTAACATCAGTGCATAAAATATACAAGTGCACTCCATGAATTAAATAGGGTATAGATATAAACAACAATATATCACAAAAATACAAACATGTGTTGGGTCCTTAGAGACTAGCCCTACCTGCTTCAGCACCATGTCAGAAAGAAACCTCAATGGTCAGCCTGACACATTCCCCTTTAGGATATTCCCATACATGGATGACACACCCCTCAATAGGGATAGTCCAATACATGCTGACAACAAACCTAACACATCTGTCTTGGGGTATTTCCTTATAGGATCCATTGCATGCTCATCTGTAGAAGACAGAGACAATGAATATGATAAAAGATGAAAATGATAGATCAAACATCATGTTAATCCAATAGTATCATCATCATAGATAGCATTATTAGTGATAAACATGCATTAAAATAATCATGCCAGTAACCCATATAATACATGCCTGAAAATTAAGGGCTTTCTACCTCAGGTACAACGTTTATTGATGACAAGGGTTGACATCTGAATTTAATTTCACCACTGAATTCTAGAATAATTCTCATTTCAACATGATTTAGAATTATTTTCATATTCAATATTTAAAATTTGTAAAAAATATTAAATTATAACTGAATAAAATACCCCACAATCTTCAAAAACAAACTTAGGATTTAATATCTACTCATCGAGATGAACCCAACAGCACTGACGGCGCTTCAATCCAATCAGTATCAGGAAAGGTCTCAAAAATAGAAGTACGGAATAATAATAATAATAATAATAATAATAATAATAATAATAGTAGTAATATATAAAAGAGAGGTAGAGGGTGAGAAGTAAGGGGGAGTGAGGTGTCCGGGGGAGCGATTCTACCCCCAATGAATTGAGCAGTGCACCCCAATTGATATTTTATAATATTATTAACTTTTTTCATTTTATATATTACCTTTCTATACCATTTATATATGAATATTTGAATCCATGTGCAGTGAATAATTTCCTTCCTCCATATACATACTCCACTACCACTTCTAATATTTTAAATTATTATATTTAATAATTTTTTTCCTTTTCACTCTCATACTTAAGTCATCCGCCACACCCATAACACTTCATGTGTTTTTTTAAAAACCTCTCTAAAACAAATTTTATCATTCAAGAAATATATATTTAAAGTCATATATATATATATATACATTACATATATATACACACACCAACATATGCATATATACACTCACACACACATACACACATATATATATATATACACCATCACATATATATATATACATATATATATATATTTAACCCATATATATACACATTATATATATACACACATCTGTATATACATATATACACATGCACATGTATATATATACATATATATTTATCTCCTATATATAAACATTATATATATACACTAGCACATCTATATATATACATTTATATTTATCCCATATATATACACACACATTATAAATATACACACACTAAAATTATTTTCCCAATTTAATAATAATATTATTAAAAATAAATTTTATTATTATTAAATCACCCCCATTAAATACCACCATAAACATCTCAATAGTAACTTCCATTCAATATCGATAATAGTAAATAAATTTTTATTAACTACACACAATTTCATGTATTTAGCACAAGTAATAATATCACCATTATTACTTGTCCACCCATAAATATTCACCCTACAAAATTTTCCATTATAACACAATTATTAATTAAACATTTACACTTCCATTTTTTGAAAAAAATTATAATAATAATACAATTATTAATATTATTATTAACATTCAACAAAAATTCAGATACCGATTAATTTTTATTAGTTCAAACAAATCAAAATAATTGGATAAATTTGTTCACAATCATATATTATTCCTTTTTAATAAATATTTTAAACCAAAAATTAAAACTAAAAAAATGGTTCATAACAATTTCCCCATCACAATTCTTCTCATCCTTGAGAAGTTCTTCATATCATGGAGTCACTAGTCCCAACCATAGGAGTTTCCATATTAAAATTAAAACTTTTTTCAAAAAAATGAAATCAGTGCATTCAAATTCTATTTTAACTCATTGAATCCACCACATATACCTAGTGATAACTTAATATAAATTATTTATTAAATCCAATTAACTTTTTAGGTATATACCCAATTATATAAAAAATAAAACATAGATATCTCAACAACAAATGACATTCAAAGAAAGGAACACAGAAAACACTTACCTCCTATTCACATATCAAGTTAATATTACCAACATATACATGTAATTCATGGCTATAGATATAAACTCAAGCATAGAATACAATAAGCACAAATAAAAGAATACAAGAAAAAAATGAACCAAGAACATATCATAATTTCAATGGGCATTTAATTATTCTGGATCTATCTAATGAAAGAAACATGTATATATGGAATGTGAACCTATGTTCCTAGCATAATGTAGAAATGTACATTAAAACCCAATTATATAAGCATTTAAATATCATCGGGCAATGCCTTATATGTAATCATTTCTGCATAAATCACTACACAAGTCATAATTAAATTAATAACACATCCTAATATCACAATCCATAATGGTTAATTTAACCAATTATCATTTTTCTTTCAATTACCCATTCATTCATTGGCTTATATCTTAAGCCATTGTCATGCCAATTTTCACACCCATTTTATGTCAAATAATCACCAGTGATTCTATATTCCATTAATCTATTTTCTATGGTGAATATATCATAATAAATCACCTGATATTTCATTTCATTCTAAATCATAATTTAATCCATTATCCAACTCTTTTTTATTCAAGGATAGGCTCACCCTATGGGTAGCCACAAGATAGGTCTCAACACCATTGGATCCAGTGGGATCCAATGAATAGTCCAAATATGTGATCTATTATATTTTTTAATGTTCATATTGTGTTTTCAAAATTTTATAATATTTCATATACTTGAAAAAAATAGAAACAGACCATGTATCATTGTATTAGACCATCTACCTTAACTTGAGATCAAATAAATGCTTCAAATAGGTAATGCCAACAAAGGACAAAAGATATCATGATCATGAAGAAAACCTAGATCATGCAACATCAATATCAAAACCCAAAACAACTATGTTCAATATATTCCACTTCTAAAATGGAGAATAAGTGGAAGATAGGGGAAAACCCAATAAAAAAACTCACTGGGGATCAGACGCTTGATCGAGACATTCGGAAGGGAATAAGCACTACAAAATCATCTAGAGTTAACCTAGGGTCTAAGGAATAAGGATACACAATGAATTCATAAAATCGTATGTTTTTTGGGTTTAAAACAGCAGTTCATGAGGAATTCATGGCGTCAAATCCTTTCACATCATGAATATCTCGATTTTTGATGTACGCCCAAAACGGATTGACTTAGGTTAAAATAAACCTAATAGACCATTTCACAACATTAACTAGTTTCATGGAATGTAACCATTTCATGCCCTAAACTAGTTTATTATTTCTTCCTGGTAAAATTTACACATCATGTAACATGTTCACAGTGTGTAAAAGTCCCATAGACAGCTCTCAGTCCAACTTCTATAGAAGATACCAAACCACCTCCAAATCCTTTTAAACTCACAAAAACCCAATTATTCCCTTTTACATGTTTATACCCATACTTCATTAATTAAAAAAAATACATCCCCAAATTTTGGTCATTTCCCCCAGAAAATTCACAAAATCCCTAAAAAGGGACTTGACCACCAAGGTTTAAAGAAGAAGGAAAACCCAACTAAAATAGGTTTAACCAAAATTCAAAGTGGTATGTAACTATAATAGATAAGGTCTTATATAGGGTGAGTAGTTATAAATAATTTATTTTTTTTTACTATCCTACTCTTCTCTCAGTTCCTTTTTTGGTCAGAGAAAAGGGAATATTGTATGTTTCATCTTATATTTAGTTTCTAGATTGTTAGTTTTATTTTAATATTCTTGTTGTTAATCATTTATTCCTTCTTTAATTCTTCCCTATAAATGTGATATATTTTTTCAATATTGTTATAATGATTAATGAATATTTGTGTATTTATACACTACTACTATTACATGATTTACCATAGGGAATGGGAAGTGTTCTATATGAAGAATTAAAAAAAATAATCCAGAATAATAATGAATTATATGAATATATTAACATGTCTATCTAAATCCTTTATCATACTACTATTTATTTTGTATTCATTGGTTTTATATGTTGTCTCATTGAATGGATTCCACATGATGTATTATATTTTCATGAGAGTTTCTTCCATGTTATTCCCCATGAAAAATGGGATTTATTTTATAAATAATAATTAAAAAGGGAAATATATAATGTAAATAAGAAGTGGAATATGGGTATGACATCCTTGTTATATTTATATTTAATGATTTTATCATGAATATATGCTATTTAATTTAATGATAATATTTATCATAATAAATTTATATATGTTTTTAATGTTTCATTCTAATGATATTACTATACTAAAATATATTTACATATACTATAACATATTATTAAAAAATTATCTAAAAGCTTATGGAAATGGAAGTTAGGTGATGATAGTATTGACATGTAAATCTAGAATCCAAATTTAAGAAATATAAGGTACCTCAAGAATGAATATAAACAAGAGTGTAATATAAAATTATGATTAAATCATTAGTAAGTTCTTCTAGAGTTAGCATGAATAGTGAGTAATCTAGATTTATTAATCATTAATACTATAAATGTGAAAAGTGTTATAATATTGGTGCTTAAGTATTTAGTGAGTGTTTCTTGGTTTGAGTGGGCATATGGTATTCATATTAGGACAAATTTGATGTTATTATTTATGGTAAAAGTGTTAGGTTTGGTTCATAATTAGATAAGGGATGGTTTATCACTTTTTATAAGGAAGTTGGATTGGTCTTAGTGTAGAAAATGCTTGGAAGGATATGGTTTCATTCTAGGTTTTATAATTTTGGTATTGGGTAGCTATTAGTAATTGTTTATTATTGTTTCGGGATGGTTGTGTGGGTGATTATAAGCTTAAGTTGTGTCATAGAATTTTATATTAAATAACTAAATAATTTATTGAAGTAGAGTAATTGAATAATTAGTGATAGATAAATATTAATATGTCCCTTGTAGTATCTTTGTAGAGATGTATAGCATAGAGGATATTATTGGGGATTGTTAAATTATTATCTATTGCATAATTATTATTTTTATTGTGTGTTGTGGTTTTTCCTTTACTTTTTTATATGTGTTGGTCATTTAATTATTTTCATGTATGATTAATTTTTTATCTTCTCTCTTATTATATTGTTTGATACTATAAATTAGTGGGCTATAATTACTTGAGTGATAACATGTACACATATTCTTGGGTTGTGAGGGATTAAAAATTATGTCATGTACACATGGGAGGAGTATGGGAAATTATTATGATGATGATATAATGTTAGGATGATTGGAATAGGTTGAGAGTTGTGATTTCCTATTGTCCTACTAGTTATGATGATGTGATGATGTTGGAATGATTGGAACAGGTTGAGTATTGAACTTGTCTATTTTTATTACTTTTTATAATTTTTGTGGTTATGTAGTGGTATTTGTATTGATATCATTATAATAATCATAATATGTGATATAACTATTAAAATTATGGTGTTATGATTATGAGATTCCTTTTATTATTATAATTCTCGAGAATATGAATTTCCATCATTTACTTTTTCAGTATTTATCCTTCGATCTAATATGAAATAACTTTGTAGATGATGGAGTTTAATTTTAACATCGTGTGAAATATTACTTTTCTTATTATCTTAACCTATAATCTTTCCTTTCATAGTTGTTTCACACATTTCTATCCTGACACATCTATTTCAGATCAATATAGAACAACTTAGAAATATTATCCCACTGATTACTACCAAGTGATCACCCCTTTATAGTTTACTTGAACTATTTTTAAAGATAGGTCGATGGAGATTGGAGAATATACTGTTTGGGTATATGTATTGGAGCCTAGGGGGTCTTCATGCATTGTCTTGTATTATGTTGTACATGTTTCATGTAGAAAATGTTCGTTAATGGGAAATGTTAATTATTTAATTTATTTATTTAGATTTTATTTGTGAATGGTTTATTTTCCTTAGAATTTATGTGGTAAATTCCTCCCATTAGATTAATAGATACCCTGGGTGAAAGTAACTATCTCATAGCCTATTAAATGTAGGCTTTGTGGGTCACTCTAGTCTTCTCTTTTGAACCAATAGATGATTCAGTGGGTGTATTTCATGATAAGGCATAAGTTTTGTTTATAAGAAAAAAATATTAGGGCATAGAACTAAGAATATAACCACACATAACCACCTATTTCACCCTATTAGAGTGATCACCTCACATAAGGAGACCTGGTCATGGGAGGTTAAGCATGGAATCACCTCACATAAGGAAACCTAGGAAGGGAATCATGGGCATGATAGCAAAGTGTAAGATGCCCCTCACTATTTTAATGAGAAATTTAAAGGGTAATTTCTCGGGATTATAGAATATCTAGCTCAAGGGGAGAATAAGCTAATGAAATTACATAGCAACATGCATTGTTAAAGTGTGAATCCATGAAATTACTCCACTTTGATACAGTATCGATGGAAGTAAGTCAATAAATCTATAGTGCCTTGTTGGTGCCACTTCGTTAAATCTGACATAGTAACCATGTAAAAGTCCACACTAATATAATGTCATATTGGTTTCATCATTTATCTCTACTATAGTGATTCAATATTGATATAGTGCCCAAAAATTTGGTTTGGGGCCTTCGACCCCATACCCCTAAGTAAGGGAATTTTCTCCCCTATAACCCTTAGTGACAAAATTACGGAGGTTGAACCATGATATTTGTGGGGTAGTGTACAATATGGGATGTTAAAAGCTGGACCAACTTCATCCAATGGATCGGTTACACAATTCCTATACGTGGAATGGGAAAGTGGCCAAAAGTTGAAATGTCTTTATTCTGAAAATGGTGGTGAATACATTGGATGCAACTTTTGGAACTTTTTTAATAAGAATGGAATAAGACATTAGAATATGGTGCCTAAAACACCGTAGCAAAATAGTGTTGTGCAAAGGATGAATTAGACTTTGAAAGAGAATTCTAGATGCATATATTTACTTTGTGGAATTTCCAATGGAATTTGCTAGGAGGAACTTAGTACTGTAACATACCTTATGAGTATAAATCCAATATTGATGGTTGGGAAAGAACATTCAAAGGAGTTATAGTTTGGTAAATGACCAAAAGTTCACTTTATCAAAGTCTTTGGAAGTTTATTGTATGTGAATGTTGATTATAAGGATAGGTATGATCTTGAGTCTAAGTCCAAAGTGTATTTTCTCATTGGTTAAGGTGATGAGAACTTCAGTTTTCAATTATGGGATAAAGAAAAAAGACAATTCATTGGGATACAGGATGTTGAATTAAAAAAAGGGTTATGTGGATGGACTAGAAGTTGGTGGATAAATAAGTTTAGAGTAATGAACCGACAATCAAAATCTAAGTTAACTAGAGTAGGGATACTAAAAGATCTCAAATTCCAAGGAACTCAAATGAGAGTGTTTAAAGAACTGAAATTCTGGGAGTAATACCATCATAAGAGATGTTATAAATTTCATGAATGGATTAATCTTGAGTGAGAATACTGGAATTTAGGGATCTAGAAGATAGATCATAACTGAGAGGTATATGCCAGCCAACTAAATTGAGGATATCAATTAGATTTTGAATACTAGTTAAAATGTTTGGAACTGGAATGAACTTTCTACTCTTAATGGATTATGGGGAAATAGAATTCATGGAAGAAGAGAACACACTTAATGTTAGATGAAAAAATTTACATGAAGCAACCAGTAGATTTAAAAAAAGATGAAAACTAAAATTTGGTTTATAAATTGAAGAAAATAATTTATAGGCTAAATCAAGAACCACGACAATGGATTCATAAGTTTAATATATTTATGTTGTCAAAAGGATTAATGAGGTGAAATAGAGATCATTTTTGTTACTAAAATGAGTGGGATTATGAAACTTCCATCATACTTTTACTTTAAGTTAACTATATACTTATATATAGACCATATGGTGGACAGATATTGAAGATAAAGCATGATTTTTTCAGAATATTCAAGATAAAAGATCTTAAACATACCAAATAGATTTTGGAATAATTATTTAGAGATTTGGGAGATCTAGAACCTTGGTGTTATCTCAGAATGACTATATACAAAGGTTCATTGAAATATTTGGAATGAATTGATGAAATACCATCTCAACCCCTCTCACTAAAATTATATAAGTCATAAGAACTATAAATACCAGAAAATTTTCAGAACATAGCGAAAATTTTGTATGAATTAGTTATCATAAGTTTGATGTATGGTATGATTTTTACTCTATAATATATTTTGTTTTTTTTTGTGGGAGTTTTAAGAAGATTCATGGCACATCCAGGAAAGGAACACTGGAAGGATGTTAACTTAATCATTCAAAACTTGGAAGGATCTGAAGATACGGCCTTGTGCTTTGTGGTGGATAAAACTTTGAAGATATATTGATACTGACTTCACTAGTGATTTAGACACCCAAATTTGTGTTTACCTATGGAGGAATGGTGGGGATTTGGATTTCACAACTATAGAGGATTATTACTCTTTGTAAAATAGAAGTAGATTATATAACTACAATGAAATATGGGAAGTAAATGGTGTTGTTGAGGAATTTTCATAAGGATCTATGAAGAATTCAATAAGGTGAAGTTTTATTTTGTGACAATCAAAGTGCAATACACTTTACATGAAATTAAAATTTTCATACAAGGGAAAATAATATACACCTTAAGTATCATTTTATCCAGAACATTATATAGGGAAAAGAGTTGGAGTAATGAAATATAGTGGGAATCCAAAATCCATTAGAAATGTTCACCAAGTAAATATTTTGAGAAATTTTAAGGCAAATTCGTGACATAGTGGTAATTGGGTGAATAGAAGGGGAATATGGATGAATATTTATTGCTCCTCAAGAGTAAGGATGATTTTCCTAAGTGTTGATATTTTTTGAAGTGTCCCTAAAATAATTCTTCAAGTGGGATATTTTTCATAGGTGATTTCTATTTTAATTCACCATATTTTGTTCAATAGATTCATGACACAAGAATTTTGGTCACATAAATTTGGAGTGGAACATTGTTTAGATAGTAGAAACAAGATCTCTCTAGGGTAATTAAGGCCATCATAAGTTTTTATCTTCTGATGGAGTTATATTGGAGTGTTTAAAGTATGGAATTTTGGTAAAGTAAAGGGGAATCAATGTTGGTATATAAGATAAATCAGTCATGAAAAGTTGATCATAATTTTAGGGGAGTAAGTTTAAAATATTGATCATATAGCACTTACTATATAAGTGAGTGGGACCTCAGTGCTAAGTATTCTAGTGATATGAATTAATTTCAAGTGTATATATTATTTATAATTATTAATATATGTTTTAATTCTTATACTTATGATTATAATAATAAAAAATAAACAATAGTGTTTCTCCCATGAAAGTAAGACTCATTTCCCAAATCACATTAATATTGTTTCCCCCTTTTTATTTATATTCTTTTGTTGATTTTATTTTCCATTGTTTTGAATTTATGCATATGATTCAACATAAACATTTCAAAAGGTAAACTTTGTATAGTGGTTAGGGTGATAGGTGTTTCTATCACTAGTCCAATCAATCAAAGGAATCCTCTCAGGCGATCTAGTTATGTTTTACATCATCTGGTGGTCTTCTTCCATTAGGGTACTTCCATTTATCAAAGTTTGAAACTTCCAATGGTTTGATTGGAAGGAAATATACATGGATTCCTAATAATAGATACCCTCAGTGCAAGTCTATAACCCTTATCCCATTGAAGGTGGGCTTTGGGGGTCACTCTCATCTCCTCTCTCAACCCAATAGGGGTTTCAATGGGGGTGATTCATAATAATTCATGATGTCTATCTAAATAAAAAAGGAGGGTGGGACATAGATACAAGGGAATAAACTCCCATAACAACCATTTTTACCATAGTAGGGTGATCAACTCTTATAAAGAGACTTGAGCATAGAATCCAAGTGCATAATTCCCCTTGTGTAAGGACAAGCACGGAAAGGGTTGGGTGTGGAACAAAATCCTTCCACAAAAAAATTTCATCATCCAACTAAATCCTATAATACTCAGTGAAATTGAGCAATGATGGCTCAAAAAACTAAAAATGCTCAGTATTATGGAAATTAAAAAAAATGCAAGACTGGTTTATCCCCCCAACCCCTAGTGTTCCTATGTATGGTGATTAAGGAAAATATCACAATGTTATCATCATTACAAAAAATTACTAATTATGATATTATTATTCCCTTACATATGAACATGCATACAAGATAAGATAATGAAGGGTGTGTTGGGGGAGGACCAACTGTGAAACCACCAGAAGATAGAATGTTAATCTGCTAAAATATTTCACACAGTAGAGGTTTTACACTACAGAATTCAAAACACCAAAAATTTCCCCTGAACTTAGTGTATCGAAAGATGGGAAGACTTGGCATATAACGACCTATAATTTTATCAATGGAAATTCCCTAATTATAATTATGTAAAATAGTATAAATCACAAAAATAATATATAGAAACTAATAAAATATTATCCTTATAAATGAATAATGATACATTAGTCATCAAACAAACCAATAATAATGCCAAATATTAAAGTGGGAAAATAAATATAAAATAATATAATAATAATAGAAAACTTTGGATCTTCTTTAACCAACAGAATGACCACACTCATTAACAAAGTTGAATAAATAAAACATAATGTTAATAATAAAATATTCATTTAAATTTTGAAATTATATATAACCATGGAATAAAATAAAATTGAATGATGAATGGAATAAGAAGTATTTATAGGAAGTATTAAACCTTATGACCATTATAAATATGACAATTAGGAATAGTAATTTAGTCCCTAGAATAGTAACCTCACCTATGAAAGTATAAATATAATTCAGTAATCTTAAAAATGAAAATATGATATATTTATTTCATGGAATAAGTAAATAAATATTTTAGAAAGGATAAATTAAGTGTCGGTATTTTTGTAAAAAGTAAATATTTATTTACAATTTTATAATTAATATAATGATTTAAAAGAAAATTTATTTTTTAAAATATATTAATAAATTATTATTTTGTTTTCTTATAATTATAAGATAATTTTATGATACTTTAATGTATTTTTTAAAGTGTCATAAAATCGGTTATAATATTAAAATCGATACTTTTTTAAAAAATGATGATTTTAATTAAAAATTAAAATTATAATATTTATAATATTATTTTCATAAAATATATTACATTTTTCAAATCTATATAGTGAAAAATGATTATAGTGAATTTTTTGTATTTTTCTAAAATAGTTGAAATTTTGGTGAATAGTGAAATATTGTAATTTACGGAATAAGCTAAATATATGAATTTTTTAGTCATGGTAGATGTATGTATGATGTAAGAACCATTATATAGAACCATAATTCATTATTTAATATGTTTATTTATAATTATAGACACTATTGATAGTCTTGAGCCAAAATAGTAAACTAATGAAAAAAATAATCAAAAAACACCTCTCTCCTCCCCTATAAATACCACACCTCGCCACCACTTCTCCTTACACCTTCTAAGACATGTATCTTGTCTAAATTATTCCTAATTCCATTTTTCGGCCTCTTAAACATGTCTATAATCTTCTCGTCTCATCAAAATACTAAACCCAATTGCCTTAAGGAGGCTCTTAATGAGACAATATTCCAGAGGTAAAATCCTCCACCTTTCTCTTTTAAATTCATTATTTGTTCTACATCATCCTTTACTCCACTATCCAAAGTTACATGATAACTCTAGTATCATATATAAACTATATTACTATTATTTTAATGGAATATCCATCATCAAATCACTTCTATTCTCATTTTATTCTAAAAATGAAAACATTGTCTATGAGGTTTTGATTTATAGACTTCGTGGATGATGAGTTTTCGTTTTCCATTACCGCCTTAAAGGATAGTCATAAAACAATTATTATGGTTAAATAATATTTAAATATGTATATTATATCATGTTTCATGTTCTATAACTAATATATATATACATAATATTAAATAATAAAACAAACAAATTCATGATGATCGAAAAATCTCCAAAATAAACTAAACATTTATCATTAACATTCTATTTAATTAATCATCCTTATACCATAAATAAAAATTATATATGGGGAAATTTAAAAAAATAGGTACATAAATATCATATAATTCCACTACTAGATTTTTTCTCCTATTTGAAAATAACCCCCATAATTAAACTCAGGGGAACCGATCATAAATTCATGAAACGAACACTCCTTGAATAATGAATTTAAACATTATAACACGCCATAATGTCCATAAATTAACTTAATAAAATTATAATAAATAAAATATATTATTAATAGGTTATAAATAAAATTATTAATGAATCTAATTAGAATGTCCAGGACACTAAGTGAAAGTGCAGAACACATTCAGACCTAAGGTAAGGGATCTCTCCAAACCTCCGTTTTTTTTCTTTGGGTTGAACTTTCTCTCTATTTAAACCAATTTAATAATTCATTATTATTTTTTACATATTACAAATTATCTTTATATAATCAAAACTTATGTATCCAGATCATTTCATTCTTATTTTATGGGGAAATACATATTTTAAAAGTTTTCCTTTTTATTTCCTCCTAATAAGCAAACCCGATTAAAGGGAACCCCCCAATTTCTTACCACTTTCAACTACACTCCATAATATGTTTTAAGACACCATTTTTTTCTGAAATAACTCATTTAATCATTAAAAACTATCTTAGTTCCTTTTTTCTTTTATATAAAAAATTATGTTTTTTCCTCTTTAAAGTATCTTTAATATTTTCCCTTAAACCACACTACAGTGGATCATTTATAAAGTTTCTTAAATACTCTTTTTATATGTTTTTACTTCTTTTAGACATCATTTATCATGATATATTCATATTTTACATTATTAATGTCCATTTATGATTTAAATCCATTCTTTCATGGACACCATTATGATACACCCATTGGTTATGCCTTATCACATGATTATGATACCCATTTCTTTCCATGGGTAAATGTTATGTGTATTCCTTATGTTTGATTCTTTAAGTGGCACACATATGAATGAAAATGTTATTATGGGTGACCCCAGATATCACTCCAATTAATTGGGTAATTTTTAGTTTCATGAGATGTCATGTATGTGATTAGGGAGTAAACCTAATCCATTATGGGACTTTGTCCACCATGTGATATATTCTTGGATGTTATCCTAGACTCATGCTTATTTCATGTTGTATGTTTCTTCCACAATAATATATTTCCATTATCATATGATTCTATGTTATATGAGATATTATTCCTTATTTTTATTCATGTTTCGTGCATTTTTATGTTATCATGTTATGCCTTCTAACTCATATGTTATGCTTTATTCCTATGTTTATTCCCTTACTAGGATTTTTAGCTCTTTTATTTGTTCATGTATTCCCCATGTTATCCTATGCAGTTATAGGATCTCAAATGGGGTTATATCTCATTATGGAAGATTAATAAATATACTTTTAGTATAGTTCCATATTTTTGGTATAATGTATATAATTTTCCAAAGACACAATAGTTTATGATCATTGGTTTATATTTGATGGTTAATTATGCTTAAAATCATGTAATAATATGTGTAAAGTTTTAGGGTCATTATAGTTGGTATCAGATAATGGTCTAGTTATTTTTTGGGAATATGAATATAAAACATTATTAATAACCCAAGGGATAATTCTATCACCGTGGATAACCTAGATTGAAACTTAAGGAATCATAAGTTAGGATATACTTTTCATTTATAAGTTTATCCTTCTGTTTTTAAAGTTGAATTTTTATATTCTTATTATCTAAGTATTAACCCCCCTCCCTAATTGTACTTTATTTTTCTTATTTAATGGATATAAATAGGAGAATTCATGCCAACAATCAATGTCATAGTCAATATGATGATTTCCCTAATGAGATGACAAATTTGATGGAAATGGGAGCCTAGAAATTCATGACAGTATTGGATCAACTAGCTCAAGTTATGAATAATAATTTGAATCATGTACAAATCCCTCATTCTCCTAATAAATATAAGGTTCCATTTGAATACTTTATTCAACACAGGCCTCATATGTTTATTGGATCTTCTAATCCACTTATCGTGGAAAATGGATTAAATCCATTGAAAATATATTCTATTTCATTCATTGCTCAGAAGAATAGAAATTCATACCAGTGACTTATCATTTTGATTGGGAATAGGATTAGTGATGGAAACTTATCAAACACACAAATTCTAAGGAGGAAATTGATTCAATGAATTGGGAAGGATTTAAGAAAATATATTTCAATAAATAGTTTTCCTGAAATCTTAATCTTAATATAGAGAGGGAGTTCATCAGAATGAATAAAAATGAAGATTAGACTATCGGGGCATATGAAGAAAACATTACAAGACTTTCAAGATATTCCTTTGTATTTTTCATGAACACCGAAAGAAAAGTGGATCGCTTCTTTAGTGGACTAAATCCCATTCTGAAAAAAGCATTGGTGATTCAAAACATCAACATCTATGAGTAGATTTTCTATTGTTCCCTTAAGTTTGAAATAGAGATCGAAGAATCCCAGTGGACTTGTGGGGCCCGAGATAAAATTAGAAAAATGGATTTTGACTTGGTAGGATGAATAGATAAAACCCATGATGTAAAGAAAACCCAATATCATATGTGTCAATAGTGTTGGAAGAATCATCTTGGGAACTATCTAAAGGGAACCAGTAGATTCTTAAAACAATAAGATAGGGGAATTAGGATAATTATTTCCAAATGGATTTAAAGAATCACACTAATGTTGAAGAAAAAAGGAATGTTGAGAACAACACACATCCTTTTGTGCAGTGTTTCAATTGTAATAAATGTGGCAATTATATGAGGAAATTTCCTAATCTAAGGGTTTTTAGAGGCAATAAACCACAACAACCTCCAAGGTAGTAAGGAGCGGAATATTTTATCACTACCACTGAGGTGGATCATGAAAATGATATGGTGATAGGTATGCTAGTTATTCATTCAATAATAGAGAACATAATTTTTTATTATGGTTCTACACATTCTTTCATATCTTGCAAGTTTAGTAGAGTTATTAAAACACCACTAAAAATATAAAGGTTGAGTTATCTATTAGAATAGAAAAAGGGGAAAATAATTCATCCATTGTATATAACTCCACCCGGTTAATTTTTGTGGACTGAACCTTCATTAAAATATTTTCTTACTTCCTTTGGTGGATTATGATACTATATTGGGAATGGATTGGCTATCTTTATATAAATCCAACATCAACTATTGGGAAAGGGAGATCACTCTTCACATCCCAAGAAATCCTCCAATTATATACAAGTGTAAGGAGGATAATGAATCTTCTTAAGAATTACCATCTCAATTGTGGATATTATTTCCTTATGGAAAATCATATCTAGCTCAAATGATTTTGAAAAAGGAGAAAATCATGCATGAAGACCTTCCTATTGTGTGGGACTACATAGATGTGTTCCTCGGAGAATTTTCTGGTCTTATTCTTGACCAAGAGGTTGAGTTCTCAATCATACTTATTTTTTGATCTCTACCTATATCAAATACTCCTTATATAATAGCCACCATTGAGTTAGAATAATTGAAGAAGAAATTACAAGAGAATATGAAGAAGGGATTTATATGCCCGAGTGCTTCACCATGGGTGTGTCGGTCCACTTCATCAAGAATAAGTATTGATCGATGTGCCTCTGCATTTATTATCATGAAATTAACAAAATCATGATAAAAAAAGTATCACTTACCATATATAGATGATTTGTTTGATCAACTACATGTGGCCCAGTATTTCTCTAAAGTGGATATCTGGTTAGGATATCACCAATTAAAGGTGAGGAAGGAAGATATTCCCAATACTGCCTTTCTAATGAGGTATGGAAACTATGAGTTCATAGTGATTCCATTTTAAATCACTAATTCTCTATAAATATTCATTTAATTAATGAATAGAGTCTTTAGAGATTACCTCAATAAATTTTTGGTAGTATTTATCAATGATATTTTGATATACTCCCAGAGTAAGGAGGAACATGAGGAGAATTTTAATACTATGATAAAGACTTTTTGAAAGAATAAACTTTATGAAAAGTATATTAAATGTGATTTATGGATTGAGGAAGTATCATTTTTGGGTCATGTTATCACCAGTAATAGAATATTCGTAGACCCTTCCAAGAAAAAGGAAATCGAAGAGTGGCCCAGGACAACATCAATAACAGACATCAGTAGTTTAAAAGGTCTATATGGGTATTATAGATGATTTTTGAAGAACTTATAATGATTATAAACCCCACTAACCAATATTATTCAGAAGGGAGTAAATTTTTTATGGACTAATTAATGTGAAAAATGATTTAAATATTTGAAAAAGAGGCTCATCACTGCACCAGTACTTACACTATTGACAAGTGGGGACTTCTTAATGGTATGAAGTGATGCTTAAAATAATTTATTAGGATGTGTACTAATGAAAAATAATAAATTGATCACATACACCTCAAGATAGTTGAATGTTCATGAGAAAAACTATCTCACACATGATCTAGAGTTGGAAGTTGTGATCTTTTATTGAAAATCCAATGGCATTATCTCTATGGGAAGAGGTATGAGATATATACTGATCATAAGAGCCTAAAATATATATTCACATAAAAGTTGCTTAATATTCACCAGTGAAGATGGTTAGAGCTCATCAATGATTATGACTTCTTAATCCACTGTCATCCAGGTATAGTAAATAAAGTGGCGGATTCTCTAAGTAGAAAGGATCCTACAACATTATCAATGATCAGAATTGAGAAGGATCCAATCTTATTATACTTTTAAAGGATGGACATGGGAATAATTAAGGAATTAACATAATAAATTATTTATCAAATTATTTCTCAACCATCCATTTTGGAGAAAATAGAGGATTCTCAAAGAGATGATGTGTAAATTTAGAAAAAAAAGTGGAAGCTATAAGAAAATAGGAAATCATCAAATTTCAAATTTTCTGAGGAGGGGTTCATAAGATTTCAGTCATGAAGATGTGTACAATAAAAAATTGAGATAAATAAGGGATTTTCAATTATGTACATAGCTCAACCTTCTATATTAACTCAGGTATCACAAATATATATCTAGATCTCTGAGAGCACTATTGGTGGGACAATATAAAGAAGTAGATCACTGAATATATATATCAAAGTTCCCGGTATGTCATCAAGTGAAGGATTAAAGACAAAATTATAAGGGGAAGATGAAACTATTACCCATACCAACATGAAAATGGGAAAACACCATCATGGATTTTTTTTCATTGGACTTCCAAAGACTTATAGAGGAAATAATGTTATATTGTTCATTGCAAATCTCCTTACAAAGATAGATCACTTTATCACAATTAGAGAGGATTTCACACTCAATCAACTTGTATGGATATACAAAAAATAATTTTTGAGGCTACATGGAGAACCATCATTAATAGTATCTGATGAAGATCAGATATTTACCTCTAATTTATAGAAAAAATCCTAACAATCTTTGAACAATAAGTTGAACTTCAGTACGGCTTATCATCCTCAAACTGATGGCATATTTAAATGTACTATTCATACACTAGAAGACATGTTGAGAGCATGTTCTATGGATTTCAAAGGATTATGGGACCAACATCTTCAACGGTTCGAGTTATCTTACAAAAAAAATTCTACTCAAGCATCCAAATGGCCCCATATGAATCCCTTTATGGGAAAATATATAGAACACCTACATGCTAAGATGAATTCAATGAACATAAGATGTTGGGACTTGAAATAGTCAATGAAATGGTAGAAAAGGTGAAAACCATCTAGTAACACATCATGGAAGTCCAAAGTCGATAGAATATCTATGTAGATAATCATCGACCAGACTTAGAGTTTGAATATGGAGACATATTATTCCTCTGTATATCTCTATGGAAGAGATTTATGAGATTTTGGAAGAAATTAAAGCTAAGTCTTAGGTACATCATCCCCTTAGAGATTCTTGATCATGTCAGATTCATGACCTATCGACTATCACTTTCACCAACCATGTCTTGAGTACATGATTTATTTCATGAATCCCTATTAAGGAACTACATACCACTAAATCTGGAGGTGGTACAGCTATAAAATGATCTCTCTCATGAGGAGCAACTGATGAAGATCTTGGATCATTGAGATAAAGTTGAATATAAAAAAACTACTCACCTGGTAAAAGTACTATATAGGAACCACAAATATGAATAGGTGACATGGGAACCAAAAGAAGCGATGATGGAGAAGTACAATCGCATGTTTTAACCTTAGTATGTAAAGAGAAATTTCAAGGGAGAAATTTTATAAGGGGGAAGAATGTAATGACCAAGAATTTTATCAATGGAAATTTATTTCTTATAATTATGTCATATAGTATAAATCACAAGAATCAAATAGATAAACCAATAAAATATTGTCCTCATAAATTAATAATGATACATTTGTTAGAAAAAAACAATAAGAATGTCAAATATTACAGGAGGAAAATAAATAGAAAATAGTATAATAAGAATATAAAATTTTGGATCTACTCGATCCATGAGAATGACCATACTCACAAAAAAAGCTGTAGAAATAAAACATAATGTTAGTAATAAAATATTCATTTTAAATATGAAATTATATATATCCTGGAATAAAATATAAGTGAATCATGGATGGAATAATAAGAATTTATATGAAGTAGTAAACCCTTATGACCATTAGAATTATGACTGTTATGAATTGTAATTTAGTTGTGAGAATATTAACCTAATCTATGAAAGTATAAATAAAATTTAGGCCTCTTAAAAATAGAAATATGATATATTTATATCATAGAATAAGTAAATAAATGTTTTAGAAATGATAAATTAAGTGCAGTTATTTTTATAAAAAGACAATGATTATATAAAATTTTATAATTAATATAATGATTTAAAAAAAATATTTTCATAAAATAGATACATAAATTAATTTTTTTCTTATAATTACAATATAATTTTATGATACTTTAATTAATTTTTCAAAGTGTCATGAAATCAGTTATAATATTAAAATAGGTATTTTTTTAATAAATACTTATTTTAATTTAAAATTAAATTTCTCATATTGAAAAAATTATTTTCATAAAATGGATTCCATTTTTGAAATATAAACATTGAAAAAAAAATTCATGATTTTTTGGCATTTTTCTTGAATTGTTGAAATTTTGGTGAATAATGAATTATGATAATTTACAGTATATACTAAATACATGAATTTTTGAGTCATGGTTGATATGTGGATGATATAAGAACCATTTTATAAAACTCTACATTATTTTATATATTTAGTGATAATTACCAACACTATTGATAGTATTTATCCAGAATAGTAAACTAATGAATAAAATAATCAAAAAACACCCCTCTCATACCCTATAAATACAACCCCTCGCCACGTATTCTCCCCACACATTATAAGCCCTATAGACTATCTAAATCCTACAAAATTCCCTTCCCAATCATATTCCCCATGTATAGGAGCTTTTGGTCTCAACAAAATACCAAACCCAATTGCCTTAAGGAGGTTCTCAAGGAGACAATATTCAAGAGGTAAAATCCTCCATCTTTCTCTTTTAAATTCATTCTTACTTCTACCTCATACTTTCCTCCACTATCCAAAGTTACAAGATAACTCTGGTATCATATATATAATATAATATTACTTTCTAAATATAATATCCATCATCAAATCTCTTTTTTTCTCCTTTTATTCTAAAAATGAAAACATCATCCGTGAGGTGTCGATTCACTGTCTTCATGGATGATGAGTTTTCTTTTTCCATTAACGCCTTCAATGCAGGTCATAAAACCATTATTATGGTTAAATAATTTTGAAATATATATATTATATATTTTTTCATGTTCTATAACTAATATATATATATTTGTGTGTGTGTGTTCATAATATTAAATAATAAAACAAACTAGTTTGTGATGATCAAAAAACTGCCAAAATAAACAAAATGTTTATCATTAACATTATATTTAATGAATCATCATAATACTAGAAAGAAAAATGTTATATGGGAACATTTAAAATTATGTAGGTGCATCAATATCATATAATTTTACTTAATTATTTTTTCTCCCATTTTACAAGAACTCCCATAATTAAACTCAAGGGAACCCGTCATAAAATCATGAAACGAACACTCCCAGAACAATAAAATTAAACATTATAACCCATAGAAATGGACATAAATTAACTTAATAAAATTTTAAAAAATAAAATACATGATTAATATTTTCTAAATTAAATTATTAATTAATCTAATTTGATTATATAGTACATTAAGTGCAAATTAAAAACACATTCGGGCATAAGGTAAGGGATCAATCAAAACCTCCATTTTTCCTCCGTGTTAAGATTTATCTCTCTTTACACGAATGTATTTATTAATTATTATTTTTAAAATATTATAAATTCTATTTATATGTTCCAAACTTATGTATATAGATCAATTCATTATTTTTTTCTACGGAAATACGTATTTTAAAAGGTTCCCTTTCCAATTCAGCCTGATAAGCAAGCCCGATTAAAGGGAACATCCCAATTTCTTACACATTTTCAAGTACACTCCATAATATATTTTAATACACCATTATTTTTCTAAAATAACTCATTTAATCATGAAAAACTATCTTATTTAATTTCTGGTTTTAAAAACAAAATTATGCCTTTGTCCTCTTTAAAGCCTCTTTAATATTTTCCCTTAAATCGTACTAAAGTGACTCATTTCTAAAGTTTCTTAAATAATATTTTTTTATATATTCACTTAATTTCAACATAATTTATCATGATATATACATATATTAAATTATTGAAGTACGTGTATTATTTAAATCCATTCTTTCATTCACACCATTTTGATACACCCATTGGTTACGCCTTATGACATGATTACGATGCCAATTTATTTCCATAGGTAACCCTTATGTATATTCCTTATGTTTGATTCTTCATGTGGCATGTATATTTATGAACATGTTATGATGTGTGTTCCCAAATATCAATCCAATTAATTGGGTAATGTTTAGTCTCATGAGACGTCATGTATGGGATTAGGTAGTAAACATAATCAATTATGGGACTTTGTCCACCATGTGATATAGTCTTGGAAGTTAGCATGGACTAATTTTTATGTCATGTTGTATGTTTATTCCACACTCCTATATCTCCATGATCATATAATTCCATGTCCTATGTGTTATGATTCCTTGGGTTTATTCACGTTCCATGACTTTTTATGTCATCATGTTATTTCTTCTAACTCATGTGCTATGATTTATTCCTATGTTTATTCCTTTACTGGGATTTTTAGCTCATCACTTTGTTCATGTATTCCCCAGGTTATCCTATGTAGTTATAGGATCTCAAAGGGATCTAGGGGATCATTATTTAAGATTAATAAATATATGTTTCATTCTAGTTCCATGTTTTCAATTTAATGTATCTAATCTTGCAAAGACACTAGATTTTATGATCTTTGGTTTGTATTTGAGGGTTAATTATGCTTAAAATCATGTAATAATATGTATAAAAGGATAGGTCACTATAATTCATATCAAAGAAAAGTATAATTATTTTTTGATATTTGGACTAGAAAACTTTAGTAATAACCTTAGGGATAATTCTATCACCATGGATAACCTAGATTGAAACTTATGGAATCACAATTTAGCATATACTTTCATTTATAATTGTATCCTTATATGTCCAAAGTTTCCTTTTTATATTATTATTAGATGATTATTCAATCCCCCCCCCAATTTTATTTTCTTTTTTCTTAGTTAATCGATGAAAATAGGATAACTTTTTCCAACAATCAATGTGATAGGCAATGTGGTGATTTCCCTAATGATATTCAAATATGATGAGAATAGGATCCCAGAACTTCATGAAAATACTAGATCAACTATCTTAAGTTATGAATAATAACTTGAATCATGTGGAATTCCATCCTTCTCCTAATAAATATAAAGTTTTATTCAAATACATTAGGCAAAAAATTCCTCCTATATTTAGTTGATCTTCTGATACCCATTTTGTGGAATAATGGATTAACTTCATTCATAAGATTTTATTTATCCCTCAACTCTTAGAAGAATAGAAATTAGTGATGTTGGTTTATAATTTTGATGTGGAATCTGATCAATGGTGGACACTAATCAAAAACACAAAGTCAAAGTAGGAAATTGATTCCATGGATTGGGAAGGATTTAAAAAAATATATATTTTTCAATAAATATTTTTCCTGAACTCCCAACCTTAATATGGAGAGGGATTTCCTAGAATTAAAGAAAAAGGAATACAATTCTATCAGGTGAAATAAAGAAAACTTTACAAGACTTTCATGATACACCTCTGTCTTTGTTATGAACATTTAAAACAAATTGGATTGCTACTTTAGTGGACTAAAGTCTAGTCTATGAAAAGAATTGGTGAGTTGAGACTTTTATATCTATGAGGAGATTGTTCATTGTTCCCTTTAGATTGAAATAGAGATCGAAGAATCTCAGTGGTCACATGGTCCCACATATAAAAAAGAGGAAAATGGATTTTGACATGGGAGTTTCCAAAGATAAAACCCATGATGGAAAGAAAACCCAGAGTCCTATATGTCAAAAGTGTGGGAAGAAGCATTCTGGGAACTATCTAAAGGGAACCAAGTGATGCTTCAAATGTGGAAGAGAGGGGAATCAGGCTAATTATTTCTAAAGGGATTTAAAGAATACCACTAATGTATAAGGATAAAGGAATTTTTAGACCAACACTTAGCCTTTTTTGTAATGTCTCAACTACAAGGAACATGGGTATTATAAGAGATTATTCCCTAAGCAATGGGTTGTCAGAGGAAATCAACAAAAAAAACCTCCAATTCATCAAGGAAGGTAAAATGTTATCACTACTACTGAGGTGGATCCCAATAATGATGTGGTGATAGGTATGCATGTTATTCATTCAAGAATATAAAATTTACTTTTTGATTCTGTTCTTACAAATTCATTCATATCTTGTAATTTTAATAGGTCAATTCAAAACCCACCTCAAAATATGAAGGTTGGGTTATCTGTGAGAATAGAAAATGGGAAAATTATTTCATCCAAAGTCTATAAATCCACCCTAGTTAATGTTTGTGGACTAAACCTTCCAATGAATCTTGTTTTACTTCCTCTGGGGGAGTTTGATGCTATATTGTGCGTGGATTGGCTATATTTTTATAAATACAACATCAATTGTCAAGAAAGGGAGATCACTCTTCACATCCATAGGAATCCTACAATTATGTACAATTTTAAGGAGTAGAATGAATATCCTTCCGAATTATCATCTTAATTGTAGATAATATTTCCTTATGAGTAATCATATCTTACTCAAATTATTGAGACAAATGAGAAAATCATGCACTAAGACATGCACATTGTGAGGGACTAAATTGATGTGTTCCCTGTATAATTTCTTAGTCTTAATCCTAACTGAGAAGTTGAGTTATCAATTGTACTTATTCTTGGATATTTTCTTATATCAAATACTCATTTTAGAATGGACACAATTTAGTTGGAAGAACTGAAGAAGTAGTTACAAGAGAATATGGACAAGGGTTTTATACACCCAAGTGTTTCACCTTGGGGTGCACCGGTCCTCTTTCTAATGAATAAGGATGGATCACTGTTCCTCTATATTTTTTATTGTGAACTTAAAAATCGTGATAAAGAACAATTATCCCCTACCATAGACAGATGGCTCGTTCGATAAACTGTGTGGGGACAAGTATTTCTCTAAAGTGGATCTTCAGTAAGAATATCACTAATTAAATGTGAGGAAGGAAGATATTCCCAAGACTTACTTTTAAATGAGTTATGGACACTATGATTTCATAGTGATTCCCTTTCTACTCACTAATGATCCATAAATATTCATGTACTTAATGAGTAGATTCTTTAGATATTACCTCAGAAAATATTTGGTACTCTTTATCAATGATATTCTGGTATACTCCAAGACAAAGGATGTACACGCAAATAATTTGAATATTATTCTAAAGACTTTGATAAAGGAAAAACATTATGAAAATTATAGTATATTTGAGTTCTATATAGAGGAAGTATCATTCTTGGGGCATGTTATCACAGTAAATGGAATGTTTGTGGACCCTCCCAAGATAAAGGCAAACAAAGAGTGGCCCATGGAAACATCTATAATAGAGATCCGTAGTTTCCTTGGTCTAGTTGGTTACTACGGAAGATTATTTAAGAACTTATCATGATTTTCAAACCCACTAACCAAGCTGACTCTAAAGGGAGTAAATTTTTTTGGGACCAATGAATGGGAAGATTGCTTTAAAGATTTGAAAAAAGGATTATCACTACACTAGTACTTACACTACCAACAAGTGGGGAACTCTTTGTGGTATATAGTGATGCTTTAAAGAATGGATTAGGATGTGTACTGATGAATAACAATAAATTTATACCCTATGCATTAAGGCAGTTGAAAGTACATGAGAAAAAATGTCCCATTCATGATATGGAGTTGGCAGCTATGATCATTGTGTTAAAAATCTGACGACATTATCACAATGGGGAGAAGCGTGAGATATATAATGATCATAAGATCCTAAAAAATTTGTTTATAAAGAAGGATATTAATATGTTCCAGAAAATATGGTTAGATCACATCAACGATTATGACTTTTCAATCCACTGCCATCATGGTTGAGAAAATAAATTGGTAGATGCTCTAAGCGGAAAGGATCTTGAAACATTATCAATGATGAGAATTTAAAAGGGTCCAATATACTTATAATTACAAAGGATGGAGAAGGGAATCATTAAGGAAGGAATATCATCAATCCTTTCTCAAATGATTTCTCAACCATCCCTTTTAGAGAAAATAAAGGATTCTCAAAGAGATAATGTGGAAATTCAAAAAAAGTAGAAACTATAAGAAAGGTGAAATAATTAGAGTTAAAATTTGATGAGGAAGGATTCATAATATTTGGGTCACAACTATGTATACCATTTAATCCTGAGATGAAGAAAGAGATTTTGAATGATTCACATAGCTCAACCTTATCTATTCACCCAAAGAGAACAAATATGTATTAAGATCTCTAATATTACTATTTTTGGGACAATATGAAGAAGTAGATCACTTAATATACATAAAATTTCCTTTTATGTCATCAAGTGAAGGCTTAAAGACAAAATTCTAAGGGGATGATGCAACCATTACCCATACTAATATAGAAATGGGAAAAAATCACCATGTATTTTTTCCCCAGAATTCCAATATCCAGAGGAAATAATGTTATATAGATCATTATAGATCATCTTAAAAAGACATATCACTTTATCATAATTTTATAGGACTTATCACTTGATCAACTTTCATATATATACATAAAATAAGTAGTGAGACTGCATGGATTACCATCATCAATTGTATCCGGTCAAAATCTAATATTTACCTCCAAGTTATAAAAAATCTTCAAAATTCTCTCAACACTAAGCTAAAATTCAGTTTGGATTATCATCATAAAGCTAATGTAAAATATGAACGGTCTATTTAGACACTAGAAGACACATTGAGAGTATGTTCTATAGACTTCAAAGGAGGATAGGACCAACATATTCCACTGGTTGAGTTCTCTTGTAACAATAGTTTCCATTTAGTATCCAAATGGATCCATACAAATACCTTTATGGGAAAAGATATATAACACCTTCATGTTGAGATGAACTTGTTGAATATAAGCTTTTGGGACCTAAAATGGTCGAAGAAATGGTAGAAAAGGTGAAAACCATTCAGAAACACATCAAGGAGGTCCAAAGTTGAAAGAAGATCTATGTAGATAATCATTAACAGTAGTTAGAGTTTTAACTTGGAGACATGGTATTCCTCCTTATATCTCCATGGAAGGGATTCATGAGATTTGGGAAGAAATAAAAGCTAATCCCCAAGTACATTGGCCCCTTTGAGATTCTGGATCATGTTGGAGATGTGGCATATAAACTAGAACTTACAACAACCATGTCTTAATTGCATGATGTATTCCATGTATACCTATTGAGGAATAACATACCATATCCCTCATATTTAGTAAATCTAAAGGTGGTATAGCTAGAAAAATTATCTCTCTTATGAGGAGTATATGGTGAAGATATTAGACCATAGAGATGAAGTTCTATGCAACAATAATACTCACATGGTCAAAGTATTATGGAGGTACCATAAATAAAAATAGGTTACATGGTAAATGGAAGAAGTGATGATGGTGAAGTACTCTCTCCTGTTTTCACCTTAGTATGTAAATCTAAATTTTGAGGGTGAAATTTCATAAGGGGGGAAGACAGTAACGACCCAGAATTTTATCAATGGAAATACCCTTCTTATAATTATGTCATATAATATAAATTACAAACATCACATAGAGAAACCAAAAAAATATTACCCTCATAAATGAATAATTCTACATTATTCAGAAAACAAACCAATAAGAATTCCAAATATTACAATAGGACAATAAATAAAAAATAATATAATAATAATAGGAGAATTTGGATCTTCTCGATCCACCAGAATGACCATGCAAATGAAAAAAGCTGTAGAAATAAAACATAATTTTAATAATAAAATATTCATTTTAAATATGAAAGTATATATAACCTTGTAATAAAATTGAAGTGGATGGTGAATGGAATAAGAAGTATTTATAGGACGTAGTAAATCCATATAACTGTTAGAAATGTGACTGTTGGGAATAATAATCTGGCTGCTAGAATAGTAACCCCACCTCTGAAAGTATAAATAAAATTTAGGAATCTTAAAAATGAGAATATTATATATTTATATCATGGAAAAAGTAAATAAATTCTTTAGAAATGATAAATTAAGTGTTATTATTTTTATAAAAATTAAATTTTTATTTACAATTTTATAATTAATATAATTATTCAAAAGAAAATTTATTTTCTTAAAATAAATTCATAAATTATTATTTTGTTGTCTTATAATTATATTATAATTTTATGAGGCTTTAATTAATTTTTCAAAGTGTCATAAAATCAGTTATAATATTAAAATCAGAATTTTTTTAATATATGATGATTTTAATTAAAAATTAAATTTCTTATATTTAGATAATTATTTTAATAAAATGGAGCCATTTTTTTAAATATAGACATTGAAAAATGGATACAATTATTTTTTGGATTTCTCTAAAATAGTTTAAATTTTAGTGAATAGTGAAATATGGTAATTTATGGTATAAGCTAAATACATGAATTTTTTAGTCATGGTTGATGTATGCATGATTTAAGCACCATTATCATGAACTTTCCTTGATTATTTAATATATTTAGTGATAAGTATCAACACTATTGATACTCTTGATCCAAAAATAATAAACTAATGAATAAAATAATCAAAAAAACACCCCTCTCCTGCCATATAAATACCACCCCTCGGCACCTCTTATCCTCACACCTTATTAGCCTTGTAGAGTTTTTAAATTATTCCCAATTAATTTTCAAATCCTCTTCCCCTTTTTCAAGAGCTTCTGGTATCGACAAAAGATCAAACCCAGTTTCCTTAAGGAGGCTCTCAAGGAGACAATATTCTAGAGGTAAAATCCTCCACTTTCTCTTTTAAATTAATTATTTATTCTTCCTCATCCTTTACTCCGCTATATAAAGTTACATGGTAACTATGTTATCAGATATATAATTTAATTTTATTAGGTTAATGGAATATCCATCATAAAATCTCTTCTCTTCTCCTTTTATTCAAAAAATGAACACATCGATCATGAGGTGTTGATTCACCACCTTCGTGGATGGTGAGTTTTCATTTTCCATTAACAACTTCAAGGATATTCATAAAACTATTATTATAGTAAAATAATACTAATATATATATATATATATTATTTCTTATTTGATTTTATGGAACTAATATATATATATATATATATATATATACATAATATTAAATAATAAAACAAACAAGTTCATGATGATCGAAAAATCGTCAAAATAAACTAAACATTTGTCATTAATATTATTTTTAATGAATCATACTCATAATAAAATAATGGTATATGTTACCATTTTATATTTTTTAGTTAAATCAATATCATATAATTCCACTTCTATATTTTTTCTCCCATTTGAAAAGAACTCACATAATTAAACTCAAGTGAACCGATCATAAAATCATGAAATGAATGCTCCCAGAATAATGAAATTAAACATTTTAAATAATATAAATGGTCATAAATTAACATAACAAAATTTTACTAAATCAAATATATTTTTAAGAGGTTATGATTTAAATTATTAATGAATAAAATTTGATTATCTAGGACACTAAGTGAAATTGCAGAACATATTCGAACATAAGGTAAGGGATCTCTACGAACCTCCATTTTTTCTTTAGGTTAGGATTTCTCTATATTTAAACCAATGTATTTATTCATTATTATTTTTTAAATATTATAAATTATATTTATAAGTTACAAAATTATGTATCTATATCAACTCATTCTTCTTTTATGGGGAATACATATTTTAAAAGGTTCATTTTTCAATTCCTCTCGCTAAGAAAGACCGATAAAAGGGAACCTCCCAATTTGTTACCCATTTCAAGTAAACTCCATAATCTCTTTTAATCCCAAATTATTTTTCTAAAATCGCTCATTTCATCATGAAAAACTATCTTAGTTCATTTTTTCTTTTATACAAAAAATTATGCATTTTTCCTCTTTAAATTCTCGTTAATATTTTTCCTTAAACTTCACTAAAGTGGCTCATTTCTAAAGTTTATTAAATACTCTTTAAATGTTTTGAATTCATTAAAACAACATTTATCATGATCTATGCCTATTTTCCCTTATTAGTTTCCATCTATTATTTAAATCTATTCTTTCATGGACACCATTATGATACACCCATTGGTTATGCCTTATGACAATATTATGATGCCCATTTCATTACATGGGTAACCCTTATGTGTATTCCTTATGTTTGATTATTTATGTGGCATGAATATGCATGAAAATGTTATGATGGGTGTGTCTGGATAGTGGTCCAATGCATTGGGTAATTTTTAATCTCATGATACATCATGTATGGGATTAGGGGGAAAACCTAATCCATTATGGGACTTTGTCCACCATGTGATATAGTCTTGGCAGTTAGCTTAGACTAAGGTTTTTGTCATGTTGTATATTTCTACCACATTCCTATATTTACATGATCATATGATTCCATGTTATATGTTATATGCTTCCTTATGTTTATTCATGTTGCATGAATTTTTATTTTATCGTGTTATGCCTTTTAACTCGTGTGTTATGCTTTATTCCTATATTTATTCCCTTACTATGTTTTTAGCTCATCCATTTCTTCATGTATTCCCCAGGGTATCCTATGAAGTTATAGGAGCTCAGAGGGACTTATTTGATCATTATTTAAGATTAATAAAGATATGTTTCATTTTAGTTCCATGTTTTCAGTTTAATGTATTTAATCTTCCAAAGACACTAGACTTTATGATCCTCGGCTTGTATTTGATGGTTAATTATGCTTAAAATAATGTAATAATATGTGTAAAAGGCTAGGGTCACTATTTATCACCCCACTCGTAGCACTAAGTCTCACTCCTCACTCACTCTCTAACCAATATCAAAAAAACATTCAGCCCAAGAAAGAAATAGGAAAAGTAAATTGGACACAGAAGATTACATGGTTCATACATTCATCCTACATCCATGGGAGAACACTGAAAACTATTATATTATGTAAAAAAATTTGATGAGTATACACTGTTTATCTTAGATTCATTGTACTTTGAAAACTTCTCCCCCTTCTGTTTTATAAAATTTCACTAATGATAAAACTTGTTACACCACCAACTGAAGATTGCAGTCAACCCACCATTGGATTTAGTCAACTTCTGATCCTCTATAGCTACCACCACCTCAACTATTCTAATAGGTAAACCTCCACTGGGTTTCACCACCAAATAATCATATGTTTATCATCTTCTAATAATTTTACCCATGTGTTAAATACGTTAACTACTGCTTCTTAGAAAACACCAAAGTAAAGTTTCAGAGTTCCTCCTTTCGATAAGACGAATCTAGTGACTTAAAGAGGCTTCAAAATCCTGTCAATCTCCCAGTTGAAGACTACTTAAATGATTTATTCAATATCTTACAACCCTTAAGAAAAAACCCTTCTTTTTTCCTAAAGCATGCAGTGTTATCCTTTATCCACCATTCACCCAATTCCAACCAAGGCAAAGTTTTGCCGTATAATTTATAGAACTAAAAGCTTCGTGAACATGTCAGTTGGATTTTTCTTCCCTTATATCTATCACAACTTTAACACCTTTTCATTTAGTGTAATTCAATGTGTTTCATTCTTGTGTAAAACACTAGATTATGAGAAAGTCTAATTTCACTCTGACTATCACAGAATACAATTCTTATTTTTAGTGACTTTCTAAGCTCATTTAATAAGAGTATTAACAATATTAACAATTTTTTGGATTTTTTTACTACTACACATTCTTATTCCATTGTAAAAAAAGTAACCATGGGTTGTATTTGATACATCCAACTGACTGTTGTTCAAAAAAAACATGAATCATATCATACTCTTTTGGGTATTTGTATCCCGAGAAAAAACTGCATCTATGAATCCTTACAAAGGATCATATTCACTAAAATAAAGTACTATATATTTTGTTCCCTTCAAGTATCGAATGATAAACTTTATAGCTTCCCAATTCACCATTCCATGGTTTGACATAAACCGAATTACTAATCCCAATATAAAGTTAATGTCTAGAAACATATAAATCATCATGTGCATCAATCTTTCTATGGTTGATGTTTATGGTACTTTTTCTATATATTGAGCCCCGTCTTCCAATACTAGTGCATGTTCCATGGATAGCTTTAAGTTTTCGGAAATGGAGGTTGAGACAGACTTATATCCAGTTATTTCAAATTTTCTAATGATCTTTTAGATGTATTCTTTCTAGGATAACACCAACATACCATCATTTCCATCCCTCTCTATTCTCATCCACTATATTTTATCATCTTAGATTAGAAATTTCATTTAAAATATTCTAGAAAACATACACTTTAGATCTTGAATCCATGAAATCACAAGTCCCACTAGTGAAATTTCAACCACCTATCATAGGAGTATGATGTGATTCCCATCATCCCACAACTTCTAATAACAGAAATTTTCAGATTCACACCATGTGAAACCTTTCTCACTCATGAAAGTATCGAACTTATGGTTCCACTATTGAGGTAATAGTTTCAATCCATAGAGGCTTCATTTCAACTTACAACTAAGTCCCTCCTTCTGATGGACTTTAAAAAACTTCTTATGCATCATGTAGATTGATGAGAGTGTTGTTAAACTCTATCAAAAATGTTATTTATAACCTACTTAAGACTAGAATTGTGGTAACAATGGTAAAACCACAAATAATTAAGAATAGTGTGAACACAAAACAAACAAAAGAAAACAAAATAATGATAAAAAAATAGTGAAATAAATATATGAAACTATGAAACTATGTAAAGTAATAGTAACTCAAGAAAAAAGAAATGAAGCAGGGGTGGAAGGTAATTAATGATCCATGGGAAATTATATTTTCTGCTATTGAATTTATTTTCCTTTTTTATTAAGAAAATAAAATATAATCTAAGATACCATGACCAAATTTTCATTTAGTTTTGGTTCACTACTCTCATAATCTCAAAACTACTTATCTATAGGTTATCAGGAAGTAATATTTCTTAAAATACTTTAAAATTTCAATCAATACAACTATCATTGATCTTGAAGGTTAAAATGAAATGATTTTATTCTAGGGTAAATGAAAGAAGCAGTAACCCAGTAGAAAAATGCATCAGGAAAAGGTTAAGTATGAATAAAAAGGAAATATATTTCCTTTGAGAAATCTTAGTAGATATACATTTTTATTAGAATTATATATAATAATTTCATGATAAAAATAGAATAAATAAAAGAAAAAATTAATATGGGTTAAAGGATATTCTCGGTTGAGTTTATCATCTTCTCTCAAGCCTCCCTTATCACTTCTCAAGTCACCTGTCACATTTTCTTCAATCTCTCTGGTTACCTATCCTCATTTATCCCTCGTGTGATTGAAATAATTCCGTCTAAATATCCATTTTTTTCTTCCTTTTAAAATGAATTGTGTTCCAACTCTCATCACCAAACTCACATTATTATCCTCTAAATAGAATTTTCATCCTCCACATGAGTCACTATTAATCATCTTCCTCAGATAACTTGAGCTACACTCCCTTATGTATATCACCTCCCACATGATTCCTAATCCTCTTCTCAATTTTCTCTATAAGCTTTGATTTCTTCCTTAAATGACAGCTTTAAATACCTTGTGATCATTAGAATTTAGGGCCCACCATGAGTTTTAATCCTTAACAATAATGAATCTTCAAAGAAAATGAACGTTACATAACTCTTTTTTAGGTATATGTTAAACTAAAATGATCATAAATTGACCTTCATGCTGGTCCATGAAGTGTAGACTACCCTTATATGGGTTGGATAGTCTTTGATTTACCCTTACATGAGTATACCATAACCTTTTCATATCCTCAAAACCACGGGATCTACCCTTACTCAAGTGGTAAAGTGTGGATTTTACCATGATTCAGCTCCCTTAAAAATCAGTGGACCTTTATGTAGGTGTTGAAATCAGGGAAGTGTCTTGACATGAGTTGGTGTTGACCCTTATGAAAGTACAAGAACTTGATAGTACCATTACATATCTCATTTTAAGACTTGAAGACCTTTATATAGACCTATGAAACCAATAAATTTCCTTACATAGACCTTATATCATGATATTAGATTTATGTAGGTCTTCATTAATGATATTACCATTATATAGATCTACTTACTACAAATTAAAAAACACTTAGTAAAAATTCATCAATCCAAATTCAAAAATATAACTTCAAACATAGAATTAAAAAATGGGATCATAGATTTTGATATTAAAATAAAATTAATATGTTCCAACAAATAATATAAAAAATGAAAACATAAAATATGGAAATATTAATTCCTGACACTAAAACCATTAAAAAATATTTCAAGAATCAAATTATAATTAATATTTTTTAACAACAACCAAATTATTAGTTATTAAAAATATAAAAAGTTAAGAAAATAACTCTCAATAATTTTATCACCCAAAAACTCATGTTCACTTAAATATTCAATGAATTTAAATTTCAACTATAAAACAACCAATATTCAACAATTCTTCATTAAAATTTCATTTTATCAATAAATATCAATAAATTACCAAAATGGATGTGGAAAATGTATCAAATTTAATAAAAATAAAATTCCCTCGCACTTAATACATTTTTTGTCCTCAAAAAATATATTCATCAAATTCAGGGGAATCAAACAAATATTAAAATTATAGGGTTGAAATTCCAACTAAGAGGTTACTTTGGAAGGAAAAACACCCATAAACTCTTTTAAGTAAGCAAAAATGATTGATCTATTCAAAAGAAGGTGTTTTGGAAAAAAAATTGGTTTCATTTTTTCTAAAGTTTTTTATTTTAAAAATTTTAAAAAATGTGAACAAGATTCACCTTACATTTAAATATTCTTCTAAACTTTTATTTTCATCCAAATTGAACAAACTCACATAATTGGAACACATAATATTTAGACACGTTTTGTGATGGGTGAGTTTAATAATTAAAAGGAATCATAATTAATGAATCCACTAGTTTTAGATTAGAGAATAAAAAGTTCACAAGGACTAGGAGTTCATTTCATAGACCATTTAAATGTACAACTTATGAGTTTAAAATCAAATAAAAAGGCCCAACCTAATTAAGACTATAAATATTACTTCCAAAATTTAACTGTGATCATTAATTTTTAATATAGTAATTTAAATTATGTTACTAGATTAAATCTAGGGGAATAAATAAATAATGAATCACTTGAAGTATAAAAATAGTAATAAAATCCAAGAAAAACTCACAATCACTGAAAATAAAAATTAATTCTTGAAAAATAGTCAATTTGAAAATTTTAAGGGGTTCTTTATGTGTATTAAATGGAATATAATTAGGTATAGTTAAAGTGCCTTACTCCACACTTAATACTCAACATTATCCCTAATATTGAGTGTAAAAGTGGAAGAACATTAAAAATAGTTCAACTCAAATATATTTTGAAAATTCGTCGCTGAAAAATATGTTTTAAGGGTGAAAATAAAGTTCAAATTGAATGTTTTGGTAATTCAAAATGATTCATTAAAATATAACTCCAAATGTACAAACATTTTCTCGATGGACTGACAAATAAATTTTCAATTTACCTCAAAATGTAACATGTTTATCAGTGATTAAAAGAGAAATAAAAAGTTTGAAAATATATTCAAACACTATTAAAACAAACCGAAGAACAACCCATGGTGTTAATAAAGGTTCTAAATCTATTTCAACATAATTTTCAATAAAATAGTTTCAAGAAATCATAACACCCAAAACATTTCAAAATAGATCCAACAATAAATTTTGTTTTAAGGAAAACACCATACCCCCCCCCCCACACACACACACTTCATTATCATCATAAAGTATATTTTAAACCAAGATTCATATAAAAATTTAAATTAAACTTTTAAAGGAATAATTTATTAGCTTAAAACAACATGAAAATTTTAAAGAAAAAATAGATAATTCCAAATGTTACTCCCCTATCAGTTGGTCTTCTCTTAATTCTCATGCACAAAATTTCTCTACTTTAACACTTCAAACTCTAGTTTATTTCTCACATTAAAACACCTAAAATAAAAAATATATATATGATATTAAAATCTTTAAAAACACAATATAAAACCAATAAAATGAGTGATTGTATAAATAAGATTCGATCAATTGAAAGAAAATGATGTTGTTGTTGGAAAACTTCTTGGATAACAAAATAAAGATAAGGAGATCAATTTTTTGAAACATTGGGAGGGTGAACATACTTAGAGGTAAGGGGGTATTATTTTTAAGGGAAAAAAGAAAAATTATGAAAAACTATGGGTTTCCACCCTTACAGCATTATGTTTAGAGTCCTTAACTAGACTTTACCCCTAAATTTTTAAAAATGATCATTTTGAGGATATGATTTATTAATGGTTTTCACTTCACTATTTTTTAGGGAAATGTTATCATGTTTTCTCAAAATTTATAAATCGCCCTCATTAAATAAAATTATCTAAAAATCTTCCAAGGCTCTAGGACTGAGGTTTTTCCCACTACAATTTCAATTCCTAAAATCCCATAAAAATGATAAAAAATAAATGAAATAATTATAGACAAATCACCAAAATATAAAACACTATTCTCACAAGGTTATGACATAATTAATGCATCCAAGCATCCTAAAATATGTATAATAGTTACTACAACCTACTCGCTCTCTCCCAAAGAAAAATATTTACTTTCAAAAAAATTTCTTTATCAGGAGCGGAATAAGAATCCCCAAGCTCTCCCAAGAATTATTTAAGCTTGGTGAGGAAAAATAATCTTAAAAATGGATCATATTAGTAAGAGAAATCATATTGCACTTCTCTATAAAACTATCCATATTTTCATTTTTAACACTCTCAACAGGTTTAGAGAACTTATCTTAAACTTTTAATTGGAAGTCACTCACCTCAAACTTTTACTCAACACTTAAACACTCATTTTTAGCTATGAAAACCACCAAGACATACTTATAGTCCTCATAAAGGATAGTGTAGGGAACTAAATCCATATTGGGTATAATATAGGGGATTCTCACACAAGGATAGGGTTTCGAGTGTTGATCAAGACCCTAAGTGTAACATTCCATCCTTAACCATAGGGTCCAATCCAGAGTGCCACATTACCTTATGTGCATCTCTACGTACACAAGAGGATGTTGAATAGTAGAGAAGGTATAAGTCCATCAGTGGGGAGACTATACCCTTAGTATCATGTCATAAATAAAATAATAAATAATTATAGAATATACATAAATCAAAATATAGAATACATGATATAATAAATAAATAAAAAGTATCTAAGGTACATGTAAATCTGTTAAATAGAGGTAGCAACTGATGTCCTTCTCAAACCACATCCAGCAATAACCACATCTTCTTATTCAACCTACTAAACCGTCCACCATAGGGATCTTTCCCTTTTCTAGATCCCTAATAATAAAATTTATAAGTGCACTGAAATTCATGATTGGGGAGTGATTAAAAGACTAAGTAAGACACCACCAATGTACCTTAACATCAGTGCATAAAATATACAAGTTCACTCCATGAATTAAATAGGATATAGATATAAACAACAATATATCACACAAATACAAACATGTGTTGGGTCCTTAGAGACTAGCCCTACCTGCTTCAGCACCATGTCAAAAAGAAACCTCAATGGTTAGCCTGACACATTCCCCTTTAGGATATTCCTATACATGGATGACACACCCCTCATTAGGGATAGTCCAATACATGCTGACAACACACCTAACACATCTGTCTTGGGGTATTTCCCTATAGGATCCACCGCATGCTCATCTGTAGAAGACAGAGACAATGCATATGATAAAAGATGAAAATGATAGATCAAACATCATGTTAATCCAAAAGTATCATCATCATAGATAGAATTATTAGTGATAAACATGCATTAAAATAATCATGCCAGTAACCCATATAATACATGCCTGAAAATTAAGGGCTTTCTACCTTAGGTACGATGTTTATTGATGACAAGGGTTGACATTTGAGTTTAATTTCACCACTGAATTCTAGAATATTTCTCATTTCAACATGATTTAGAATTATTTTCATATTCAATATTTAAAATTTGTAAAAAATATTAAATTATAACTGAATAAAATACCCCACAATCTTCAAAAAAAACTTAGGATTTAATTTCTACTCATCGAGATGAACCCAACAGCACTGACGGCGCTTCAATTCGATCAGTATCAGGAAAGGTCTCAAAAAGAGAAGTCTGGAATAATAATAATAATAATAATAATAATAATAATAATAATAATAATAATAATAATAATATTAATATATAAAAGGTAGGGAGAGGGTGAGAAGTGAGGGGGGAGTGAGGTGTCGGGGGGACCGATTCTACCCCCAATGAATTGAGCAGTGCACCCCAATTGATATTTTATAATATTTTTAACTTCTTTCATTTTATATATTACCTTTCTATACCATTTATATATGAATATTTGAATCCATGTGCAGTGAATAATTCCCTTCCTCCATATACATACTCCACTACCACTTCTAATATTTTAAATTATTATATTTAATAATTTTTTTCCTTTTCACTCTCATATTTAAGTCATGCGCCACCCCCATAACACTTCATGTGTTTTTTTAAAAACCTCTCTAAAAAAAATTTAATCATTCAAGAAATATATATTTAAAGTCATATATATATATATATACATTACATATATATACACACACCAACATATGCATATATACACTCACACACACATACACACATATATATATATACACCAGCACATATATATATATACATATATATATTTAACCCATATATATACACATTATATATATACACACATCTGTATATACATATATACACATGCACATGTATATATATACATATATATTTATCTCATATATATAAACATTATATATATACACTAGCACATCTATATATATACATTTATATTTATCCCATATATATACACACACATTATATATATACACACACTAAAATTATTTTCCCAATTTAATAATAATATTATTAAAAATAAATTTTATTATTATTAAATCAACCCCATTAAATACCACCATAAAAATCTCAATAGTAACTTCCATTAAATATCGATAATAGTAAATAAATTTTTATTAACTACACACAATTTCATGTATTTAGCACAAGTAATAATATCACCATTATTACTTGTCCACCCATAAATATTCACCCTACAAAATTTTCCATTATAACACAATTATTAATTAAACATTTACACTTCCATTTTTTGAAAAAAATTATAATAATAATTCAATTATTAATATTATTGTTAACATTCAACAGAAATTCAGATACCGATTAATTTTTATTAGTTCAAACAAATCAAAATAATTGGATAAATTTGTTCACAATCATATATTATTCCTTTTTATTAAATCTTTTAATCAAGAAATTAAAACTAAAAAAATGGTTCATTACAATTTCCCCATCACAATTATTCTCATCCTTGAGAAGTTCTTCATATCATGGAGTCACTACTCCCAACCATAGGAGTTTCTATATTAAAATTAAAATGTTTTTTCAAAAAAAATGAAATCAGTGCATTCAAATTCTATTTTAACTCATTGAAACCACCACATATACCTAGTGATAACTTAATCTAAATTATTTATTAAATCCAATTAACTTTTTAGGTATATACCCAATTATATAAAAAATAAAACATAGATATCTCAACAAAAAATGACATTCAAAGAAAGGAACACAAAAAACACTTACCTCCTATTCACATCTCAAGTTAATATTACCAACATATGCATGTAATTCATGGCTATAGATATAAACTCAAGCATAGAATACAACAAGAACAAATAAAAGAATACAATAAAAAAATGAACCAAGAACATATCATAATTTCAATGGGAATTTAATTATTCTGGATCTATCTAATGAAAGAAACATGTATATATGGAATGTGAACCTATGTTCCAAGAATAATGTAGAAACGTACACTAAAACCCATAAATCAAATATAAAAATCATGTGAAATACCCAAGGTGAATTTAATCAACAATAACATAAAGTAGAAAAACTTAAATTTCTTACTTCATGACAACTCATAGGTACACTATACAGTGTCGATCAGACACCGACATAGTTGCCCCACCCGAGTCCCAACCATCCTAACTTCTATCTACCCTATCCTAAATAAAGGTAAATAGAAAATAAAAATTAGTAAATCTTAGAGTTTTGATGCCATTTTGTAATATCTCGACCCTAACCATCGGGTCCAAGATAGAGTGCCACATAACCTCATGCATGTTTCCCCATACACAAGTGGTTATCGACTAGTAGTGGCGGTCTAAGTCCATAAGTAGAGAGACTATACCTTCACTATCATGTCATTTCTCAAATTATAAATAAACAATATAATAAATGATCAAAGTACATGAGGAATATTAGAGATGAAATACATGATATAATAACTAAAAACAATAGGTATTCATGGTGCAGGTAAATCTAGTAAATAGAGGCACTAGTAGATGTCCCACTTAAACTCCATCCAGTAATGACCACATCCTCCTACTCCACCTACTCAATCATCCACCGCATAGATCTTTCCCTTCTTTAGATCCCTAATCATGAAATCTATAAGCATACTTAAATACCTAAGTAAGGTGTGAGTACAAGACTCACTAAGACACTGTCAATAGCCCTTAACATCAATTCATAAATTATACAAGTGCATGCCATGAAGTAAATAGGGTATAAATATAAACAAAAACATATAACACAAATACAATCATGAGTCGAGTCCTTAGAGACTGGACCTACCAGCTTCGGCACAATGCTAGAAATAAACCTTGATAGTCATCCTAACACATTTCTCCATTAGGATAGTCCCAAACATAGCCAACACATCCCTCGACAGGGATGGTCCAATGCATGATGACCTCACGCCTGACACATCCATATTGAAGAATGGCCCTATAGGCCTCACTGTATGCTCACCTGCAGAAGACAGAGATAACACATATGATACAATTTGCAAATGACATATCAAACATCACGTTAAGTCAACGGTTCATCATCATAGGTAGGTTTCTCATTGCTAAACACACATTCCAATAATCTTTCCAATAACCCATATAATACATGAATGAAATCTAATGGCTTATTACCTTAAGTAAAATTATGATTGAGAAGGGTTGGAATCTGAGATCAGTCGCACCATTGAATCCTAGAACCATTCTCATTTTGAAATGATTTAGAATTATTGTCACATTCAATATTTAAAATGTGAAAAGGGGATTAAATTTTATCTAAATAAAATACCTCATTTCCTTCAAAAATAAACATAGTATTTAATTTTTACTCTTCAAGGTGAATCCAATGAAACTAAGGACATGTCAATCCGATTAGTATCGAAGAAGACATGGAAAAGATAAGTTTAAAATAATAATAATAATAATAATAAGACAATGAGCTTATAACCAAGTGTTACAAGCTCCTTCTTGGCATCCAAATGACCCAGGATCAAATCCGGGGAGGGAAAAAATTATGGGGGCACTGTAGTAGCACTGTAGCAGTACTGTAGCAGCGGCTGATCTGTAGCAGCGGTGAAACTATTACGGCGGAGGTACTGTAGCATCCCGGGTACTATAGCAGTACTGTTCACCAAGGGGTCCTTTGGGCCATAAAATGGGCTTTCAAGCCTTGTATTCAAGCCACTTGGCCTTGGGCCTTTGGGCTATGTAATGGGTCTCCCTCTACCCAGTAAAAAAGAGGACTTTACTTTAATAATAAAAATGAGGCTTCGACCCCAACCTTTTAAAATAATAATAATAATAATAATAATAAAATATATAAAAGAGAGGGAGAGGTGTGAGGGGTAGGAGAGAGGCATGAGGGGGAGTGATTCTACCCCCTATTCATTTTTTGCTATACCCCAATTTCCATTTTATAATATTTTTAACTTTTATCATTTTATTTAATACCATTTATGTATGAATATTTGATTTCTTGCGTAGTTCATGAATCCCTTCCTCCATGTACACACTCCATAGCCACTTCCAATATTTTAAATTATTTCATTTAATATATATTTTTCTTTTTCTCTCTCATACTTAAGTCATGTGCCACCCCCATAACACTTCATGTGTTTTTTTAACCTCTCTGAAACACAATTAATCATTCATTAAATTTATATTTAAAGTCATCTATATATATATACACATTACATATATATATATACACACACCCACATATACATATATACACCCCCCACATATATATATAAAATTTACCCATATATATACACATTATATATACACACACATCTATATATACATATATACACACGCACATGTATATATATACATATATATTTAGATCATATATATACGTGTTATATATATATACACATCTGTATATATATATATATACACCCACACATGTATATATATATACATATATATATGTATCCCATATATATAGATATTTTATATATACACACACCAAAATTATTTTCCCAATTTAATAATAATAGTAATAATAATAATATATTTAATTATTATTAAATCTCCCCTATCAAATACCACCATAAAAATATCAACAATAACTTCTATTAAATACTGATAATAGTAAATATTTTTTTTAACCACACATAATTGTATTTATTTATCATTATTAGTAATATCATTATTATTAATTCACCGCCTATAAATATCCACCCAACCAAAATTTTCACCCTAACACAATTATTAATTACACATGTATATTTCCATTTTTTCAACAAAAATAATAATAATAAAATTATCATTATTATGTTTAATATCCAATAAAAATAATATAATAATTAATTTTATTAGTTAAAAAAGATCAAAAAAAATTTGATATATTTGTTTTCAATCATATATGATTTCTTTTTAATAAATCTATTAAACTAAAAATTAAAACTAACGCCATGATTTGTTACACTAAGAAGCATTCACAAAAAATTAGTTATGTCTATAATAGATCAATTCATTGTCTTTATTGATGTGTTTCCAAAATTTTCTCTCAATTATCCCTAGTCTTTTAAGTTCCTAAGTAGATTCAGATTCAACAAAGTTTGCCTGGAAATGATCATGCACTAACTCCTAAATTATTCCCAAAAATGGGTCATGAGTATCCCTCTTAATTACATCCCTAAACAAATCTTCAACCATATCAATCAATTTTTAACTCACATATGGTATGGATTCTTTAAGAATGTTGAGCTCTTCTATGCTATCACCAGCATGAAAAACCAATTTTCCCATAGAAACGTCAATAGTAGCCCCCTATAACTAAAAATTACCTCCAAAAAATGATAGGTAACTTCTTATTTTTGTTCCAATGAGATACAATGAAAAAGTTTAAAGGGGGTGAATATACTTTTAAAACTTTAAATTATATTAAAAATATGAGAGATAATTTCTTATGCAGTTTAAGTATAATAATAATAATATTTCTTTAAAATAAAATATAGAAATAAGCGGATAGTGCAGTGAAAAAAAACAAAGAGCGCATAAATTTTTATATTAGTTTGGTTCAATGTGAACCTATATATACTCTTTAATCCCCTCTACTCTTTGATAGGATCGGTACCCACAAAACTAAACTAAACTTTTGAAAGGATTAAAACACCTTTAATAAACACAGTGCCTTTCTATATACCAAAGCAAGACCAAAATAATTATAGACTTTACTTTTAAAATGAGATTCATAGATCAAAATAGATATATATTTTAATTATAGGTATAACCAAAATCAAACTTTCTTTTGTAGGGAAAATCATAAACTGACAGTTTAAGAATAAACAGAAGAATAAAAAGAATACAATTATGAATACAAAAAAACAAATCACAATGGAAGTTTATAAGATGTTACAATAGCTTGATCACTTATTAAAAAATAATATCACGCTGAATAACATGAATGATCAATATAGAAACACCAATTGTGATTTTAGATGAACAAACCTTTAGTATCCTTTGAATGAAACAGTGAATATCACATGTATATCATCCATTTTTATCAATAAATATTTATAAATGAAACTACAATAATAACCTCACAATATCCCATGATCTTTATTGCATGAGTGTTTCTAAAAAATCATCACAGCCAACAACAGTTATAAAATATGAAAATATGAAAATAATATTTTTACCTATAAAAAAGAAATATCATGTACTTTATGAAAATATTCTCATGCATACTCATTCATACATAATACATTATTAACCTAATTTGAATATCATTGTTAATATGTATATATATTAAAATAAATACAATAATTTAAACATAATACAAACACTTGTGGTAATTCAAATAATTAAAAATAATACAAATCATAGCATCAAAAAATTCAACAGAATTAACATAGGACTTCCATGATCAACATGGGATATATG
The DNA here is from genome assembly GCA_963277665.1 of Viscum album. Taxonomy (NCBI): domain Eukaryota; kingdom Viridiplantae; phylum Streptophyta; class Magnoliopsida; order Santalales; family Viscaceae; genus Viscum; species Viscum album. Next base: position 1,163,596,369 of record OY728121.1, read on the forward strand.
TAGGTAAACCTCAAAATTTTAAGTTATATGAAAGAAATGATAAAAATTATATAGTTGTGTAAAGGTAACCTTCAAATAAAATTAGTTATATAAGCATGAAGTGAGCATGAAGTGCTATGTAAAGGTGAAATATAATAGTTTTTCATGGGTATAGAAAGACTTTAATAGGCCACATGATGGTAAAGAAATATCTATATAAGTATAAAACAAATTTTCATAAAAATAAAACACTTCTTGTGTAAGCATGAAACATGTATTTCTATATAGTCGATTGAGTGTCACGAATGATTGAATGTAATGGTTGATTGATCCATATGGTCAATTGATACATACAGTCGATTGATACCTATGTTTTATCGATACAAATGCTCTATTGATACATATGGTCGATCCATACATGTGGTTGATTGATAAATGTAGTGGATCCATACGTGTGGTTAATTGATACCTATGGTAAATACATACATGTGGTTGATACATGCATGAAATATACATTTCTTCAAATAACATTCTCCAAAAACATATAAAATATAGAATTCAAATAATTAAAATTCACACAGTTTTTTTTAAATTAAAAATTAACAATAATGATCAAACAATTAACTATTGTGAGAAATTAAAATTATTAAAAGGATTAAATGTGAGGTAAAATAATTAACAAAACAAGTGTAATTAATTAACAAAAAATCTCCAAGTTCAAATACTAAAAACAACTCCCTTTTATAAATTATAAAACTGAACATTTAGATATTTTTAAAATTATAAAAAATTCCATTATGTAACTTTCTAAATCCCCTCCCCTTTGGAAATTTATCAAATAGTATGATAAAAATATTTATACTATTACAAACATTTCATATTAAATTTCTACCTTAATTAATATAACCACAAAAAGATAATTATAATATATTGATCACACACAGCAAGCTTATTTCAGAAATTATAATTATCAAAATAGTAAACAATGAATAATAATACTCCTCCTGCATAAATTCATTCATAATGATTTAAATCTAATATATATGCCAACTTTCAATGGTAAAATAATTATCATCATCTTTATTTTTTTATTTTTATTTTAAAAAAATTTGTCTCAAATTTGTAAAATTCAAGGAGATTACATATTACTCTATCAAAATCAATAGAAATGGTATTTGGTAATTAAAATTTTAAGAATCTAGTGGTTTGAACTAAGTCGCAATAAGAAATAAAACACTTTCTTAATATTCCTTCTTGCATAAGTAGTACAAACCCAATATTTAACATAGATCTAAAAAAATTAAACAAATGTAAATAGTTAGAAAACACAATAAAAAAGTTCACTATGTATCCAATAAACCAATATAATACTTTGTATTACCAAATTTTAAATCATCTAATGGTTTAGTAAATATATCATCCAACTAATTATCTATTTATACATATTCCAAAATAATATCTTCTTTATTAACATGATCCTAAATAAAATGACACTTAACATCTATATGTTTTTTCTATAATGTTGTAAGTATTTTTTTGAAATTAAAATAGCACTATAATTATCACAATAAATAGTAATTTTATCAAAATGAACATAAAAATCCCACAATGTTTGTTTTATACAAAGAAATTGATCAAAAAAACTAGTATCCACTATATAATCATCCTCATAAATGGATAAATCAACTGATAATTTTTTCTTATAACTCCATGAAATCAATATTTTTCTCATAAAATGATGAATAACAGATGTAATTTTCCTATCAATTCTATAACTACCAAAATTAAAATTTGAGTAGCTAAACAGATTAAAACAGTTCTTCTTGGAATAAAATAGACCAAAAGTAAAAGTTACATTAATATATATTATAATATTTTTAACTAATTTAAGTTGAATTCCCTTAATGTTATCTCTAAACTTAGCACATAAACATATACTAAACAATATATTAGGTTAATAATCACTTAAATAGGGTAAAATACACATCATACCTTTAAAAATTCTAATATATATAGGTTTTCCAAATTCATCAATATTAAATTTTGAATTTTTACTCATGGGATTTCTCATACATTTACTAGAATCTAAACCAAACCACTTAACTAAAACTTTAGCATATTTAAACTGATTAATAAATATCACATCTTTTATTTGAAAAAGTTAAAGACTGAGAAAAAATGTTAACTCACCCATTAAAATCGTATCAAAGTCATTAGTCATAATATTAGAAAGTTACTTAGATAAATATTCCCTTAAATATATAAAAACTATATCATTAATATATTTTTGAAAAATTAAAATTTCATATGAAACATTTTTAATAAATAAATTTGAATCAAATTTTTCTTTATTAAAACCATTCTTCAATAAAAATAAAGTTGGTATTTCATACCAAGATCTTAGAGATTAATAAAGACCATAAAAGATTTATTAAGTTTAAAAACATGATTTATAATTTTTTATTTTAAAATATGGGGGATTAATTAACATACACATCTTTATAAATTACACCATTTAGAAAAGAAATTTTAACATTCATTTAAAATAATTTAAAACCGTGAAAATAAGAAGTGGCTAAAAAAATCCTAATAGCTTAAATCCTAGAAAATGAAGAAAAAAACTCTTCAAAATTTATTCCTTATCCCTTAAAAAATCCTTGAGCTATAGGCTTAGCTTTATTTTTAACTATTTGACCAGATTAATCTAACTTATTCCTAAAAATAAACTTATCTCATATAACTTTATTTTATTTAGGGGTTTTAAATAGATTCTATAAATTATTTCTAGAATATTTATTGGTTTAATATTCAATTGCAATTATTTTATCAATATATTTTAAAGAATCATCAAAATTATTTTGTATAATTTAAGAAAAAAATTAGAATTAGATCAGAAATTTATAACTGGCTTTCTAGTTTTAATTCCAGAATCAATTTTTCTAATTACTTTCTCTAAGGGGTGATCCTTAAGGGTTATAATGTCTCTAGATTCATATTGAGTAGGTATATCATCCCCATCAACTGATGCATTGTCTTTATTATATTCTTTTTTCCCAAAATTAAACTCTTTATATTCTTCTTCAACATTTTCAAAATTTACAAATTTTTTATCATTATTTTCATCAAACTTTACATGAAAATTTTCTTAAATAGTCATTTTTCTATTATTAAACACTCTATATGACTCTATATTATAATAATATCCTAGAAAAATACCTCCATAGCTTTTTACATCAACTTTATATAAGTTATCCTTAGTATTTATGATAAAAACCTTACACCCAAACATTATAAAGTGACCAACTCTAGGATTCCTACTATTAAACAGTTCATTAGGTATCTTATTTAATAAAATTTTAATAGAAAATCTATTCAAAATATAAAAAGAAGTAAAAAAATATTCAAAAAATAAAAATTCAGGTAAATTATATACATTAAGCATTTTTCTATTCATTTCACTAATAGTTCTATTTTTCGTTCTAAAAAACCATTTTTTGTAGTGTTATAGGAGAAAAAGAATTATGAAAACATCCATTTTCCACACAAAACTTTTCAAAATTAAGATTAGAAAAATTGCCTCCTTTATCACTTCTAATTGAAATAATTAAATGAACTTTTTTATTTTTGAACTAATTGACAAAACAAAATAAATTTATGCAATGATTCATGTTTATGAGTCATGAAATAAATCCATGTAAACCTACTAAAATCATCAACAATTACAAACACATACTTATTAACTCTTAAAAAAGTAATTTTCATAGTTCCAAACAAATCAAGATGAAATAGTTCTAATGGTCTAGAATAATTAACATTATTAATAGATATCAATGTTTCTTTATATTTTTCACCTTTTATACATGAATCGCATAAAAAAATTTATTAACCTTTAATTTAGTAAAATTCCAAACCTTTCCATACTTAGCCAGTTTGTATAATAGTCTAAATGAGAATTTCTAAGCCTCTTATGCCAAAGAATATCATCTATTTTTACATCATTAAGATAGTTTACATTTTTCTCAGTTAGTTTAGAAAAATTAATTGAGTAAATATTATCTTTCTTATTTTCATAAAATAAAATAGATTTTTCCTTAAAAAATACACATTTATTATCTTTAAACTTATCACTTATTCCATCATCACAAATCTATGATGTAATTATTAGGTTATGTTTAGGACCTTATACATATAAAACCTTTTAAATCATAATATATTTAAATATACTTACTTCTCCAAAACCTCTAACCTTTCCTTTCCTATTATCCTCAAATGTGGCTTAACTACCATCACATTTATTATAAGATAAAAATATTTATGGGACCCCAATCATATGTATGGAGAATTAATTGTTCATATATCATGTATCCTTGATAATTTTAAGGTAAGTTTCACGAAAATTAAATAAAGTATAGAGTTTCTTTGGTGACCATTCTATCTTGGGTCAAACCAGATTTATAACACAGTTCTTAGGTACCCATAAAACTTTAAGACATTTATTTTATAGCAATCTGTAAGATATATTTTGGTAGGAGTGAGAAACTCAAGAGGAGTTTAATTGAGTTCCCAATAAAAAATTATGTTAAAAAAGTTTAAATAAAATCCCTACATTAAAATTAATTCACCCAGTTAATCAAAATAGTATTTTAGTATAATTTTTATCTTTTAAAATATTCCTTGAATATTGATTAGTTCTCAGTTAAAACAATATAAAATATTTCTTTAACTTTTGAAATCAATTTACTCAATCAAATACTTATATAAACACTAGTTAAGAAAAACCATCAAAGTACCAGTTTTTTTTATAGTTTAAAAAACAATTGCAGTTTAAGGATTTGAAAAGAATGAAACAAAGAAAAATCACACAATAGAATAAAACAATTGGTTCAGTCTCAAGCTGAAACCTCAACACCTCCACTTAAAAATTACCCAATTCCAAGAAGATAATATAACTATAATATGATCCACAACCTAGATATGGTATACAAGTTGTATTTGGGGTTTGGATTAGTGGTAAGCACCATATAATCCTACATGAAAATGGGGGTTCAAAACCCATTGGATTTAGGTATTGTAGCAGTACTATAGCAGTACTGTAGCGGTGGTGGCACTGTTGCAATGGTAGGCACTGTAGCGGCGGCAGGTCATTGTAGCGGCGGCATGGGACTGTAGCAGTGGTAGGTACTCTAGCAGGCAGGTACTGTAGAATTACTATTCACAGAATGGACCTTGGGCCAAAAATTTGGGCCTACAGGCCATGTAATGGGGTAAATGCCCACTGGGCCTTCGGGCTATGTAATGGGTCTCCCACTACCTAGTCAAAGAGGTATTTTCTTTTCTTTAATAATAAATGAGGCTTTAGCCCCAACCTTTTAAAAAAATGGTATACAAGAAACAACTTACAAGCTATCTGGGCTCAAAGGACTCTTCCACAGTTATGTGTGGGAAGAAAAACAAACACAGGCCACACAGGTACCTCTTCCACAAACATTGTGGGTAAGCATATAAAATGAGAGTGAAGATAATATTAAGTATTCTCAAGTTCTATCATAGTAGTCAGTGTATGTTGATAAACATAACAAACAACACACTACTCAAATTTAAAAGAAAATAATAGAAATGGAAAGTAATAAGATATATTAAAGATCATGTTGCTCAGTTTTAAGTGCTCCAAATGCTCAAGTATCCTAAGACGTGGCTTGTTGAGGAGCTCAAACTATTTCTCTAAAAGATTAAATAAAACAGACCATTGAAAATCTCTCTTTTCTCCATCTTTAGGAAAGGATCTTGATCTTCAATGAGTTCCACTTTTTCTTAATTAAAATTTATTATTCATGTAGTACGTAATCTCTCTCATGATAATACTTTCAGTATTTTTAGAAATTCGTACACACAGTGCTTGAACACACATCATCCACGCATGAGGGAGTATTATGAGAATATAAATCACTACATTAAGGAGTGTCAGTTTGAAGAATAATCATCGATATCTTCTAGATCCTTGTAATGAGATCTGAATCCTTCTTCAATGCATCTTTTTAATAGTTTAATGAATAATAATTAAATAATCCCTCTACATTAATTATAACAAAATAGTTGTGAAAATAATTTAATTCAAATCAAGTAGAATAGTAATGGCATCTCATCTTGCGTCAAGACATCTCTAGAGTAAATACATCTATGGTGGAAATACATCTCTAAAATCAAGACATCTCTGGTAAAAATATATCTTGGTGGTGATTTATTCTAGCGGTGACTCATTTGAACCAACAGTCACTCAGGCTGGTGGTGACTCAAGCTGGTGGTGAGTCATTTGAATAAATGTTTGTTTAGCCTGGAAGTGATTCAAGATGGAAGTGAGTCATTTTAACTAACAGTCGCTCATATTGGCGGTGACTCAGGCTGGCGGTGAGTCATTTGAACTAATAGTCCCTCAGGTTGGAAGTGAATCAAGATGGTGGTGAGTCATTTGAACTAATGGTGATACATGTCTAGTGGCAGATCAACTCTAGTGGTCAGACATTTTGGTGGTGAAACATTTTGAACTAATGGTGACTCATTCCACGACTTAGCCAAATTTTCATCAGATTTCCTTATAAAATAAAATTATAACATAAAATAGTAACCTCATTGGAGATATAGTAAACATGACTTTGAGCATTAAAATAAAGAGGTATGAACAATCTCCCCATTTTTGATGATCGCAAATCCTGGTATTTTTATAAACCATGTTTAAAATAAACTTAGGTACAAATAGATGAACTTAAATAATAAATGTATGTTTAACATTTCAAATGTCAAATTTGAGATATAAAGAAATTTGGTATCATAGATAAGCTATCAAATAAATTATGTATCAAAGGATAAAAGTCATAAAAAATTGTATAAAATAATAACATCCAAATAATGGTATCAAAGAACAAATAAGGATGGTATTAAAGGATGAATCCAGATAAATATCGTATCAAGGAAACAATTAGAATAAGGACATACAAATGTGTAAGGTACCAAATATAAACTTGGTATCAGAGGCAACATATCAAAGGATAGATAAATGAAGTATCAAAGGTAACTTATCAAGGATAAATAAATAAATAAGGTATCAAAGAATAAGTTTGAATGCAAAGGAAAATGTCATCATCCAACTTTCTCCCCCTTTTGGGATTATCAAAAAGGTAAAATAAGAAATAGTAAATACAAAGATATGAATAAAAAATATTAGAGATAAATATAGTATCATAGGAGAACTAATCAAAGAGATTAATGATATTAGATATATTTCATTAAGCATAAATAGTTATGATATTACAACCCAAAATAGATATAGGGAAAATACAATAAAAAGAAATCCCTATCAAATACTAGTGTCGATTAGAGTCACTCCCAGCTCTAGAGGTGGGATCAGCAGGTCATTTTCCCTTGTCAGTGGTAGGAGGGATAGATGTAGATGTTGAGGGTGTGTTGGTAATGGCTAGACAAATTGAGGGTATAGAAGGATGGGTAGGAAGATCTCTGATATTGATTGTCCTGAGATGATGGACATGTCCCCTAGGATACATGATGAATGTCAGGTACTGTGGAGGTAAAGGGTCATAATTTGGAGAAGTTTTGAAGGTTTTCATATGAATAAACTCTATAGAAATAATAGTAGTTTTATACACATACAGAAATTTATTCAAAAGATTGAAAAAATCCATGATAATATTACCTCTTATCTCTATATAACTAAAAAAAGTCTATCTTTTCTTCTATAAAAATATTAAGCAGAGGTTCCAAAACTATCAACTGGCCGACCTTACCCTTGAATTCCCTGGTGACAAGTGTTATCCTAAGATTCTCATCCAAGAACTTGAAATTATAATTCAATTCATATTTTGTATACACCTTGAAAAGGTAATATTTAATGGGCTTTGTGATGGTTTCCTAATCACTTAGATCTTTATTTAAACATTACCTTACCAATTTTTATATATTCTCACCATGATAACAAATCTTCCTTAGATCCTCCTAATATATAGCATGAATATACCCAAAATAGCATGAATTTACTATAAAACTATAGAATAAACCAACTCAGCATAAAAGGAAACTGAGGGAGGGAGAGTAGAAGATATAGAAGCCACTGAAGGAAATATCTCCAACCACTCCATCATAGCTATTTGACTAGAAGAAAAGGACATTCTCATCTCCTCCATCACTGGTCTTAAAAACTCAATTTCACTTACCAACCTACGGTTATCAATCTAAACTTCCTAAATGTGATGATTGATCTTTGGCTGTATATGGAATATAATAAGATCAAACAGGTGTCTAGAATCATCCTCACTTAGCTGAGTGATTGGGGGTGCTTGATACCTCAAAACTCTACCAAATTCAACAAGAAGACTCCAACTAAAAGACTCTAATTCTACCCTGTAAATGGAATATATAGGAATTTTAGAAGTAGGTAGTGAAGGATCATTATCACTCTTATCACTAAGAACAACATCTTCTTTAGGCTCTAGTCTGACAGCAGGTTCATATGAACCAAAAACTTAAAACTCACCCAAAGATACCTTAGGATCTATCCCATCTTCAGTAGAGATATTAGGTCCACCATCCTTTGGTGCACTTCCCTAATCATCATATGAATAATTATATTCTAAACTAAGAAGGTTGGAACCTAGGGAAGGCTCCCCCTTAGAGGATACCTCACCCTATTCCTAATAATCTCCATGCTCTTCAACGACTTCCTTATAAAAAACTTTAGACTCAGAATAGTCCAATAAAATCTAAATATAACCTAAGAATTTCTCTCATTCAGCATGATCAGTATCCACTCTAATAGAACTAGGGGACGTATCCCCCTCATCAGGAACTCATGTCTCTTTTCTAGAAGGAGCAGTATCATCAACTAGGTGCTCTAGAACAAATCTCTCTAAGGGTTCAGATCTGGCCAAACCAATTCTCTCAACATTTTCAGGACTGGGTGATCCAGGTCTCTCCATAGACCTTGTTGAAGCAACAGAACTGGTAGAGGATGGATGATGTGACTGAAACCTCTCACCGTCATGATCATTATCAGGTTTTCCATCATCACTATCCTCATCATCATCACCATTCTCACAATCATTTCCATATTCCCTATTTCTATCACCATCATCACAATTTTCCTCATCAAAAACTTACACAACCTCTTTAAAATATTTATAATATGAGATAATAATTTTATCATCACCTAAAACCTCTATCTCATTATCACCACTATCCTTTTCACTTAACAAACTATCTTTGGTAGGCATAGAGGTAGGTGGACTCACAGGTCCAAAAGTCACAACAGGGCTCTTTGGAATGTCTAGGTAACTACCCTCCTCAATTGAGGTATCTAAGTCCTCATCAATATAAACTTCCTCATCTTTATCCTCATTAGATTACTCAACAAACTCATCTGAATCCAATCTAGGATCCACTAGGTTCTTGGTTCTAGTAGGATGATCTAAAGGATTAAAATCATCATAGATATTATCATTGTCTCTAACCCATTTCTTCATCCAAGGGTTCTAGATCACCCTTATCCTTCTAAAACTGACCTTAGTAAAGAAAAAACCTTCACATTTAACCTTATCTTCTTCCTATTCATCAATCATAAAAAAAATCCAACATAGAAAAAATAAATATATGATAAATTGGAGAGTTGGATCTAGAGGATGAATTACACATCTCCATCATGTGTACCATAAGGAATATGCATAGGTTAATCTTGTCCCCTAATTTCATAAGAAACATGAGTTAAACATATTTATATTTCAAGGTATTAAAGTCTCTTTTCCTGGGATACAACAAGTGTTGAACAAAATTAAATATAATATTGCATTCCCCATCTAACTTAGTAGCAATTGTCCTTCTTAGATTTATATCTATAATTAGATCAAGAAAATAATCCTCAAACCTGAATGATTTACTATCATTGGGTATCATACCCTGATAATCTTTAAACAACCCTCAATAAAGAACTTTCAAACATATTTCATGTTACTTTGAAGAAAACATAAACTTCTTACCATTAATCAAACTTCTTATCATATCTTTCTTCTTTCCAAAACTAAACCCGACATACTGATAGAATTCATAAACCAACCCAGGATAGAAAGGTTGGTAATTTTTAGATAACCAGTCTACACATCCTTAGTCCTATACCACCTTTATCACTAATTATTTACTATATTTAAACCAATTGTCATCCTCCTCTTTTTTGGAGACTATTATACAATTCTCTAGTTGTGGGTTCCTTGGATCGAAAGAAACGTGGTTAGGATCTCCTTTATATATTTTAGATGGACTCGATTAGTCAGGAGAATAAATTATAGGTCAATTAAATCTCACCATCTTGATGAAATTAAAGAGAATCAATTGTGCAAGAAGTTCAAAGGTTGGGAGAGAAGGAAGTAGAAGTAGTTCGGGAGTAGGTGTGTGAGAGAGAGTGACTCGGATTCAAAATTAAAGCTAGATATATCATTTAGGGATTAAAAACATAAAATATAATAAAAATAAACAACTAAAATAAAATGTGAATTAAATATAGAAAATTGGTAATGGAATAACACTTGAAATAGATACTAGTGACTCGCCAATGGTGACTCGCCAATGGTGACTCATCAACGGTAGCTCATCTAATGGTGACTCCCCAACAGCAGCTTATCCAATGGTGACTCATCAAAGGTAGATAGTCCAATGGTGACTCGCCAATAGTAGCCCATACAATGGTGACTCATCTAACACTTAAATACTATCCAAAATTTATCATACCTAATTTATGTTTGGTGTAGTTCAATATCTATAAATTCAATGGTTTTGTGAAAATATCAACAAGTTGATGTTATATTCCTATGAATTCAAGAGTTATATCACACTTTTGTAAATGATCCCTGAAAAATTGATGTATTACATCAGTATTATTTGTCCTAGAATGATACACATGTTTCTTAGAAATATCTATCATAGTTCTGTTGTCATAATATATAGGGACATGTATAATTTGATATCCATAGTCTATCATAGTGTATTTCATCCGCAAAATTTGAGCATAGTAGATACCTAAAACTATGTATTATACTTTAGTAGTATATTTTGCAACAAAATTTTATTTCTTACTACACCAATATACTAGAGACTATCCCAAAAATGACATGTTTCGGAGGTTATTTTTCTATCTAACTTGAAACCACCAAAATTATCATCTGGATAACTCACTAAGTCAAATGTTTGTCCTCTTACATTCATATAAAACAATCTCATTTGAAGTTTCATCTCTCTACCAATACTACTTCCAATTTCTTATATTGTCATATTTACCTTTATAGTTTGGTTTCATAAAGAATTTATTTTTATTGTAAAACCTTTTAAATATTTTGGTTATATGGACTATCTCTTTATCACTATCAGTTGGTGATTCTTCATCACTTAAACTTTTATCATGAAATTTCTCTTTTTGTTTTGAGGAAGTAGTATTGAAGGCTACAAATTTTTCCTTTTTTTTCATCCTCCTATTCTTGGTTGAAATTAATTTCTTCCTAATACATCATTAATTTTCCAATCATATCCTTTATTGGTAGTGCACTAATGTCATGTTATTCCCTGATTGATACTTAGGTTCCCCTCCATCTTTCTGGTAGGAATCTAAGAAGTCATATGACTTGGTCTTTTTCAGTGATCTTCTTTCCCAGAGAATGCATTGTATTTATGATATCATTGAACCTGATATACATTTCAGAAATAGTCTCATCAAGATTTATTTTAAATGTATTATATTTAATTGTATAGGTATTTAATCTTCCTTCACCTTAGATGCTCCCTCATGAAAAACAGCTGAAGTATCCCATATTAGAAAAGTAATTGTGCATGAAGATATTCTATTGAATTATTTATCACCTAAACCATATTAAAGATCATTCATAGATTTATAGTTGTTATTATATTCATCTTTATAAGGATCATCCCATGTATTTCTAGGAGTTTTAGTTATTTCATAATTTGTGTCATTAAATAAAGGTCTTTTGTTTTTATAATAACCTTCTTGTATATTATCCATTAAATAACTAAATTTAGAACAAACAAAAAATTTATATCTTTAAAACACAACTAAAATCACAGTTGAAACAATTTTTAAACCCTTTTATACCAAATGTTGGTCATATTGAGAAACTCAAGAGCGGATAAATTGAGTTACCAATAAAAATTTCTATTAAAAAAAGTTTAAATAAAATCCCCTAATTAAAATTAATTTTCATAGCTAATCAAAAGAGTAGTTTAATATAATTTTTATCTTTTAAAATATTCCACGAATCTTGATTATTTCTTAATTAAAACAATATAAATGATTGATTTAACTTTTGAAATCAATTTACTCAATAAAATATTTATATAAAAACTAGTTAAGATTAACTATCAAAGTACCAGTTTTGTTTACAGTTTAAAAAACAAATGTAGTTTAATGATTTGAGAAGAATGAAACTAAAAAAAATCACATAATGGAATAAAACAAGGGGTTTAGTCTCAAGTTGAGACCAAATCCCCTACACTTGGAAATCACCCACTACCAAGAAGATTATATAACAATAATCTAATACATAACATGGATCGGGTATACAAGAAATAGCTTACAAGATATCCAGACTCAAAGACCTCTTCCATAGTTATTCATGAGATGAAAAACAAACACAAGACACATAGGGACCTCTTCTATAAACAATGTGGGTTATCATATGAAAAGAGAGTGAAGAGTATATCAAGTATTTTCTAGTTTTAGTTCAAGAGTTAGTGTGTGTTGATAAAAAAAGAACAAAAACACTACTTGAATATAAAATAAAAAAACAAAAATATCAAGTAATAATATATAGAAAATATAATGTTGCTCTGTCTAAAGTCTTCCAAATGCTCAAGTATCCTCAAATGTGGCTTGTTGAGGAGCTCAAACTATTTCTCTAAAAGATGCAGTAAAACAAAGCATCACAAATCTCTATTTATTCTGACTATAGGAAAGGATCTTGATCTTCAATGAATTCCAATCTTTCTCATTTTAGATCTATTAGACATGTAGTGTGTAAGCTCTCTCGTGATAATCCTTTTAGTAGTTAGCAAGTCGGACACACAGTTCTTGGTCACAAATCATCCATACATGAGGGAGACTTTTGAGAATATAAATCACTACATTAATGGGTGTCTATTTGAATAATAATCATTGATATCTTCTATATCTCCATACTTATATATGAATCCTTATTCAATGCACCCATGTAATAGTTTAATGAATAGTAATTAAATAATCTATCTATATTAATTACAACAAAAATAGTTGTTATAATCATTTAATTCAACTCAAGAAAAACAATGATGGTGGATCTTCTATCGACAAGACATCTCTGATGTCAAGGAATCTCTAGTGGTAATACATCATTGGTGGAAAAACATCTCTAGCAGAAAGACACCCTAGAAGTCAGTCAGTCTTGTGGTGACTCATTTCAACTAAGGGTCACTGAGGTTGGAAGTGACTCAAGTTGGTGGTGAGTTATTTGAACTAATGATCACTCAAGTCAGTGTTGACTCAAGATGGTGGTGATTTATTTGTACTAATAGTGGATCAGGCTATAAATGACTCAAGTTGGTGGTGATTCATTTAAATTAACGGCCACTCAGGCTGGTCGTGACTCAATCTAGCATTGAGTCATTTAAACCAAAGGTGATACATGTCTCATGGAAGCTCAACTTCGATGGTCAGACATTCTTGAAATGAGACATTTTTAACTATCGGTGACTCATTCCAACACTTATCGAAATTTTCATTAGATTTTCTTATAAAATAAAATACTAACATAAAATAGTAACCACATTAGAGATATATTTAACATGATTTGTGATCATTAAAATAAGGAGGTACCGCCAATATATTTTTAGAAACAAATTTTTTGATGTGACCTAAAAACTGAGTAAACCTCAATAAGAATTTATTGAAATAATTTCCTCTTATATTACAACTAAAGCATGTGACATTATAAACACTTACTTCAGTTCTTTTAACAAATATAGTTTTATACATCTAAGTAATATTTTTATAATAAATAAAACTAGTTCTATCCTTATTATATTTATTCATAGACATCATATTAATAAACTTTTCTTGGCTTTGAAAAAATATAGATAGAGTTATTTTTAAATTAGTAACTTCCTATTAATTTTATAATTTTATTTTAAAAAAATTTCAAATTTTCTTTTATCAACTTGATTATTTATAGGAAAAAAACTTTAATCCTTTCATTTTTTTATTTAATTGTCTTATTCTCCTTTTAAATAATTTTTAAATTAGTAAAAATCTTGGTACTAGAATATCAAGAAATTTTTTTATAATTCTCATTTTCATTAACAAAACACGTATTTTCCTTTTCCAATTTCTTATGTCTATTTTTTATTCCATTATATAAGTCAAAAAAAATTTGAACATCCATTTGTAACCTTCATTTTTTATCATCAAATTCAAAATAACTAAAACCTTCACAATTACTTTCATAACCAGAACTATAATATAAATTATCACTCACCTCATTTCCATTATTAGCCATCAAAAAAAGGTTTCTCAGCTACTTATCACTTTCAGAATCATTTCTCAAGATTGAATCCTCATAAAAACTCTACCTATAATTATATTCACATTTAAATTCCTCCTTATATTTCTTTTACCCCCTTATTGATTCAATTTTGGACAATTTGAGTTAATATGTCCCTTATTTATACACTTATAGCATGTTAGTTTTTAATTACAGTTATATTTACTAGAGTTTCCTTTTTTAACCTTCAATAATACTTATTATAGTCCTTTTGTGTTTCCTCATGGAACCATTATTTCTTTTCAATAGGTTATAAAGTCCTTTTCTTATATTAAATATTTGTTCCTTCTAACTTTCATGTGATTCTGAATTAGAAGAGTTGACAGAAACAGTTGTAGTGTATTTAAATGTTATTCATTTATTTCTTTCATAATCTGAACTATCAATCGTATTCAAATCTATATCATATTGAAGAATATATCTCATTTCATCCATAATATATTCAGTGAAGTTCTTCATTTCTTTAATTACAACCCTCTTTGAGTTCCAGTTTTAAGGTAGGTCTCAAATCATTCTCTCAATATAGACTCCATTATTCATAGTTTCCCCAATAACAACCATGTTATTCACAATATTGGTAAATATTTTTTATATCTCATTAATTTTTTCATGATCAAACATTTTGAATTCTTGGAATCTAGCCCTGTGAATTCCCAACTTGGTTCTCTTCAAATTATTAGTTCTTTGATGAGTGAATTTTAAAGTCCTCCATATGTAAAATTCAGTTTTATAATATTAAATATGGATAAAAATATTTAAACTCAAAGAAAAATAGAGAAAATTCATAACTTTTTAGTTTAACACATATTTTATAGCATCATTGTCGGTTAAATTATCTATATAAACTTTATATATTTTGTACAAATTTGACATAATTTCCTAATATTCAATATCAATATTATTTAAAAATACCTCTATATGATCCTTCCAATATTAATAATCACTCTCATTGAAGTCCGGTGGTTTGAGAGGATTTAATAATTCAACTTACTTTGTTTTTATTACAAAAGATATATATTTCCTTAGAATATTAGTGTTATCACATAAAATAATAAAACATGTTTAACCTTTCCAAAGGAAACAATATCTAAAATCAATTTTTGGCCCAGTGATATTTAATGAACAAGTATAGAGGGGGTGAATATACTTTTATCACTTTCTATTAAATTAAAAATATCATAGTTAACTACTTATGCAGTTTAAGTATAATGATAATGATATTTTAGGAGAATACAATATAGAAATTAGTAGATAGTGATGTGGAAAAAAAAGGATCACATGAATTTTTATAGTGGTTCAGTTTAATGTGAACCTAAATAAACTCTCTAATCCCATATAATCCTTCAGAGGATTAGTGCCTACTAAAAAAACATAATTTTGAAGGGAGTAATAATACTTTACAAAACACACTTTCTTTCTATAGACCAAATCATAACCAAATCAATTAAAAATGTATATTTTTACATGAGAATTGCAACTCATAATGGGCATAACATTAAAGTGAAAGTATAAACAAACCCATACTTTATTTTGTGGGAAAAATTAGAAACCAAAACTTTAAGAACAAATGGAAGAATAAAAATAATAGAAATATGAATACAAAAAAAACAAAGAACAATGGGAGTTAATAATTTTATGAATCGACTCAATCACTTATTTAAAAATAATATCTCGCTGAAACACAATGATGATCAAGACATAAAAACTAGTTTTGATTGCAGATGAATATAATTTTAGTATTCTTTTAATAAATTAGTTAATGTATCTTTTAAATAATCTAATTCTCTCAATCAATATTTATAAATGAAACTATAATTATTATCTCAAAATCTCCCTCGATCCTTATTGCATGGGTGTTAAAAACTCCACACATCCAACAATGGTTATAAAATATGAAAATATGAAAATAATACTATTACCTATAAAATATAGAGTAATTATAGAAAATATTCCTACACATACTAATTCCTACATAATACACTATTAAAATAAATTGAATATGGTAGTTTATCTATATATATATTACAAATCAAAAACATATCACAAACACTTTTAGTAATTAAAATAATTAAAAATAATATAAAATATAGAATCAAAAAATTACTACAAACTTAGAATATGTCCATTATGATCAACATGGGCTATATAAGGATAAACCTCAAACTTTTAATCAGAAGTAATGCTGAAAATTCTATAGCTATGTAAAGGTAACCTTCGAATTCCATTAGCTACATAGGGTAATATAATCATGAAGCACTATAAAAAGGTGAAATATAACAGCTGTGTGAGGGTTGAACAAAAATTTAATAGGCCATGTAAGGGTAAGTAAACATATACATAATCATAAAATAGTTTTTTATAAATATAAACACTTCTTTCATAAGAATGAGACATGTCTATATGCATGGTCAATTGAGTGTCATGGTTGATTGAGTGTTATGGTTGATTGATCTATGTTATCAATTGATACATACATTTAATTGATACTTATGGTCGATCGATATATGGTTGATTGATTCCTGCATTCAATCCATGCATGTGTTCAATTGATACCTTTTGTTGATCCATATATGTATTTGATTGAAACATGTAGTATATCCAAACATATGTTTGATCCATGCATGAAATATACATTTGGTCAAATAACATTCTCCAAAAACATTGAAAACTAATAATTCATATGATTAAAATGAAAATAGTTTATTTAAAAAAATAATTAACAATTATGATCAAACAATTAAGTGTTGTGAGAAATTATAATTATTCAAATGATTAAATGTGAGGTATAGTAATTAAAAAAATAAGAATAATCAATTAAAAACTAAAAACAAACTCCCTAAGTCCAGACACTAATAATCTCTCCTTTTTTATAAATTATAAAACTAAACATTTAGAGATATTTAAAATTATAAAAAATTCCATCACATTTATTTCTAAATTTCTCGACAACTTTTTAAAATTTATCATAAAGTAACATAAAACATGTTATACTAGTACAAACATTTCATATTAACTCTCTCCCTTAATTAATGTAACCAAAAAAAGATAATTATAATCTATTGAGCACGCACAAAATGCTTATTTAAAAAATGAGAATTGTGAAAAAATAAACAAATCATAATAAAACTCCTTTTATAAAAATGTGTTCACAATTATATTTTAAATCATATATAGATATAATCTCTCAATAGTAAAAAAATAAGCCTTATTTTTTATTTTTTTATTTTTTTTAAAAAAATATGTTCTAATTGTATAAAAGTAAATCATATTACATATCAATTCATATGGATAGATAGAAGTAGGCTTTTAGAATTAACATTTAAGGAATATATTTATTCAAACTAAATCTTAATAAGAAATAAAATGCATTCCTAATATTCCCAATTTCATAAGAAATACAAAACCAATCTGTAACACATATCTAAAAAAACTTAAACAATTTTAAATAGTCATTAAACACAATAAACAATTTCATTATACATCCAACACACCATGTTCAAACTTTATCATCTCAAATTTTAAATTATATAATGGTTTAGTAAATATAACATCTAATTGGTTATAAGTTGATACATATTCCAAAATAATATCTTATTTATTAACATGATCCTGAATAAATGAAACCTAACATCTATATGTTTTTTCCTAGAATTTTGTAAAGCATTTTCCTAATTGAAATGGAACTATAATTATCATAGTAAATAATAATATTATCAAAATGGATGTCAAAATCACACAAAGTTTTATTAATCCAAAGAAATTGACCACAATAACTAGAATATGATATATACTCATCCTAAGTTGTGGATAAACCAACTAATTATTTTTTTTATTAGAACTCCATGAAATCAAAAAAAATCCAAGAAAATGACACATATCAGATGTTATTTTCCCATCAATTATACAACCATCAAAATCAAAAATTGGATAGCTAAAAAAATTAAAATAGTTTTACATGGAATAAAACAAACCAAAATTAATTTTTTTTAAAATATATCTTATAATCCTTTTAACATATTTAAGGTGAATTTCATTAGGTTTAGCCTAAAACCAAGAACATAAATATACACTGAAAATTATATCAATTCTAGAAGCAGTTAGATGGAGGAAACTACCTATCATACCTCTAACATCTACAGGTTTTCCAGATTCATCAATATCCAACTTTGAATTTATGCTCATGGGAGTTATCATTATTTTACTAGAATATAAACCAAATCAATTGACTAAATATTTATTATATTTATAAAAATTAATAAATTAAAAATATTTCCTTTCGAAAATTGTAAGAGTAAGAAAATAAAATTACTTCACCCATTAAACTCATATCAAACTCATTAGTTATAAGATTAGAAAACTCTTAACATAAATATTCACATGAAGAACACAAAAAAATATCATCAATATATATTTTACGATATTAAAATATCATTATAAACCTTTTTAATAAATAAATCTAGATAAACTTTTCCTTTATTAAAATCATTATTTAATAAAAAAAAGTTAGTCTTCCATACCAAGCTTGTGGAGATTGATTAATATCATTAAAATCTTCATTAAATTTAAAAACATGATTTGGAAATTCTTAGTTTTAAAATATGAGGGGTTATTAACATAGAACTCTTTAGAAATTACACCATTTAAAAAATCACTTTTTTCATCCATTTGAAACAACTTAAACCCTTGAAAATAAGAAAAAACTAACAAAATGATAATAGATTAAATCCTAGATTACAGAGAAAATGAAACTTAAAAATCTATTCCTTAATCCTAAAAAAACCTTGATCTCCAAGCCTATATTTATTTTTTAATATTTGACTAAATTCATCAAACTTATTCTTAAAAATACACTTAACTTCTATAAATTGTTTTTTTAGGGGGATTCAACTAGATTACAAATATTATTTCTAGTGAATTGATTGAGTTCATATTCTATTTCAATTATCCAATAAACATGTATTAAAGCTTCATCAATATTATTTTGTAAAATTTAAGAAACCAAAGTATAATTAGATTAAAAAAATTAAAACTAACTTTCTAGTTTTAATTCGAGAATCATAACTTCCAATTACTTTCTCTAAGGGGTGATCCTTATGGGTTATCCAGTTTCTAGAATCAAATTGAGTAGGGATATCCTCCCCACTACTATTTCATTTTCTTTATTAGATTATTCTTCTCCAAAATTGAACTATTTAAATTATTCTTCAACATTTTCAAAATTTACAATCAACTTATCATTATTTTCATCAAAGTTTATATTAATAGATTCTTCAAAAGCCAAAATTCTCTTATTAAACACTCTATAAGCCTTGTTATTATTAAGATATCCCATAAAAATACCTTCATAACCTTTTTCATCAAATTTAAATAAGTTATCATTTGTATTTAATATAAAAACCTTACACCTAAACACTCTAAAGTAACTAACTCTAGGATTCATTCCATTTAACAGCTAATAAAGTGTTTTATTTAATAAGTGTCTCATAAAAATTATATTCAAAATATAACTTGTTATATAAAAAGATTTAGAAGACAAAGATTTTGGTAAATTATATTCATTAATAATTGTTCTAGATATTTCAATAATATTTCTATTTTTTTGTTCTACACTTCCATTTTTGGTAGTGTTCTAAGGGTATGAAAAATATGAAAATACCTATTTTCCTCAAAAAAAATTAAAATTCCAATTAGAAAACTCACCTACTTTATCACTTTTAATTAAAATAATTAAATGAATTTTTTATTATGAAATAATTTATAAAAAATAATAAATTTAAACAATATTTCATGCTTATGAGTCATGAAACAAATCCAAGTAAACCTACTAAAATCATCAAAAATTAAAAACATATACATTTTACCTACTAAACTACCAATTTTCATAAGTCTAAAAAAATCAAGATGAAAATTTTATAATGTTCTAGTAGAATTAAAATTATTAACAACTCCAAATGTTTATTTATGTTTCTTACCATTTAGACATGAATTATATATAAAAAATTTACTAACCTTTAACTTGGGAAAAATCCAAAACTTGTCCACACTTGGCCAGTTTTTGTAGTAGTCAAAAATAAGCATGAAAAGGCCTCATATAACAAAGAATATCATATTTTCCTATATCATTAAGACACTTTAAATTTTACTTAGTTAGTTTAGAAAACTTAATTGAGTAAATATCATCTTTTTGATTTTCATAAAATAAAACATATTTATCCTTAAAAACTATACATCTATTATCACCAAACATAACACACATTCCATCATCGCAAAGTAGTGATATACTTATTAAGTTATTTTTAATGCCTTATATATATATATATAAATTTTTAAATCATAATATATTTAAATATAACTTCTTCCCTAAAACCTTTAACCTTTCCTTTATTATTATCCCCAAATGTGACAGAACCTCCATTGCATTGATTATAAGATATAAATATTGATGGGTCCTAATTCATATGTAAAGATACTTCATACTCTATATACCATGTATTCTTGATTATTTTAAGGAAATATTCCTAAAAAATAATTCAATTATAGAATTTATTTAGTACTCGTGTTATCTTGGGTTTAACCAAATTATTAAAAAAATTATAGGTACCCATACAGATTTTAAGTCATTAATTGTAGGGTAATGTAGAAGTTAGTTTTTTATAAACAAATTTTTTGGTGTGAACTAAATACTAATTAAAAATTAATGATAATTCATCAGTATAATGTTTTCTTATATTTCATCTAAAACATGTGTCATCAGAAACAATTCCTTTCGTTATTTTAACAAATATAGTTTTATACATCTTAGGAATATACTTATTGTATTCAAAAATAGTTCTGTCCTTTTTAGGTTTATTCATAGACATCATCTTATCAAAATTTTATTATCCTTGAAAAAAATTAGATAAAATTATTTTAAAATAAAAAACTTCATTTTTAATTTTATTAGTCACTTCTAAAACAATCTATAATTTTCTTTCTTCTGCTTTATTATTTGTAGACAAAAAATATTTAAGCCTTCCATTTTTCTTCTTTAATTTTCTTATTCTCCCTATGAATAAATTATAAATTAGTATAATCCTTAGTATTATAACATGAATCGTAATTTTTATAACTCTCATTTTCTTTAACCAGCTTCTTTTTTTCCTTTTTTTAGTTTATTATGTTTATTTTGTATTTGATCATATAACACAATAATTTTTTGAACATCCTTTTATAAATATTAATTTTCCTTATATAATTAATCATAACTAAGAACTTTAGAATCAATTTCATTACCATAACTAGAATTATTATTGGCCTAATTTTCATTAGTATCAATCATTCATAGGTTGGTCAACTCCTCACTTTTTGAATCATCAATCGATTCTGACTCTATAGTAAAACTTCATCTAACATGATATGCATGTTTCAATTCCTTATAATATTTCTTGTATTCCTCTTATTGCTTCAATTTTAGAAAATATGACTCGATATATCCCTTATTTCTATACTCATAGCATGTAAGTTGTGAAACACTATTATATTTACTAGAATAACCTTTATTTCCATTTCAATCATCCTTTTTCTAGTCCTTTTTGGGAATCCTATTGGAATCATTATTTCTTTTATTTTTGTTATAATACCTTTTCTTATATTAAATATTTTTTTCTTCTCAATTTCATAAGACTTTGAATCATAAGAGTTAGAAGAAATGATTTTAGTGGATTTAAATATTATACCTTTTTTTTCATAAACTTCATTATCATTGTTCTTCAACTCTATCTTGTATTAAAGAAAATATTTTATTAGTTAATATATATTATATTCAGTGAAATATAGCTATAAATATTTATACTCAAATAACGATAGAGAAAATTCATAAATTTTTAGTTTAACACGTATTTTTCAGTATCATTACCAATTAAAGTATCTATATCAACTATAGATAACTTTTATTGTTCTGGAATAAGAGTATAATATTAAATACCAATGTTATTAAAAAATACCTCCATTTGATCCTTCCAATATCCATAATCATTATCATTGAAGTGAGGTGGTCTAAGAGGATTTTAAACTTCAATATCCAAACTTTTCATTACAAAATATAGATCTTTACTTGGATTGTTAGTTCGAGGATATTATTGGCATGTAAAATAATAAAATAAAGCTTCACCTATTCAAAGGAAACATTATTTGATACCAATTAATCACCCCATTAGATGCATTGAACAAGTCTAGAGGGGGTGAATATACTTTTAACATAGTATATTAAATTAAAAATTTCTGAGTTAAATTCTCATACATTTTAAGTATAATGATGATAATATTTTCGAAAAATACAATATATCAATCTAAAAATAGTTTAAAAGGAATAAAACAAAGAGTTCATGAATTTTTATAGTATTTCAGTTCAACATGAACCTATGTCTACTCTTTAATCCCCTCAACTCTTAGAGAGTATTGGAACCCACTAAATAAAACCTTGCTTTTGAGGGGAGTAATAACCCTTTACAAAACACATTGCCTTTCTATGGAACAATTCACAACAAAAATAATTATAGATAGAGCTATTAAAATAGAGTCATAACTCAAAATAGAAATACATTTTTATTAGAAGTATAGCCAAACTCATACTTACTTTTGTGAGGAAAATAATAAACTGATACTTTAATCACAAATAAAATAATAAAATGAATACAGTGATGAATGAATAAATACTAAACAAATAATAGTGTAAGTTCATAAGTTTATGAAGAAACTTGATCACTTATTCAAAAATAATAGCCCATTAAAGAACAATAATGATCAACACATAAACACTAGTTGTGATCACAAATTAATATCCTTTCAGTACCCTCCAAATGTAGCAGTGAATATCTCTTGTATATCATCTAGTTCTATCAATCAATATTTATAAATGAAACTCCAATAGTAAAATCACAATATCCCTTAATCGTTATTTCATGGGTGTTTCCTAAAAACTCGACACAACCAATGATGTTTATAAAATTTGAAAGTAAGAAAATAATATAATTACCTATAAAAAGGAAATATCATGAACTTCTAGATAATATTCCAATTCATACTCATTCTAGCATAATACACTTTTAAAATAATTTGAGTATGATCGTTAATATGTGTGTGTGTGTGTATTTTACCAATCAATAAAATAATTTAAAAATAATAAAAACACTTGTAGTAATTAAAATAATTAAAAATAATATAAAATAGAGCATAAAAAAATACTACAAACTCATCATAGTTCCACTATGATTGACATGGGATATGTAATGGAAGACTTCAATCTTTTAAATTTTGTAAAAGTAATGCGGTAAATTATATATCTACATTAAGGTAACCTTTGAATTACATTAACTATGTAAGGGTAATATGATCATGAAGTGCTATGTAAATCTAAAATATAATAGTTGTGAAAGGGTATGACAAGACTTTAATAGGACATGTAAAGGTGCATAAATATGTATATGATCAAAAAACAAATTTGAGTAAATATAAAATACTTCCTACATAAGGATATTACATATATTTCTACACGTTTAGTTTAGTTTCATAATTGATTAAGTCTCATGGTTATCTTAGAGTTATGGTTGATTGATCCATGTGGTCGATTGATATATACTATCAATTGATACCTATGGTCAATCGATACACATGGTTGATTGATACTTTAATTGATCCATACATGCAGTTGATTGATACCTATGGTAAATTCAAACATGTGGTTAGTTAATACATGTGATTCATCCATACATGCGGATGATACATGCATGAAATATACATGTGGTTAAATAACATTCTCCAAAAACTTAGAAAACTTAGAATTCATATGATTAAAATAAAAACAGTTTACTTAAAACAAACAATTAACAATTATGATCAAACAATTAAGTGTTGTGAAAAATTATAATTAATCAAATGATTAAATGCAGGGTATAGTAATTAAAAAACAAGAATAATCAATAAATAACATAAAACAAACTCTCCAATTTCAAACACTAAAAATATCCCCCTTTTGTAAATTAAAAAACTAAACATTTAGAGATATTTAAAAAATTTAAAAATTACATTACATTACTTTATAAATTTCTATCCCCCTTTTTGAGATTTATCATAAAGTAAAATAAAACATTTTATACCAGTATAAACATTACATATTAACACTCTCCCTTAATTAATGTAACCATGAAAAGATAATTATAATCTAATGAGAACATACGACATGCTTATTTTAGAAATAAGAATTGTGAAAAAGGTGAACAAATCATAATAAAACCCTTCCTGTATAAATTCATGTGCAATTATAGTATTATTTTAATAGAGATACCAGTATCCAACTAGTAAAAAAATAAGCCTCGCTTTTTATTTTTTTATTTTAAAAAAAATCTATTCTATATTTGTAAAATTCAATAAGATTATGTATTAATTCTTCATAATATATAGTATTAAAATTTGGGAACTAACATTTAAATAATCTAGCGGTTAAAAATAAATCTCAACAATACATAAACACTTTACTAATATTACACCTTTAAAAAAGAGTAAAAAATCAATCGGTTACACAGATCTAGAAAAAACTGAAACAAATTTAAATAGTTAGTAAATGCAATAAACAAGTTTTTTATGCATCCAACATAACATTTTTAAACTCTATATCCTCAAATTTTAAATCATCTAATGGTTTAGTAAATATATCATCTCATTGATTATCAGTTGGAACATATTCCTAAATAATATCTCCTTTATTAACATTATCCTGACTAAAATAAAACCTAACATCTATATATTTTGTACTATATTGTTGTGAATGATTTTTTTAAGTTAAAATAACACTATATTTGTCATAGTAAATAGGAATATTATCAAAATGAATATCAAAATTACATAAATTTTTCTTAATCCAAATAAATTAAGCACAAAAAATAGTAGCCTCTATATACTCATCCTCTGATATGGATAGACAAATCGATAAATGTTTCTTATAATTCAATTAAATCAAACTTTTTAAAAGAAAATGACATGAAAAATGTGTTCTTTTTATCAATTATTCAATATCTAAAATCAAAATATGAGAATCTAAACAAATTAAAATAGTTCTTCTTCCTACAATGGCCCGAAGGCCTTCATTTTTTATTGATTTTTGATAATCCACCTTTTAATGGGTAAGGTGGAACCCTTACAAGACCCATAGGTGTAAGTATTACATGGACCATAGGCCTTAGAGGAATTCAGTGCTCGTAGGATTCAAACATTACATACAACCCAGACTAACTACTTGGAACTTCTGCTCCCTAGAATCTTTATCATGAAATCAACTCTCCACCTTTGAATGGTTGTTTGGCTAGGCTTTCCAATGCATGCACAGGCTTGTCCCGATGGCAGGTTTTATACCCTCTCATTCTTGAAATCTGTTTAGCTTCTGCACTAGTGAAAGCTCCTTGCTCATCCTCCTTCTGAAGCTTGTTCCTTGTAGGTTGTCTAGTTTGTATCTGCACTTAAGGTGGATCAAAGGCCTTGAGGAGGCCCGAAGGCCTTACTGACCCAAAGGCCTGGGTAGCCCAAACACCTTAAAGGACTCGGGGACCAAATCAGTGGCCTGAAGGACCAAACGGGGTAATATTCCCAGCTGCTATAGTGCCAAACTGTGCCTGCTACTTTTCCCACAACACTGCCTGCTACAGTATTGCACAGTTCCTGCTACAGTAACCTAGAAATTAGCCTCCGCCTAGTTTTGATCCCAGATCTCTTGATGCACTTAAGGAGTCCTCACCAACTGGGATGAGGCTCATGTGCAAATTACAATAGTTCTTCTTGGAATTCAACAAAATGTAATTAAAAGTTCCATTAATATATCTTATAATCCTTTTAACAGTTTTAAGATAAATTTCCTTAGGGTTTTCTTAAAACCTAGAACATAAACATACACTAAATATTATATTAGGTCCAGAAGTAATTAGATATAGGGATAGAAATGGGTCAGGTACCTATGAAATTTAGGGTACTCGAACCCTAACCCATTTATTTTTAAAAAACCCTAACCTTAACCCTAACTAGTTTGTTTTTTAAATTAACTACCCTGGTCCTACCCTGTTATATTTTTAACTACCCATTTAACTACCCTAACACTTTATTTACCTGATTAGATATTAAAATATTTAAATTTTATTTATACAACTATAATAAACATATCATAAAAATATGAAAATTTATTTTATAATTGTAATTTATTTAATAACATATAGTCAACAAATTCAAATTTAAAATTTTATTATAAATATAATATAAACCAAACTAAAAATAAATAATTATATTTTATAATTTTAATTTCATTTAAAATTTTACTATAGATTAATTAATAATAATTTTCATAATCGAGTTCTGGTTTATGGTACCCTAAGAGTACTACCCCAACCCTGTCCATTTATTAATTGGGTTTTAAATTTTCTACCCAAACCCTATAAAAACCTATTTAACCACTGCCCTAAACATATTTAATCGGTTCGGGTATTATCGGGTACCCGGTTAATGGGGACCCATTTTCATACCTAGTTAGATAGAGAAAACTACCCATCGTACCTCTAAATTTTTTAATATCTATAGTTTTTCTAGATTTATCAATATCCAACTTTGAATTTATTATTATGGGGGTTCTTATAGATTTACTAGAATCTAAACCAAACCTATTAACAAAATCTTTAGAATATTTAGACAACATAAGAAATATTTCATCTTTCCTTTGAAAATTTTGAAGATTGGGAAATTTTTTAACTCACCCATTAAACTAATATCAAACTCATTAGTCATAAGATTTTAAAATTATTTACATAAAGAGCCACTTAAATATACAAAAAATATTTCTTCAACATATATTTGAACAATTAAAATATCACTAGAAATATTTTTAACAAATAAATTTGGAGCAAATTTTCCTTTATTAACAACATTCTTTAACAAAAACATTGTGTATTTCAAACCAAGATCGTAGATATTTATTAAGACAATACAAAGAATTATTAAGTTTAAAAACATGATTTGTAAATTTTTAATTTTAAAATCAGGGGTTTTATTAACATAGAGATATTCTAAAATTAAACAATTTTAAAAAGTTATGTTTAACTTCCTTTTAAAACAATTTAAACCCTTGAAAACAAGACAAATCTAACAAAATATACATAGATTCAATCCTAGTAACCAGAGAAAAATACTCTTAAAAATAAATTCCTTTCTCTTGATCAAAACCTTGAGCTCCAATCCTAACTTTATTTTTAACTATTAGATCATATTCATCTTACTTATTCCTAAAAATCCACTTAACTCATATAACCTTTTTTATTTAGGGAGTTCAACTAGATTCCATGCATTATTTCCAGAGAATTGACTGAGTTCCAATTCAATTACAATTATCCAATTAACACCTTATAAATAATATTCAATATTATTTGGTACAATTTCAAAAACAACAGTATAATTATAGTATAAATTTAAAACTAATTTTCTATTTTATATTCTAGAATAAATATTTCCAATTACTTTCTCTAAGCGGTGATCCTTATGGGTTATTGAGTTTCTATAATCAAATTTATTAGAGATATCACCCTCTACCTTAATTGGTTCATATTATTTATTAGATTCTTCTTCTCCAAAATTTAAACTCTTTAAACTCTTATCTAATATTTTCAAAATTTGTAATATGTTTATCATTATTTTAATCAAACTTTACATGCATAGATTCTTCAATAGTCATTGTTCTCTTATTAAACACTCTATAAGACTTACTAATATTAGAATATCCAATAAAAATACCTTCATCACTTTTGGAATCAAATTAATCTAAGTTATCCTTAGTATTTCAGAAAAATACCTTACACCCAAACACTCTAAAGTAGCCAACTCAATGATTTATTCCATTAAATAGTTAATAAGGGGTTTTATTTAACAAGGGCCTAATAAAAATTCTATTTAAACTATAACAAGAAGTATAAAAATATTCAACCAAAAAAATTAGGTGAATTATATTTTTTAATCACTTTTCTATCCATTTCAACAATAGTTCTATTTTTTCCATTTTACAACTCCATTTTTTGTGATGTTCTAATAATGGGAAGATTATGAAAATATCCATTTTCCTCAAAAAAAAATCAAAGTTTAGATTAGAAAACTCACCTCTTTTATCACTTCTAATTGAGATAATTAAATTACCCTTTTTATTTTGAACTAATTTTAAAACATAATAAATCTATACAATGTTTCATTATTATGAGTCATGAAATAAATACAAGTAAATCTATTAAAATCGTCAATAATTAAAAACTCATATTTTTTACCTTTTAAACTAGAGGTTTTCATAGGTATAAACAAATAAAGATGTAATAGTTCTAATGTTCTAGAAGAATTAACATTTTTAACATGTTTTAATGTTTCTTTATGTTTCTTACCTTTTATACATGAACCACATATAAAAATATTACTAACCTTTAACTTGGTAAAATACAAAACTTTTCCATGATTGGCCAGTTTTAGTAGCAGACAAAAATGAAAATTTCCAAGCCTATTATACCAAAGAATATCATATATTTATAAATCATTAATACACATGATATTTTTCTCGATTAATCTAGAAAAATTATTTTAGAAAATATTATCTATCCTATTTGGATAAAATAAAGTAGATTTATACTTAAAAACTATATATCTATTATCTTCAAACTTAACACTCATTCCATCATTGTAATGGTGTGATATAATTATTAAGTTATGTTTAAGATCTTATATATATAACCTTTCAAATAATAATATATTTAAATATACCTACTTATCCAAAACCTTTAACCCTACCTTTACTATTTTCTCCAAATGTGATGTAAACTTCATCACATTGATTATAAGATAGAAATATCAATGGCTCCCCAGTCATATTTATAAAGCATCTACTATCCATATACAATGAATCCTTAAGACTTATAAGGAAAGATTATTAAAAATTAAATCAAGTAGATATTATCTTTGGTACTCATGCTATCATGGGCCTGACAATATTAATAACAAAATTATAAGGTACTCATATCGATTTAATACATTTCTATAAGATAGTTTTTCAAAAAAAATGTTTTTGTGTGTCTTAAATACTAAGTAAACCTCAAGGATAATTCATTGGAATACTTTAATCTTTAATTACATCTAATAGATTTGACATTGGAAACACTTCTTTTAGTACTTTTAACAAATACAGTTTTATACATCTTAAGAATCTGATTTTTGTAACCAAAACTAGTTCTATACTTATTAGTTTTATACATGAACATCATCTTATCAAACTTTTCTAAACCTTGAACAAATTTTTATAATTTTGTTTTTAAATCAATAACTACCTTTAAGTTTATCATTATCTTCTAAAATAATTTGGTATTTTATTTCGTCTTCTTGATTATTTGTAGAAAACAAATATTTATGCCTTTAAATTTCTTAATTCATTTTCTTATTCTCCTTGTCAATAATTTATAAATCTATACAAATCATAGTATTATTACATGAATAATAATTTTTATAATTATCATTTTCTTTAACAAGCCTCTTATTTTCCATTTTCAATTTATTATGTCTATTTTTCATCCAGTCATATAACTCAACAACTTTCTAAACATCCTTTAGTAACCTTTAATTTTATTAATTTAATTAATCATAAATAAGACCTTAAAAATTAGTTTCATAAAAAAACTTTAATTTTATTTAGTACTTACATCATTTTAATTAGTATCCATCAAACATAGGTTGGTCCACTCCTCACTTTTATAATCATTGATCGAGCATGAATCCTTTGTACAACTACATCTAACATGATATATACATTTCAATTCCTTTATGTATTTTTTTTTCTCTCCCATATTTCTTCAATTTTGGAAAATATAACTTGATATGTCTATTCTTTCTATACTCCTATAACTATTATATATTTTTACTAGGTTATAAAGTCCTTTTCTTATATTAACTATTTTCACCTTCTCACTTTTATGTGACTCAAAATTGGAAGAATTAGGAGAAACTATTTTAGTGGATTTAAATGTTATTTAAATATTTTTATTATATTATTCACTATCATTGTTCCTCAACTCCATCTTGTTTTGAAGAATAGATCTTATCAATTCATCCATAGAATATATAGTTAAATCCTTGATTTAATCAATTGGAAACTTCTTAAAGTGCCACTTTTTAGGTAGGTATCAAATTATTCTCTCATTAAAACTTCATTATTCATATTTTCCCTAAGAAAACCCATTTTTTCAAAATCCTGGTAAATTTATTATACATATTGCTGATATTTTCATGATAAAACATTTTTAATTCCTAGAATCAATCCCTATTAATTCTCAAATTGGTTCTCTATAACTTATCAGTTTTTTAGTGAGTGACTTTTAAAGTCCTTCATATGTCAAATGAAATTTTACAAGATGAAATATGAATATAAAAATTTCTTCAAAAATCATAATAAATAAAATTCATAACTTTTTTAGTTTAATAAATATTTTGAAGCATCATTACTGGTTAAATTATTTATATCAACTTTAGGTAATTTGTATAATTTTGACATAATTTTCCTATATTAAATACCAATATTCTTTAAAAATTCATCCACCCAATCCTTCCAATATCCATAATCACCATCGTTGAATATAGGTGGTCTAAGAGGATTTAAGACTTTAACTTCTTGAATTTTCATTAAAAAAATAGATATTTCCTTAGATTGTTAGTTCTAGGATAGTTTTAGAACATAAAATAATAAAACTAAGCTTAACCTATCCAAATGAAACAAGCTATGATACCAATTTTTTGGCCTAGTGAGATGAAATGAACAAGTCTAGAGGTGTTGAATAGATGTTTAACACTTTATATTAAATTAAAAATGTTAGATTTAACTAATTATATAGTTTAAGTATAATTTTGATAATGTTTTGGTAGAATACAATATAAAAATCAACATATAGTGCAATAGAAAAAAAACAAAGAGCATATTAATTTTTATGGTAGTTTGGTTCAACATGAACCCTCATCTACTCTTCAATACACTCTAATACTTGAGTGGATCATTTCCCACTAAAAAACCTTAATTTTGAAGGTAATAACAACACTTTACAAAACACATTTTATTTCTATAGACCAATTAACAACAAAATAATTTCATACCTGACTTTTTAAAAAAGTATCACAATTCAAAATAGATGTACCTTTTAAGTGCATGTAAAAACAAAATCAAAATTTCTTTGGTAGAAAAAATAATAAACCAACACTCTAATCACAAACAGAATAATAAAAGGAATACAATAGTTAATATAGAAAACCAAACAAAGAGCAATGTAAGTTCATAAGTTAATGCAACAGGTCGGTCACTTATTCAAAAGTAATAGCTTGTTGAAGCATGGTAATGATCAACATAGAAACACCAGTTATGATCCTAGATGAACAACCATTTAGTTTCTTTTGAATAAAGTAGTGAATGTCACTCATATATAATCTAGTTATCATAATCAATATTTATAAATGAAACTCCAATGGTATAATCACAATCCCCACCAATCCTTATTGCATGGGTGTTTCCTAAAAAGTAGACATGGTGAAAAATGGTTATAAATTATGAAATTACGAAAATAATATTATTACCTATAAAACGTAAATATCATGATATTATTAAAAATATTCTCATTCATACATGTTCCTATATAATAAACTCTTAAAAAAATTGAATATGATCGTTAATATATATATATATAAGTATTTTAAAAATCAATAAAATAATTTTAACATAATAAAAAAACTTGTATTAATTAAAATAATTAAAAATAATATGAAACAGGGCATTAAAAAATACTACATACTTAGCATAGGTCCACCATTATCAACATGGGATACATAATGGTAAACCTAAAAATTTTAAGTTTCATAAAAGTAATGATGAGAATTTTATAGCTACTTAAAGGTAACCATTGAGTTTCATTAGTTACTAAGGGTAACATGAGCATGAAATGCTATATAAAAGTGAAATATAACAGCTTCATAAGGGTAGAAAAAGACTTTAAAAGGTCACATGAGGTAAGGAAATATCTATGTAATCATAAAAAAAATTAAAACATAAAACACTTATTGTGTAAGCATGAGAAATGTATATATGCATGATCAATTGAGTGTCATGGTTGATTGAGTGTTATAGTTTATTAGTCCATATGGTCAATTGATATATATGATTGATTGATATATGTAGTTGAACAATACATACGGTTGATTTATACCTATGATTGATCTATACATGTGGTTGATTGATACTTGTGGTCGATCTATAAATGCATTAAATTTATACCTACAGTTGATTGATACATGTGGTCAATTGATGCATTCAATATACATGTGGTCGAATGACATTCTCCAAAAACTTTGAAAAATAAGAATTCATATAATTAAAATGAAAATAGATTTATTTAAAACAAAAAATTAACAATTATGATAAAAAAATGTGCATTGTGAGAAATTATAATTATTCTAATCATTAAATGTGAGGTAATGTAACTAAAAAATAATAATAATCAATTAGAAACTTAAAAAATCATCAAGTTCAAACACTAACACTTATCATACTCCATATAAATAACTAAAAAATTAGTGGGAAATTTAAGCTCCCCTACATTGACTAATTGGTTATCTACCTTTTAATGGGATGATTTATTGACCTGTCAGCCAATTATAGAGAAAGAAATAAGTGTATTTTAGCTCCCCTAGGACCGGTAGTCGAAATAAGGAGTGAGGAATTATATTTACACTAGAAGTTAATTCACATAATCAATTATGATCCTCAATTTCTATTATTCTATATTTTATAAAAAATCTACCACGGTCTTTCAATTTAGGATGTAACTTCTTTTATAAGACAGTGTTGCATCCCTAAACTAGACTAAATGTGGACATCTCTTTTAGGTTTAATTTATTAGCCAAAAAACTTTTGATAGATTTGGAATATGATGGGATTTTGTTTAATTACTCAATAATGGGTGGGTTTAAGTTAAAATTTTTAATCATCTTGTGTAATTTCAAGTAATTAGGTTCATCAGTTCTTAGGTTGACTCTTTGGGGAAAAGGGATGGGAGGGGCATAATGAATTAAAACATGTTGCTTTTCTTCTTATCCTAAAACCCAACTTTATTCCTTACTTCTTGAATTAATTACCAATTTTTCTTCTTTTGTTCCTTGTATTTTTTAAGTAAAGATTCATCATTCGGTTTAGTTTGGACCTTACTATCCACATTTCCAAATTTAGTGTTTTATATACTTTTATTTTATTAATATATAATATTTATAAATCATATTCTCTAGGATTCCCCTATAATTATATTGAGTTTTAAATCCTGAACTTATGGTGACAACTATCACATTTTCTTTGGGGTTCATTTTTTTGTGTTGGGAAACTTTACCTAATCTCATCAACCTGGGTCTCTTACCATTGAACTCATTTTAGTTTGTAGATTGTGAATGTTATATTGTTAAGAATCCTATTTAGTAAAAATACACATAACCATACCCTCCAAATAATTTTTAGAATTATAAGGTCCAATAATTTCTTGAAACTAATTTCTAAGCTGATTTGAGTTCCTATGGGTGGGAGGTTGTCTCATCACCCCTTGATCCCTCTATAACAAGTTTTGGTGATTTTTGTAACAGGTATTATAGTTATTTGAAAATTGGTTATTATTACCTTGTTTTCTACCCCTAAAATACAAAAAATGGGCATTTTCATCTAGTTAAGAAGGAAGATTAAAATTAATACAACAATTCCTAGTATTCCCAAACATTCCATAATCAAAACATTACTGCCTAAGTGAATTATTCTAACCCTAAAAATTAATTCCTGAAGTATGAGAATGGGAATCACCCCTATGGATAGTTATTTTTCAATAAATTTTATGTTGTGAATTTTGATCATGTTTATCAAAGATTTTGTTAATCTCCTCAGTTATCACATCATAGAAATCGCTATATAAATATCGATCAACTATGTTTTGGTTGTAAGGGGTAAGGCCATTATAAAAGATTTAAATTAAGAGATGGGGACAGAGATGATGGTTGGGAAACTTCTTAATAATACCTCTAAATATATCTCATGTTTCATGTAATATAAATCCCTTATATTGTAAAAATCAATGATTTTTTGCCTCACCTCAGTGGACAAATTTCTAGAATAAAATTTCATCACAAATGCATTAGATAATTGGTCCCATGTGTCAAAAATTTATTCTTTGAAGTGTTTGAATCATATTATATCCCTTATATTAGAACAAAATTAGAACACCCTAAACCTAATATATTTATCATTATTACCATACAGAGGAAACTATTTAACTGTAAAATAAAAATTTATAATTAACTCAAGTGAATCCTCGTTGATAAGAAAATTAAAGGAGGCTGACATTGATAGGTGATTGATTTGTTTCATAATTCCTAGACCATGAGGGAAACTGTATAAAATATGAGTTACTAGAAACTATGGGAAGTTGGAAATCCCTAAGTCTAGGATTCTCATCATTATGATTTCTAGGAATATGTGAAACAAAATTTTTACTTTTAGTTAATTTTCCATGCCTATGAATTTCAAGATTTACCATTTCAGATTTATTCTTTATTCTTAGGGAAATGTGGTGTTTTTCAATATTAGGTATTAAATAATTAAACTCAAACTTTTATGATGCACTTGTGTGTATGAAACTTAGAGTTTAAATATATTACAAATTAGCACATAGAAGATAAAAACAGGTAGTTTTTCAAAAAAAAATACACATTTTTTTAAAATGGTTATTTTTTATTTGGACACACATGCCTTTCCAAGTTTCGGCACCAAGTTTTTATGAGAATGAAATTAGAATCTATAAAAAATACAATTTATAAAAAATTTAATAATATCAATTTGGTAATCAGGGTCGAACTATAGAGAAGGAAGAATAGTGTGAATCCAATGAAAATAAAAAAAACAAGACACAATAATAGTGTATCAAATTAAAGCCAGTAAGGAATATTCAAAGAATATGAACTTTAATTAACTTCTTTTTATGTCAAGGTTACCCTAACATGAGAAATTGATAACCTGAATGGGGTTATGTTAATTATATACTTCCCTTATGCAATTTGGATGGTGTTTTATTTACCCATACATGAGTAGGACCTGACATTTATGCAACCTCAAAACCTCAGGATCTACCCTTATGCAGTATTTGAAGTAAGAATTTTACCCTCATGTAGCTCCCTTAAACATTATTGGACCTTTATATAGGTTCTAAAACTAGAGAAGTACCTTTACATGAGTCGGTTCTAACCCTTATGAGAGTTCAGAAACTTTATGGGACCCTTACATAGCTCAGTTGAAGATTTTATGACCTTTAAGTAGGATTTTGAAACATTTCACTACCCTTATATAGCCCTTATATAGTGATCTAACCTTTATAAAGGTCTTCATCAATGATATTACCTTTACATAGGTCTACTTCTTACAAATTAAGCACTGACCTTAGTGAAAATTTAACAATCCAAGTTCAAAAATAAAACTTTAAACACGGAATTAAACGAGGGGATCAAAAATTTTGAAATTAAACTAAAAGGAATATGTTCCAACAAAGAATATAAAAAATGAAAACCTAGATCTTGTAAATATTAATTCCCAACACTAAAACCATTAAAAATATTTCCATGATAAAATTCCAATTAAAATTCACTAAAAAAACTAAAATATTAGTTCTTAAAAATATAAAAAATTAATAAAAAAACTTTATAATTTTATCACCTAAAACCTCAATTTTAATCAAATATTAAATGAATTTAAATTTAAAATATTAAACTACCAATATTCAATAATTATCCATTAAAATAAAATTTTAGCATTAAAAACTCAATAAATTTCCTAAATAGATGTGGAAAAATGTATCAAATTAAAGCCACATTATAGATCTCCTCCTCGAAGTCACCATGAAGAAATAAAATTTTAACATCCATCAACTACAAGTGTAGTGATGGTTTTAGATGTAGCAGAATCACCTATTGGGCCTATAGACAACTCATCTTGTTTTGAATTCAATGGATCATCTACAATATAAATGACATAAACATCATGGTCAAAAAAATATATTTTCTGAAGAATATTAATAAAATATTTCACTGGAACCAAGCGAGAGAATCTTTTCAAATTAATTTATAATTAATTTAAAACATAAGAAAAAATATTATCATGATTTGGATATCTTTCTTCATTAAAGGTGTTGATTTTTTTATCCTGATTGGTGTATCATTGTTGAGTCGCAGGGTCTCAAAGAAGATCACCTCTAGTGGTGATATGTATGTGCTCCTTCGATCTTCGAACAACGTTGATGAAACATCAAGTGTTAGCCAAGACAATTGGTCTTCTTGTGTTGCTTACCATGATCACTTCACATTCCTTCAGGCTTTAAGGAATCTCTCTTGTTCTTCTTAATCTTGGGAGGAAGAGAGGAGGATAAAGAGATTGAGAGGAAAGATGTGTATAGTGATTAACATCATATGAAATGATATAGTAGTTTATTTCTAAACCTAGAGTTAGGGTTTAATATTTAATTAATTTCAAAAATTTCCTTAATAGTATATTAAACCCAAAATTTATTTCATTCTATGTAATAAAATAATATTATTATTTTATTTCATGTCATGTGTTACCCCTATGCAATGATAAATATTTATTTTAAAATCTGGTAAATAAATATTTATCACTACAAAAAATATGATTTTATTATCCTATATGACATTTATTGAATTCTGGAATAAATATTTAAATAAATATTATTCAATAAATAAATAAATAAACATTTCATTCACAGTTTTCCTAATAAATTTTTATTTAATATTTACATAACTAAATGAATTATCTATTTAATAAATAAAGTGATATTTATTACCATGTGAATAACAAGAGATAAATAAATATTATATATTCATGTAATTAAATAATTACCTTGAAAATAAATATTTATTTAATATTTATGATCGATTAATAAAACCTAAATAAATATTACTTCTCAGTCTAAAGAATAATTTTTATTCCAATTGTTAAATATAAATAATATTTAACTAACATAAAAAGAAACACTTTGTGTGTGACCCTCTAGGCCTCTTCCTCAACAACATTAGGTGGTATTATCTAAAGTCCAAGATTACTCTCTAGAAATGGGTCAACGAACCCATATAGGAAGAAGATATATTGTAATGAAAATAGCCACATATGATTGCTCTATGTGTAATATAATCACTTTGTCATAATATCTCATAAAGTAAGTTGTACACTTGTGTCGTCAACCTATATGTTTGATATTTACTTCGTTTACTATCATAAATGAACTCATATATTCACCATGTCTATGGAATTTAATGTGACTGTTCTATTTCAATCAAATGTATGAGATATCATCTTCCATAAATATGGAAGGGACAAATACTTCCTCAACTTATTCATTAATAACATATCATTTGTGTCACATCCAACATACCCTACTTCCCTTGAACATATGGATTCATAGTTTTGCTCAGTACATTAAATTATGTGATTCATGACATGCATTAATAATAATCTTAAAGTCTAAGTATCATCACACATGCTCACAGACAGGAATATCCAATAACAAATAAACATGTGGATTTCCTACCAGCAGGTTTGTTCTCATAATCTCATGTCTTAGAGATTACCAAGTGAAAACTTTATGAGATTAATCCTCATCTTCTTACAAGTACTTTGACCTGACAGTCAACATGGTATGTGTATCATCATAGAATTTTATCCAACCACTGAAAAATATTTAATAATATCATCATATCCTTTAAAGGTTCATATAATAGCAGGGGAATATTATGACCTTTTCAATGCAACAAATACCCTAGAATATGATTACATTATAGTAATGTATAAAAATGAACAATATATAATAATATTTTTTATTTACATTTACTTCTTTGAATATGCATTCAATCTAAAGTACAAATAGTTAGTTTTTGGACACCAACTCCAACAGACTCCCATTTGGACAAGATATAACTACTAATGATTTTTAGTCCACTATATCTCACATTATTATCATGTTTCTACCAATATAAATCTTTAAGGGGTCAATCTTGTTGTCTTATGTGGAAACTATGCTCACTATGATGTCACCTCTTTGAGAAAAATCCCTCAAGAGATGATATTTGTGGATAACATGCTTCGACTACTAATGAGACCTTAGCTCCTTTACAAGAGACACTACTATAGTATTATCATGATATAGTGTGATGACATATTTACTATTTGGAATCACATTAATCTCTTAGAATAATTTTCATATTCAAACTGCTTATTTTTCTACCTCATATTCCGTAATGTACTTAGACTTCAATGTAAAATCGATGACCATATCTTACTTTGAGATCTTCTAGCTCACAGTGTCCCCATAGAGAGTGAAGATGCATCCCGGATATGATTCTAAATTTTCTTGATCTATTTGAAAACTTACATTTGCATATTCCCTAATGATTAGCTCCTCATCTCCTTCATAGACTAGGAACATATCCTTAGTACAGCTCAAACATAAGGATGGTCTTGACTACTATCCAATGGTGGCCACCCGGTTCATCTTGATATCTTCCTACTACACTTAATATGTATAAAACATCCAACCTAGTACATATAATATCATACATGACTAGCTCAATCATTGATTCATATAGAATCATTTTCATCCTCTATCTATCCCCATGTGTTTGAGGACACATTTTCTTGGAAAGATGAATGTCATGTGACACTAGAAAAAATCCCCTCTTGTATTGTTCCATACTAAATCTATTCATTATCTTGTCAATGTAATTACTTTGACTCGGTCCAATTATCCTCTTTGTTCTATCATTATGGATCTTGATCCTAAGAATATATGTAACTTCTCCTAAGTCCTTTATGGAGAAGCAAGTGTCTAACCAAACATTAAAATACTATAAGATAGGAATTTTATTTCCAAATAAGTAATGTGTTTTCGATATAAACCATTAGGAAAAAGACTTCACTCCAACTAAAACATTGATAGACACAAGGCTCAAATTCATTCTTTATGAAACCAAATTCTATTATGTATTCATCAAACTAAATTTTCTATGACCTGGATGTTTTCATTAATATATAAATGGATCTATAAAAATTTTATACCTTTCCAACATCATTTAGAGTCAAAAACCATTTTGATTGTGACATATAGACATTTTCTTAAAGGTTACCATTTAGGAAAGTAGTTTTTAAATCCATCTATAAAATATCATGGTCATGGTAAGCTGCTATGGAAAGTAGAATTCTGATGGATTTCAATATATCAATTGGTGAAATGGTTTCATAGTAGTCTATGCCTTGTCACTATTTAAACCCTTTTATAACCATTCATTCCTTATAGGTGCTAAATTATCCATATATATCCATTTTCTTCTTGAATATCAATTTACAACCAATAGGCTATACATCCACTAGAGGATCTACAAAAATATAAACAGAATTTTAGTACATGGAATCCATTTCAAAATTCATAGCTTTTTACCACTTGGAATCTTTTGTGCCATATAATTCTTACTTATAGGTTATAGGTTCATTATTATCTACTAAAAATGAGTCACTATTATCATTGAATATAAAACCATATCATTCTACTTCTCTAGCCTCTCTTGTTCTCCTATACATTACTTGTAACTCTAGAACATCTTCTTCCAAGGGACCTTGTCGAATTTGTTCCAGTGCCAATTATTGTGTATCTTGTGCCATGACTTCATTGAATTATATCTTTCTCCCACTATCTATTTTTGGATGTGTGATCCCTCTCAAGGAATATGGAATGTCTTTACACTATTACCTTTTTAGGGGTTTTATAAGTAATATCCCCTTGAATCCTTGGGGCATCCTATAAAGGTGCACATTGTGCTTCAAGGTGTAAGGTTATTACTTGAAGATAGATTAACAAATATTTTGTAACCACATACATGTAAATTTGACAATATGGATTTCCTTCCACACCAAGGTTCATATGGAATATCGTTTGTCACTTTATTTGGCACTTGGTTAAGTATATTTGAAGTTTTCTGTAATGTGTATCCCTAAAAAGATAAGGGAAGAATCTCATGACTCATTATTGATCTCACTATGTCGAATGGTGTGTGGTTCCTAATTTCACTTACATCATTCCATTTTGGTGTATATGGTTGAGTGAGTTGAGAAAAAATCCCAAACTTCCATAAGTAATCAATGAAGTATCGATTAATATATTATATACCCCGGTCTGAGTAGAGTTTCTTAATCTTCTTACCAGGATGGTTCTCAACTTTATTCTTGTATTCTTAGAATCTTTCTAAGGAATCTTACTTACACCTAATTAAGTAGACATATCCATAACTAATTAATTCATCAGTAAAAGTTATGAAGTATGATTCCCACCCAAGGATTCAACTAGAAATATCCCACCCACATTAGTATAAACCAACTCAATAATCTTTATAGCCCTTTAACCTTTTACACTAAACAGGGATTTGTTTATTTTTACTTGCAAACATGTGTGACATATACCAAGTGGTTTTAATTCAAATGAATCCAAATATACATCTTGGTGTAATCTAGTCAAACATTTTTCATTTAGATGACCCAATAGGTGATACCATAGTTGGGTGTGGTATGAGTCATGTGAAATATTTTCCTTATTGATTATCATTACTTGGTTTGTGCAATCCAACACATAAAGACCATTATTTAAATATTTCTCATCATAAAAAATTCTTTCTTTGTAAAAGAAGTAAAATTTATTCCAAATTTTAAAAATAAATCCATATGTATCATGTTTGGACATATAAATAATGGTTTTGGTTATTGAGGTAACATAATAAAAATATTTTAAAACTGAGATCATTTTAATT
Source organism: Viscum album (assembly GCA_963277665.1). Lineage (NCBI taxonomy): Eukaryota > Viridiplantae > Streptophyta > Magnoliopsida > Santalales > Viscaceae > Viscum > Viscum album. The sequence goes on from OY728121.1 coordinate 1,163,637,930, forward strand.
GGTAGCATGAGGTGGTAGTCTCTAATAGCCACAATAGCAAGTATGGATTTTTTTTCTACTTGTAGATCCACCTAACCATAGGCAATATTCTAGAATATACTTGGTTCATGTATTTTAATTCATAATTGATCACCACATGTTGTATCTAATACCCAATTTGTATAAATATATAGATTTTACTCAATAAAAAATAGACCTAAAGCTTCTCATTACTTCTTTTCTTGGGTGAATTTTTTATTCCAGTGGCCCTACTTGTAACGTGAAAAATAGATAGCATCATGTTCCCTTACTTTCCCCTTAATCCCCCTCTTCTTGGAAGGGTGTTTCAAATAATCTTTAGACTTTGAGTTATTCTTGGAGATCTTTTTCTGGCCTTTCCTCTTATTCACCATAAGGATGGAAGGATTTTCATGCTTCATATCCTTATCAACATGGATAAGTAGAGTGATAATATCTATAAGAGATTTCTATATTTTTTTCATATTGAAATTAAAAACAAAAATAATCTCTAAGTGAGTGATGAAATAATAAGATTGATACGTAATTCATCGGGTTTTTTAACCCTAGAACCTTTAAGTGCTCGATATAGCCAATAATTTTAACTATGTGAGGCTCATATAGTATACCTTATCCAATTTTTCTCATGAATAGAGCCTGGGATATCTCATTCCATTCATATCTTTCTCTCTCTTGATAAAGATCATGAAGATGTTGGAGAATTCTATAGGCATCCAAGTTCTCATATAGCTGCATGAGTTTGATATACGTGGATAATAACATCAAATGATGATAATATAACACATATTTCATGTGTCTTTTATATACAATGAATACCTCATCACTCACCTTTTTAGTAGGTGGATCAAGGATTGAGGATTTTAGCTCGTAAGACTTTTGTTCATGGTGCAGCACAACCTGTAAGCATCTGAACCATTTTTGGAAGTTATTGCTAGTTATTATATAGTATTTCTATAGAATTAATCATGGATATTGTGTGTTTGATGAAATTTTCATTATTCTATAACAATATAAAATCATATTATTAGTACTTTAATTGATTAAAAATTATGAGAGATATAAAATTTTAATTTTATTAAGACTCCCACTATTTTATCAAGTCTCAATGACCCTCACCATTGCAATAAAAATTCCCCATCATGTGGAAATTCTAGTGGCTAGGATCTATATTTACCTTATCAAAACACAATCAAGGGTTTGGTCAATTACTCAAAGGAATTTAGCTATTAAATCTTGTCAACCATGAGTTGATAGTTCTTGGGTGTGTTGAGTGGACTCCCTAATCCTGAAATCCTGACTTTTATTTCCTCAAAATTTTCCTCCAAGATACATCAATTATAGAAAGGGTTACTCTTCTTGATATAAACTTGCTTAATTAAAACCCAAAACCATCATTATAACTTCTTGATAAAATTAAATTTCCTAAAGAGGGTCATTCAAACACTTAGTTTTATGGTTTCATTCTAAATCTAGTAATAGAAGGCATTTTTGACTTAATATTAACTTAAGGGATTTTTTTTTATTACATGTAAAATTTCATATTTTATCCTGTAAATTTCTTATTAATATTAAATGGGTTTTACTTAACCGATTAACCATGTACCAATAAAATAATTATGCATAATCGTTTTATTTTAAATCCATATTTTCATATAAATCCATTTATTTATGTGATCACAATTTTTCATCCATAAAATAAATAATGCATTGGATAAAAAAAATATAGAATGATCATGATCTTTAACTAGTGTTTTGTTTATTGAGAGGATAATTAACTAACCATTGACCCTATATAAAAAAACTCATTTATCTAATATGGGATCGAGTTGTAGAATTCCACCTATGTTGTGTGAATCTTCTTGGTTTGGTTTCACCTCAGCTCCATCTTGAACCAAATCCATGTGCTTGGGAGTTCCATTCTTATAATTAATTTTACTTCATAGTCGGTTGATCAGAATTGGAAGGGGGTATACATAAAATAAAGTGTGGGAACACTGGCCCATACATAATAATGAGGGAGGGATGACTTGGATACCATTAAACTAATTTAATGATAATAATTGAAAAATACCATGTAATAATTAAATTAAAAGAAACTACACAAATTCACAGGTTATTCCTAGCTCCTGATCATCCACTTGTGAAATGAATATGCATTTAAAATAACTTTAAAGAATTCTTTTCGACTCATTCTTTTATTAAGATAAAACACATGTAAATTAATTCGATTAATTATCAGGTTAATCAATTTATTCACTTTATCTTAATTTTCATCAAATATGTCCTAGTGATGCTCATCCATTATGATTTTAAATAAATTAAAATAATTAATTTTATTTAAAATTAAATAAAATAAGTACACAAATTTTACATGGAAGAAACTCGGTGAGTACTTGTTCGAACTACTCAACATGTATTGAGATCATATAAAGTCTACTCATGCAGCATACATCATACACCTTTTGTCATGTAATTACATGGTGTGTATGAGTCTATAAATTACACACATAATTCATTTCAATTAACAAAACAATTGCTATATTTAACTCACATGAATTAGTCAACATATTACTAATATACATAGTATGTAATCCAAAATTTTACACAGAAATTAATTAAGCATTTAATATCATATAAAACCTATCATATGGTGTGTATGAGTCAATAAATGGAACATATATCACATAATGATGAGGTTTATGGAGTAATAAATTAATTTTTTATTTTCTATGAAAACAGATTGGGTGCATGGTGTGTACATCCAGCTACACGACGTGTATCGTACTCATCATATATTTGTGATACACATCTAGGGACTGTTCATGTATTTCTATAAGGATATTTTTGAGGTGCATGATTTTTACATCTGGTATATGTTGTGTAACCTCCTTATTAAATGGTTTCTAGTCCACATGTCATGTAATACATGCATAACATGACTTGGACCCTGTTTTTTTTTACCATGAAAGCATGTAAACTGCATGGAATGTAAGAGAGTTACATGATGTGTAGTCTGGTGAATCATGTGCTATCCCGACCCAGTCAACATGTGGTGTGAATTTAATTCATGTAGCATATATTTAATTAATGATGCTCTGAATTAATTTGAGATTCATCCTAGTGTATTGAACACAAGTACATGGTGTGTACCTCCAGGATACACATCTTGTACTCTTATGTTATCCATCCATAATCACCAGCACTTCTGAATTGGTTCTTCATATGTTCTTCGTTAATTATTAACAAGATGTGGTTTATATGAGTGGGAAACAATGAGTGGAAGAAGAGATCTTGACAATCAAATTATAAGAACAAATTTCTTTAAATTAAAACTAAAATTTAAATACATAAACGATCAACAAAAAATAAATAATTATAAATTGAATGTGACCACTCTAATGCACTTGATGATTTTGAAAGCAACAGAAGCGCTTATTGGTACTATGTCTAACTCATATTTTTTGGATTCAATGGATCATCTGCAATGTAAATTACATAAATGTCATGACTAATGGAAATTTTTCTGAAGAATATTGAAAAAATATTTTATCAGAACCAAGAAAAAGAATTTTTTCACATTAATTTATAATTAATTTAAAACACAAGAAGAAATATTACCTCAGTCTTGATATATTTATTTGTTGATGGTGTTGATCATCCAAACCCAATTGGTGTGTCCATGTTGCATTGCAAGGACCCAAAGTAGATCTCCTCAAGTGGTGATCCACACATGCTCCTTCAATATCTGATCAATGTCAATGAAACATTGTTCACTAGTGCAGTCGATTGACCATCTTACATTGTTTTCCTAGATCGCTTCACATTATTTCGAGCTTGAAGGAATCTCTCTTGTTCTTAACGATCTTCAGAGGAAGGTAGGAGGATAAATAGATTGAGAGGAATGTTTTTCATGATGATTAAACTTTTCTAAAATGAGATATAAATCTATTTATAGACATAGGGTTGGGGTTTAATGTAACGTCTCCAACCCAGAAGACACTAAACTCGTGCTTCGATCCGGGTGGTTACATGACCTTAAGTGCGCCTCCCCGTATGCCAAGGCTTTTGAGTAGCAGCGGGGGTCTATGGGGTCAAGTGGGGAGACTATACCCCCTTTTTATCAGAGTAAGCCACAACAGAATAAACAAACGGCAGAAACAATAACCAATAAACAAGGAACATGTATAACAACCATTTCCAAAAAAAAAATATGCCATGTCATACTACAGTGCAAGAGTGGACAAAATCCCAAAATAAGGACAACGGTCAAAATCCCAAAATGGTCCTGACTCCAAGTCCAGATCCTCCACCAAGTACTAGCTATGTCCACTCAGCTAACTAGAAAGGACCCTCTCCCTTGTCCTGACCTGCAAACATGAAGTCTGCTTGGGTACCCAACGGCGGCCCGAGAAGGGTGTGAGTACAACTCAATAGGCCACCACCAACGGTGTCTAAAAAATATCTAGTATAAACAGTTTTGCATTCAAAAGGAAAATGAATGATAAATTTCAAGTAATTATTTTAGGTTCCATTAACCAATTTAGATACAAATCCATTGCCATTCCGTTACCATCCATTTATTACCATTTACCATCACTTACCCTTTCATCACATCTCCATGGGTTAATCACATACATTATGTTACATGGGTCTAAGGCCAACAATCACATGCAAGAGGGTAAACACATCGTTATCCTGTCTCACTAGGACTAACTCTCTCATAGCAACCATATCCTCACCTCGAAGCCTCAGTCCGGGTGGATACAACCGTTAGGAGAATAGATCATCAGTCCCCATTACTAACCCGTGCATTTAGGGTGGAGTTCGGAGCCTCAGTCTTCACTCGACCCGTGGGCGTAGATCCTCAAGTCATACTCCACACTACCAAGCCATGTGCACATGCTTATATATATGAGTAACCATCAACCATCCAAACCATTTCCCTTTGGAAACCACCATTCACAATGACCCATGTGGGAATTTACATTATGCCTTAACCCATTAACATACTACCATTTCACATCGTTTAACCATTCACCCAATTCCCATGTGTTATGCCTATCTCACTAAGCATTCAACACTAAACCCATAATCTATCCCATTATGGTCTTTAATCAATTTACACATTAACCCATTTAACATGTTCATCATTTCCATGAATCAACCATTCATTCCATTTCCAATAACCCTAAGGTTAGTTTACAAGTCTAGGTGCATCACCTAACTTCTTTACCAACTTCCACCAATCATGCCAACATATTCATCAAGGGCTCTACATTTTATTACAACAAGGTCACTTGTTTAATTAACAATCCCTAGCCTGGGAAAAGCCGGCACATCCCATAGATGGCCCCAACTAGGTCAAGTCCATCCCAACACATCCCACAGGGATCGTGAGGGTTCCCATTTACCATTTTAAACATCATTGAAACCATACATTCCAAGGTTATTCACAACATAACCAAGAGAAATAAGAACACAAGTAAACATTCACATAAACCCTAAATAACCATGGGATATAACTTGTAGACCACCTACCTCGTAACTGCGGTTGAACGCACCCTAAATCTAGTCCTTAGACTTCGATACAACCAACCTTTGAAGATTCAACCTAAAACTCACCCAAAAGATAGGGTTTTAGGTCTTTGGAACGAGAGGGTGAAAAGATATCAACCCTAAACCAAAAAGAGAACCAAAGATGGGATTAGCCTTACCCAGAGCTTCAATCTGCAACCAACGGCACTCTAAACGGCCAAGAATAGAAGGAGGTTGATCTCTTGGAGCCCTTAGGTGTTTTGGTTCGTTCCAAGGTATAAGGAGGAGGAATGGGAGGAAAATCATGAGTTTGGGTTATAAAGCCTGGATTGGCAATTTTGTAAATTTTCCAACTTTAAGTGGCCGCACTGTTTAGAAAACCGTGCGCAAACCGTGCGCAGACCGTGCGCAAACCGTGCGCAAACCATGTGCACGTCACTACCCAGAGGAGGGGGAGTCACACGATTTAGCCACATGGTTTGGAAAACCATGCGCAAACCATGTGCTCGCTTCTGTCCAGAGGAGGGAGGGTCACATGGCTTAGTCTGGGCAAGCTGCACGGTTTGGCTGACTGTGCGCAGGACGTGTGCCATAGTCTGCTTTGCCCAGACTTCCCTTATTCCATGACCCGAGCCCCCGAAACACCCCCAAGGCCTCTCACACTTCCAAGAAACCTTTTAAATCCCTAAAAGAAAAGGTTTAAACCCAAAACACAACAAAACATACCTTTCCAAAAACTGGGATCTTACAACCTCCCCACCTTATAACGGCTCGTCCTCGAGCCAAGATCCCAAGCCTCATCGATCCACCGAAGAGAAGAGTTTGGTCCACTGAGCCCGCATATCTGATTCTCGCTCCCAAGTTTCTTCCTGAACTTTCCCATGTTTCCATAGTACCCGCACTAATGGCATAACCTTGCCTTGCAAGACCTTCTCAACATGATCCACCAAATGGACCGAATGCTCCTCGAAGGACGCATTAGCCTCAAGCTCCACATCCTCGACATCAACCACGTGAGATGGGTCAGGGTGATACCGCCGAAGCTGCGACACATGAAACACAACATTAATCCCACCATACCATTGTGGAAGAGCCAATCGGTAATCCACCGGTCCGATCCTCTCCACAATCTCGAAAGGTCCCACATATCTGGGCGCCAACTTACCCTGCTTTCGGATCCGACGGTGACCCAACCTTGGTGACACCCGAAGTAACACCTTATCACCCACCCCAAACTCAAGAGGTCTATTCCTCCGATCTTCATACGAATTCTGTCTACTATGAGCCGTATCTATCCGCTTCCTGATCAACTAAACTCTCTCTGAAGTCTCCTGCACAAGACTTGGCCCCAAAAACTCAGACTCACCAGCCTCTAGCCAACACAATGGAGATCTACATGGTCTCTCGTAGAGTACCTCAAACGGTGCCATCTGAATCGTATCTTGAAAATTGTTGTTATAGGAAAACTCAACCAATGGTAGGTGCCTCTCCCAAGATCCACCAAATTCCAAGACATAAGCTCTTAACATGTCCTCAAACACTTGGATCGTACGCTCCGACTGCCCGTCCGTCTGCTGGTGGAAAGCCGTACTCAAAAACACATGCGTACCCAGTGCCTTCTGCAACCCTTGCTAGAAATGCGATGTGAAACATGGATCTTAGTCCGAAACTATGATCTGTGATACCCCATGCAACCGCACTATCTCCTGAACGTACATCTCATCCAAATGGTTGACTGTATAGGTCTCCTAAATCGGTTAGAAATGAGCTGCTTCTATTAATCGATCCACAACTACCCAGATTTCATTATTCTTCTACGGCGTCCTCTGAAGACCCACAACAAAATCCATTGTTACATCATCCCACTTCCACTCCTGAATGGGAAATGGATGCAACAAACCACATGGGCGTTCATGCTCGGCCTTCACCTGCTGAAAGGTAAGGCACCGTGCCACAAAGCCTGCAACTTCCTTCTTCATCCCAGGACACCAAAACTGCCTTCGGAGATCATGGTACATCTTGGTCAAACTAGGATGCACTGCCCACTTTTAAGCATAGAACTCACGCAGCAACTCTTCCCGCACACACAATGGCACAACCACACGATCACGAACGTGAACAACACCTTCAGCGTCGTTGGCCCAAACAGAAGGTAGCTCCCCACCTTTAAGATTTTCCTTCATGGCAAAACACTCAGGATCATCAAGCTGACCTTCCTTAACTCGACTCAAAAGCGTCGACTCCATCGTTAAGGAAGCAAGAGTGACCTAACCACTTTCCTCCTACACCTCCAGGTGCATCTCTGCAAACAAATCCATCACCCTCCACTCGGTGCTGGACTCCTGAACTGCCTGATTTTGAATCTTCCTGCTCAGAGCATTAGCAACATTGTTTCCCTTTCTCGGCGTGTACACCAACTCAAAGTCAAAAGACTGGAGATATTAAACCCATCTTCACTGTCGAATATTCATATCCTGCTATGAGAAGATGTACTTTAAGCTCTTATGGTCCGTAAATACAATAAACCATTCCCCCAACAGATAGTGCCTCCAACACTTCAAGGCGTACACTACTGCAGCCAACTCAAGATCATGAGTGGGATAGTTCCACTCATGGGGTCTCAACTGCCTCGACCCATAAGCCACAACCCTCTCATCCTGCATCAACATAGCCCCAAGTCCGATTCTGGATGCATCACAAAACACAACATACTTCTTACCCGACTCATGTAAGATCAGGATAGGTGCGGTCGTCAACCGCTTCTTCAAATCTTGGAAGGCATCCTCACAAGCCCCCGACCACTGGAACCTGATTCCCTTCTTGTTCAAGCCCGAGAGTGGTGCTTCCAAGTGAGAGAAATCCTGGATGAACCTTCGGTAATACCCAGCCAAACCCAGAAAACTCCGAACATCAAAAACACTCTTGGGCTACTCCCAAGATACAACTGCCTGCACTTTCTCTGGATCCACTGTCACACTTGCCTCCGAGATGATGTGACCCAGAAAATGCACCTCACCTATCCATAATTGACACTTGGATATCTTGGCGTATAGTCGATGCTCTCTTAGAGTACCCAAGACGATGTCAAGATGATGGGCATGATCGTCGTGAGTTTTCGAGTACACTAAGATATCATCAACAAAGACAACCACAAACTAATCCAGATAGGGATGAAAGATCTGGTTCATCAAATCCATAAACACCGTCAGTTCATTGGTCAAGCCGAAAGGAATTACCACAAACTCAAACAACCCGTACCGACTTCAAAAATCGGTCTGTGGTTTTTCAGAAGACATCACCCTCAACTGGTGATAACCCGACCTCAGATCAATTTTTGAAAACACTGATTCACCCCTCAACTAATCAAACAGGTCATCAATTCTAGGAAGAGGGTACTGATTCTTCACTGTCATCTGATTCAACTTTCGATAGTCCATGCACAGCCTCAACGACCCATCGGCCTTCTTTGCAAAAAGCACAGGAGATCCCCAAGGAGACGTACAAGGACAGATAAACCCATTACGCTCCAAATCCTCAAGTTTAACCTTTAGTTCCTAAGGTTATACCGGTGCCATTTAGTATGGTAGAATAGAAATTGGCTCCGCTCCCGGCAGCAACTCGATCGTGAACTCAACATCCCTCTCGGGTGGCAACCCCGAGAAATCCTCAGGAAACACGTCTCGGAACCGTTCCACCACAGGAGGGAAAATAGGTTGTTCCCCTCTTTCATAATCATCGAGCATGAGACATGTCACTTGGGTCGTGATTCCACTCATCTTTTGAAAAAACGGCCTCGCACGCCCTTCTCGGACATCCCATTCCCCACGGTGGACATAAACGTCACCCTCAAACAACTTGAACGTTACTCTGTGATGATAACAGTCTATGTGTGCTTGGTACAACACCAACCAATCCATTCCCAAGATTAGGTCAAACCCTGACATCTCAAGAATGAACAAATTCCACAAAAAATGATACCCACCAACATCCAAGGCATATCCCTTGCACTGCTTGATATCCTCAAACTGCACTCCCAATGGGGTGTCAATTGACATAACTCCACACACCCTTTCCATAGGTAAACCCAGAAATATCACAAGTTGAGCAGAGATAAAAGAGTGTGTGTCACCTGTTTCAAACAACACACTAGAAAACGTAGAAGCTACAAGGATCGTACCTCGAACAGTCGACGGTCTGGCCTCGCCATCGCTAGGCGCAAACTGAACTGCTTGAAGCTGACTTGCCCCTCTAACCTGGGCTCCAGCTTGAACGCCCTGCGCTGCACTACCCTAATAGCTTGAGAAATCTTTCCCGGGAGTTCCACATCCACTACCCCTTCCAGTACGGCCCGTGGAGCTCCAGCTGCCTGCCTGATACGGGGAAACTGATCCCCTTCCCGTATCCGTTATATGCCTTCCACCATCATACTCGCCCACCTGCAGTGGGTTCTTGCAGAACCTCTGTACATGTCCCATCCTGCTGCATGAATGGAACTCAACTGGAGGTTGAGGAAACTAACCACGCACATGCCCCGGCCTACCGCACTGATAGCAGAACACCTGGTTCCCACTCTGAGAGGCTGACCCTCTATTCTGACCACCATGCTAAAAACTTTCCAAATGGCGCTTCCGACCTTCGGAATATGCATCACTTGTACGCCCAGCTGGCATGACAATCCTACCACCCGAAGCTCCCTTCAGGTTCCCTTTAGAGATGAGTGCCTGATCCAACACCTCCACAAACCTCTTCAAGCGGAAGATATTTACCTGAGACCTGATCTCATTTCTTAACCCATCCTGGAAGCGTCTTTCCACCACTGCTTTATCCCCTGCTAATACTGGGACAAAGCGTGTCAAATCAGTGAAGCGACTAGCATAGTCCAACACCGATAACGATCCCTAAGTCAGGCTCATAAACTATGCAGCCCGCTCCCGCCTCAACGTCTCTGGGTAGAAATGCTCCAGAAACATTTCCTGAAAAACCTTCCACGACATTCCCTCAGCCTGCTCGATTTGGGCCTGGATGTCCCACAAGCACCTAGTCTGGCCTCGCAACATATAAACAGCCAGCTTTACTCGCTTCTTGATAGGAGTCTCTAGATGATACAGTATCGTCTGGATAGACTCTAACCAGAACTCCGCTGCCTCTGGCCCACCCTATCCGGTGAAGGTCGGAGGGTGCTGCATATGGAACTCCCTGGTCAGCTCAAACATGCTCGGTGCACCCCGCCCTGGGTCCCGATCCATCATTTGCATAAGGTGAGCCAAGTTCCCCTGGAACTGGTCTTCTCCACCTTCATTGATCACCACATTTTATTGCCCCTCTACTGGAGGAGTGTTCTCAGCGACATCCTCTCGTTGCCCGACTGTTACCTGACGTCATGGTGGCATCTCTCTACATTTCCAAGCACGAGATTTAGCATGCACACCACAAAACTTTCACAACATTATCAAAGGCTCTTAACTAGATACAACAACCCATTTTCAACAACATCAACACCTCAAATTCACCGCTCCGACCATCCCTACTGTGGTCCATGGTCCCCATGGGGTAAACAACCATGCACTACCACCAAAATCACACAAAATTTTACACAACATTTTCCACTTCATTCAAACCCTTATATTTCATTTTCTCATTCTTTCTTGGTTTCATGAAATGCATGATGCACCCTGCCTTCCTGTCTCACACACCCACCCCGTGCGTGTGCCTAACACAATGCATGTCACCTACCTCCCTAGGTGCCTACAATGATGCATGAATGCAAATTCTCATTCCATTAAGTCCATTATCCAAATATCATAAAATACTCATATCAAACAACATGTGCATCACCCAACGGTGAAATATCGTCAACTATAACAACACAGAACCAAGAACAACATTTCCCACCAAGGGTGACTTGGATTTTTCCCCCATATCTATGTTAGCTACTCCCAAGCACGAGCTCATTACCAAGGCCTGACACATCCTAACCATTGGCTACCAATCCCAAATAACAAGACCTAAGAGAAGGAGAAGAAATACCTCCTCTGATACCACTTTGTAACATCCCCGACCCGGAAGCCACTAAACCGGTGCTCCGAGCTGGGTGGTTACATGACCTTAAGCACGCCTCTCCATATGCCAAAGGCTGCCGACTAGTAGCGGGGGTCTATGGGGTCAAGTGGGGAGACTATACCCCTTTTTTATCAGAGTAAGCAACAAAATAATAACAAAATGGCGAAAACAATAACCAATAAACAAGGAACATGTATAAAAAACATTTCCAAAAACAAATAAATATTCCATGTCATACTACAGTGCAAGAGTGGACAAAATCCCAAAATAAGGACAATGGACAAAATCCCAAAATGGTCCCGACTCCAAGTCCAGATCCTCCACCAAGTGCTACCCATGTCCACTCAGCTAACTAGCAAGGACCATTGCCCTTGTCCTGACCTGCAAACATGAATTCTGCTCGGGTACCAAACGGCGGCCCGATCAGGGTGTGAGTATAACTCAGTAGGCCACCACCAACGGTGTCTACAAAATATCCAGTATAAATAGTTATGCATTCAAAAGGAAAATGAATGATAAATGCCAAGTAATTATTTAAGGTGCCATTAACTAATTTAGATCCAAAGCCATTGTCATTCTGTTACCATCCATTTATTACCATTTACCATTACTTACCCTTTCATCACATTTCCATGGGTTAATCACATACCTTATGTTACATGGGTCTAAGGCCAAAAATAACATGCAAGAGGGTAAACACATCGTTATCCTATATCACTATGACTAACTCTCTCATAGAAACCATATCCTCACCTCGAAGCCTCAGTCTGGGTGGATGCAACCATTAGGAGAATAGATCATCAGTCCCCATTCCTAACCCGTGCATTTAGGGTGGAGTTCGGAGCCTCAGTCTTCACTCGACCCGTGGGCGTAGATCCTCAAGTCATACCCCACACTACCAAACCATGTTCACATGCTTATATATATGAGTAACCATCAACCATCCAAACCATTTCCCTTTGGCAACCACCATTCACAATGACCCACGTGGGAATTTACATTATGCCTTAACCCATTAACACACTACCATTTCACATCGTTTAACCATTCACCCAATTCCCATGTGTTATGACTATCTCACTAAGCATTCAACACTAAACCCAAATCTATCCCATTATGGTCTTTAATCAATTTACACATTAACCCATTTAACTTGTTCATCATTTCCATGAATCAACCATTCATTCCATTTCCAATAACCCTAAGGTTAGTTTCCAAGTCTAGGTGCATCACCTAACTTCTTTCCCAAGTTCCACCAATCATGCCAACATATTCCTCAAGGGTTATACATTTTATTACAACAAGGTCACTTTTTTAATTAACAATCCCTAGCCCGGCAAAAGCTGGCACATCCCATGGATGGCCCCAACTAGGTCAAGTCCATCCCAACACATCCCACGAGGATCATGAGGGTTCTCATTTACCATTTTAAACATCATTGAAACCATACATGCCAAGGTTATTCACAACATAACCAATAGAAACAAGAACACAAGTAAACATGCACATAAACCCTAAATAACCATGGGATATAACTTGTAGACCACCTACCTCGTAACCGCGGTTGAACGCACCCTCAATCGAGTCCTTAGACTTCGATCCAACCAACCTTTGGATATTGAACCTAAAAATCACACAAAAGATAGGTTTTTAGGGCTTCGGAACGAGAGGGAGAAAAGATATCAAGCCTAAACCAAAAAAAGAACCAAAGATGGGATTAGCCTTACCCGGAGCTTCAATATTCAACCAACGGCGCTCTAAACGGCCAATAATCGAAGGAGATTGATCTCTTGGATCCCTTAGGTGTTTTGGTTCGTTCCAAGGGAGAAGGAGGAGGAATGGGAGGAAAATACCGAGTTGGGGTTATAAATCCCAGAGTGGCAATTTTGTAAATTTTCTAACTTTAAGTGGCTACACGGTTTAGTCGTACGGTTTGGAAAACCGTGCGCAAACCGTGCGCACGCCACTGCACGGAGGGGGGGGAGTCACACGATTTAGGCGCATGGTTTGGAAAACCATGCATAAACTGTGTGCTTGCTTCTTTCCAAAGGAGGGAGGGTCGCACGGCTTAGTCTAGGAAGGTCGCACGGTTTGGCTGACCGTGCGTAGGTCGTGCGCCTTGGTCTGCTTTGCCCAAACTTCCCTTCTTCCATGCCCCGAGCCCCCGGAACACCCCCAAGGCCTCTCACACTTCCAAGAAACCTTTTAAATCCCCAAAATCAAAGGGTTCAACCCAAAACACAACAAAACATACCTTTCCAAAAACCAGGATCTTACATTTAATATTTAATTAATTACATAAGACCCTTAATAATATATTAAAACCAAAATAAACCACATGCCATGTAATAAAATAAAAATAATATTTTATTTCATGGAATGTGCTACCCTACATAATGATAAATATTTATTTTAAAATCTGGTAAATAAATATTTATCACTGAAAAAACAGATTTGCTTATCCTCCTTGATATTTATTAAATTCTTGAATAAATATTTAAATAAATATTATTTATTAATTTAATAAATAAATAACCATTCTATTCACAATCTAGATAATAAATATTTATTTAATATTTACATAACTAAATAAATTGCCTACTTAATAAATAAATAATTATTTATTACCATATGAATAACAAGTGATAAATAAATATTATATATTTAGGTAATTAAATAATTGTATTATAAATAAATATTTATTTAATATTTTTGATCAATTAATAAATACTTAAAAAATATTACTTCCTAATCTAAAGAATAATGTTTATTAAAATTGTTAAATATAAATAATATTTATCTAAGATTAATGAAAACACTTTGTGTGTGACCCTCTAAGCCTTTTCTTCGTTGGAATTAGGTAGGATTTCCTAAAGTCTAAGATTATTGTCCAGTAATGGTTCAAGACAGCCATAGAGGAATAATATATGTCACAATGAAAAAAACCACATACAAACACTCATTGTGTAATATAATCCTTTTGTCATGGCATCTTTTCAAGTAGGTTGCACCCTCATGTCATCAATCTATATGCTTGATGCATATTTCTTTGACTATATAAAATGAACTCATCTATGCATCATGTTCAGAGAATTTAATATGATGGTTTCATTTCTATCAAAGGGTTGAGTCGTCATCTTCCATAAAGATGGAAAGGGAAAATTCTTTCTTGATTTATTCATTAATAACATATTATTTGTGTCACACCCAACATGCCCTACTTCCCATGAACATATGGAATCATAGTTTTGGTCAGTACATCAAAGTATTTAGTCGTGACATTGTCACGAACCGTCCCCCGGGGCCCGTGCTGTGACTACCCCAAGCCCGCCTTCCATAGGCCAGGGGCTAGCGACTAGCACCGAAAGGTGTATTCCCAAAACCGGGAAGGAATTGCCTTTATATCTTGTAAACACATGCAACCAAGAACACATCAAGATATGAACACAAGTAAACTGTATAGAAAAAAGAGTGTTCAAAGTAAGAGGGGCTGGAATAAAAGCCCAATAGTAAAGGTACAAGTACAACTGAAATACAATACAACTGAAGAAAGAGAAGGACAACTACTGGGTCATCCTATGAGGTTCCTACCTAAAGGGTAGGTACAGATTGCCTCCTCATCACTCCATGTCCGCCCGTCTCCTCTGCATACCGACACGTCGTATGGTCCACCTTTAGGCACTTTCCAGTCCTAGTACCCTCACCCTCGATCAGCGTTGTCCATCATCTGCACTAAACCCAACAAGGTGTAGGCATAGATCGTGCAGGGGTGAGTATAAAGATACTCAATAAGGACCCCGACACCCTTAAGGTATCACAAAATCCACAAAGCATGAAATCAACTGACAACCCTACTTAGGTATATGCCCATACATATACCTAAGTTATCAAGTACACCCATCTCAATCATGAGGAAACACAGGGTCCAACCCAAAAGCTCAAAGCTCAACTATTCCACAAAGGAAGGAATACCACAAAGGTAAGTACCACACTGGTACGCCACACAGAAGAATATCACCAAGGTATTACCATGAAGGAAAGTACCACACAAGTATGAACTCAGCTCACACCAGGTATAACTAAGGTACAGTAGTAAAGATGATTAGATGTAACTACTGAATCATCTTACTCTGTTAAGAGGTAAACCCACGAAGGATCTCAAATTGCAGACCCACATAGGATACTAGTACATCGTCAAACCCACACAGGATCCTAGTACATCGTCAGTACATCGTGAGACCCACACCGGATCCTAGTACATCGTTAGTACATCTTCAGACCCACACAGGATCCTAGTACAACGTTAGTACATCGTCAGACCGACACAGGATCTAAGTACATCGTCAATACATCGTCAAACCCACACAGGATCCTAGTACATCGTCAGTACATCTTCATACCCACACAGGATCCTAGTACATTGTCGGTACATCCTCAGACCCACACAGGATCCTAGTACATCGCCAGTACATCGTCAGACCCACACAAGATCGTAGTACATCGCCAGTACATCCTCAGACCCACACAGGATCCTAGTACAACTTCATTACATCTTAAAACCCACACAGGATCCTAGTACAATGTCAGTACATCATCAGACCCACACAGGATCCTAGTACATCGTCACTACATCATCAGACCCACAAAGGATCCTAATACATCGTCAGTACATCGTTAGACCCACACAGGATCCTAGTACAACGTCAGTACATCGTCATACCCACACAGGATCCTAGTACAACTTTAGTACATTGTAAAACCCACATAGTATCTTATTACATTGTTAGTATATCCTCAGACCCACACAGGATCCTAGTACATCGTCACAGCCATCTACAGGGTACCCGCACTAAGCTTGCTCGCCTCTGGGAGAGTCCTCTCCTCAAGCTACCGGTCGATACTCCAACTTCCACAAAGTCGGAAGAAGAAGTATCCCAATGTACCGCCACATAATAGGGGTCTTAATGCAACAGATGGTGCGTCAATCGGACGCCCGCTCTATAAGTTATTAGCCTCTTAGTCCCGAGGGCCTGATTGAATTCGTGCTTGATCCAATCCGACTGTACCCCAACATTATCCAAATCCCAATTGGGGTATACCAAAAGTACCGTCTCGCCCTAAGGTTTCCATCATCACAAACGGTTCGTCAAACGGACGCACAGTGACAAAGTTACGACCAAAAGAACGTATAGGGTCGAAACTAGTCTGGGACCGGTCCGACCCAGCCCGGCCCATCCCAGCCCACGCTAGGTGGCCCACGGTGCATTGGGCGGCCACGGTGCGGTGGGGCGGTGTCGGAGCGGCGGGGCGCAGTGGGGCGACCGGGCAAGCGGGCGGCCGCGGTGCGGCGGGGAGCCGCGGTGCTTTGGACGGCCGCGGTGCGGCGGGGCGGCGGCGGGGCGCCGCAGTGCGGCGGGGCGGAGGGGCGCCGCGGGGTGGCGGGGGCACCGCGGGGTGGCGGGGCGACGCGGTGCGGTCGGGCACCGCGGTGGGGCGGGGCGGCGGCGGTGCGGCGGGGAGCCGCGGTGCGTTGGGCGGCCGCGGGGCGGCGGCGGGGCACCGCGGGGCGCCGCGGTGCGGCGGGGCGGAGGGGCGCCGTCGTGCGGCGGGGTGGCGGGGCGCCGCGGTGCGGTGGGGCGGTCGCGGTGCGGTCGGGCGCCGCGGTGCAGCGAGCGGACGCGGTGCGGCGGGGCGGCGGTGGTGCGGCGGGGCGTCGCGGGGCGACCGGGTGGGGGGGCGGCCGCGGTAAGGCAAGGCGCCACAGTGCGGCGGGGCAGTGGGGCGGCAGGGCGGTGGGGCAGAGGGGTGCCGCGGGGCGGCGGGGCGCCGCGGTGCGGTGGAGCAGCCGCGGCACGGGGGGTCCATCGCGAGGTGGCGGGTCATCCGCGGTGCTGCGGGGTGGTCGTGGTAGGCCAGATAGCCATCCGTCCTCTCCGCACAGCACAGTCGCGCATCGCGCCTTCGTCAACGGCTGGCTCGGCTAGTCGTCCTCCCTTCGTCGCAGCGGCACAAGCCGCGGCCCCTTATTCGTCGGGTAGCACGGATGCGCGCCGCCTCCCCCGTCATGCGGCCGGCCTGCGGTTTCTGTCTTCCTCCATCGCAAAGATTTCATAAAAAACCACAAGGATTACAGAGAGGTTGAGCCATGTTCGTTTGGCCCGCACCCTCCGTGTTAGAGTGGTAGCAAGCGGTTCAAAACATTTGAATGACGAAGAACATCAAGAATGGGTAAGGGAGGTATTTAAAACATCAAACCCTACCTCAAAGGTTTGTTGTTGTGTTTCGAGATAAAAACGGTGAAGGCGAAGAGGGTGCCAATGATCGTTGCCTCCACAACACGCTTCCGAAGTCGAGCTCGTGCATCATCCACTTTCTTGGATCTGAAGAATTTTATTTTATGGAGATGGCGTTCTTCGTTTGGACGAGAAGTTCTTCGTTAGAGATGAGTTTCTCCAAGCTCTCCCAAGCTTCTCCCTTTGCCAAAAATTTCCAATCCAGAAAAATGAGAGTTTCCAACTTATTAAATTAAGTGTATCAATTTAATTTACGTTGGCACAATTAATTGTTGGCATAATTATTTGTACCGCATTGGCATAATAAAATTGGAGGAAGTCTATGGGTTAACTCTTCATTAATGAGGGAGTTCAAGGGGTTTCTCCTATTAAGAGGGTTCGGGTGGTCCCCACCATTAGGAATTAAAAATGGGTGTTTTAATTCAGGTGGTCCCTACCTCTTTAACATTCATGTGGGAGGTTTTTATTAGAAATAAAATAAAAGTTTATTTTATTTTATTTTTTTCATTGCCACAAAAAACACAAAATCTGTATTTCACCCTCGACCTACTATGGTCGAGCTGAAGGTCTCCTTAAGAGAATATCGACGCTGCGAGTTCAATAGTTCTCTCAGATTTCAATTTTGAGCACCAGATTAAAAGTTACAAAAACTCGCTCGTACGTTTATTGAACTTACCTGAAAAAAGTTCAGAAATTCATTTCGGGCACATCGAGCCTCGGAATCACGCACCGTAAATTTTCACGAACTTGTAAAAATCCCATATAATTAAAAACATTACATGGAAATTATGGTTCTTTACATACATGCATTAATAATAATATTAAAACCTAAGGATCCTCACACATGCTCACAGATATGAATATCCAATGACACATAAACATGTAGATTTCCTACAAGTGGGTCTATTCTCATAATCTCTCATCTAGGAGATTACCAAGTGCGAGCTTTATGAGATGAAGTCTCATTCACTTATGAGTAATCTCACCTGATAATAAATATGCATTGTATCCCACCATAAAATTTTATCTGGTCATAGAATAATATTTAAGAATATCATCATAGAATTTCTAGGTTCTCTTCATAGTGGAGAACTGTTATGACCTTTTCAATGTGATATATACTCTATGAAATTATTACATTATATTCATGTGAAACAATGAAAAATATGTAATAATATGTTTTATTAATATTCACTTATTCGAATATACATGCAATCTAAATTGAAAAAATGGTTTTAGGACACTAACTCCAACATGTATATCATCGGAAGTAAGTAAACTTAGAATCATCTGAATAGAAGTATGCTCAACTGTTAGTGAAAATATTTTTGAGAAATTGATTCATTCTTTATATTAGGATCCTTTCACCACCAATCTTGCCTTGTATCTTCTACTTTTATCAACTTCTTCCTTCAAATAAAAAACTCATTTGTTCTCTAGTGTTCATTTTCCTTTAAATAGTTCAATTAGCTAAAAAGTTCTATTGAACTTTAAGGAATTAATTTCTTCCTCAATAGATGGCTCCCACTATTTTGATTCACTGAGCTTTTCTGCCTCTTTTAGGCATTCAGGTTCCCCAAAATCCATTAAAAGTAAGAAATTCAAATCATTTCTATACCTCTAGACTAGTCGCCTAACTTTAAAAGATATTTTCAACTCTATTTGAGATTCTTATCTTTTTTGTGATACTATTTCTGATTCCATAGATTTCAATGAACTAAATATAAATTACCCAACCCCTGAAGCTTTCCCTAGAGCTTCAACGGACCTTGATCACTCTATAATTTTTATTACTAGTCTATTTTCTAGTGAACCTATAATGATATCTGATATCACCAAAATGTGTGATCTTTTAGTGCTTCTATTTATATCAACTTGTACTTTAGTGGTTGGATTCTTCACCTCAACTTCAAATTCATCCATGTTTGGATCCTTTTGTAGGATCTTCTCATTAAAGATATCATTTTTACTTCTGATGAATTTTTTCCTTTCATTATTCCATAATCTAAAACCAAAGTCTGCATTCCCATATCCCATAAGAAAACCCACTTTGTATTTTTCCTCTAGGTTTTCTTCATCCTTCATATCAATGAGAGTGTGATATGGGCTTCTAAATACTTTCAGGTTTCCAACTTCTGGTAACTTATAGTGCCATATATCTTTCAGAAGAATATGTCCCATAACATGGAATTTTGTTGGATAAAAGAATGCAATGTTTACCATTTCTTCCCAGATGGCCTTGGTCATTCTAGAGCACACACACATGCATCTTGCATTCTCAATCAAAATTTGGTTTATCCTTTATACCGGACCATTTTTTTGTGGTGTTCTGGGTACTGTCCTTTCAATCCTAATCACTATATTTTGATAAAAGTTTCATAATTTTATTCTTCTATATTATCTTCCATTGTTTGATCTAAGACACTTTAACTTCTGACCAATTTCCCTTTCTACAATTTCTTTCCATTGTACAAAATCACTAGAAACATCAGACATATGTTTAAGGAAATACATGCATACCTTCATTGTCGAATCATTAATGAATGTGACGAAGTGGTCCTCTATGAGATCAGATTGGGGTTGGTACCCATAAATTTGAGTGAACAAGCTCCAAATCTTAGGATCTAGGCTTACAATCATTCAAATTGAATGAAATCCATTTTTGTTTCCCCATAACACAACTCTCACAACTTATGATGCTTGTGTGAACGAGATTTATAATGTATTTCTTTGCTAGAACCTTCATGCTCTTCTTGTTGGAGTTGGTGTCCTAGAACCAACTAATTTTTACTTTATTCATTAATAAATACCTTATCACGTCTTGATTGTTCTTCTGCGTGACAATGCATGTGATAATTTCCTAAGGATAGTTGTTTCATTAAAGGTTCATAGCAGATCTCTACTATGATGAGAACTCAGAAGTGCCATAACACTGTTCTTGAATATATGTTCTATGGTCGGATGATGTTATTTGAGGGACACAAATAATATAGGCCATTGGGGTGAGGACTCATAAAACTTTGAGGCACCTTCTCATGGTGTTCACCCTTGGTAATATCTAGGAGGATATTATGAGAACGAGACCCACCAGTTGGAAATCCACATTTCATATTGTCATTGGATGTTCCTATATTCAGACGTTTTTATTGGTCCTTAGACTTTAAGATTATTATTAATGGGTATTACAACTCGTGCACTTAGATGTATTGACATGTTTCACAAGTAATACTTCATTAATAGATAATACGAGAAAGGATTTGTCCCTTCTGTTCCATAATGGAATTAGATATTTAAGGCCCTTTGATGGAATTGATATAGCCTAAATAAAACCATGGCCATAGCGAGGAATGGGTAAGTTCAATTCTAGGAAGTCAAATAAAGAATAATCAAACACATGGGTTGATGGCACCAGCATGCAACCCGCTTGATTCGAGATATCGAGACAAAGGGATTACATTACACAGTAAGAGTTTGTAGGAGGTGACATGTCATTACAGTATTAAATTCTTTTTATATGGGTGCCTTGGCGTGTTTCTAGACACTAAACTTGGACTTTATGCAGGATCCACCTAATTCCACTAAGAAAGAGTCCTAGAAGGTCACACACTAAGTGTGTCCAAGTATCTTAGTTAAATATTAATTTAACAAGTTGAATAAATACTATTCTCGGTCGTGGTTTAATAATTATTCAAGGATGTTTGATCACATTTATTTCGACACTAGTTATTCGAGAGAATATATTGTGAGCGAAATAATATATTTATTAGCAAGTAATGGAGTGATATTTATTTGGGAAATAAATAACCATTATTCAAGGTCTAATAAATGTAGTGGAGGAAATAAAGAGAATGGAAAAACAAAAGTACACACCGTGTATATTAATATACACACCCTGTATTTTTTTTCTGGGAATTTTTGAGAAATAATATTATTTATTTAATTAAATTATATTAGGTGTAATTCTATCGGTGCATGTCAAGTAATAATAATAGTCAAGTGTTATTATTAGACATGGGGTATTACTAAGAATTAAAAGAAATGAATAAATTCTTTTAGGTAATTAATTCATTTTATTATTCTAAGTAATTAAAATCTCAATTATATAATACTCATTAGCCTATCCATTTTGAGGTGTGTGCACAATGGATCTAGAGAAATCTCTTAACCCAAGAGAGAATTCTTTTATTCCAAGAACCCTCTCAAGCTATGAGAGAGAGATCCTTCTCCACCAGATCAAGGCGATTGAAGGAAGACATCACAAGCGAAGGATCTTCCGCACTAGCACCCGGAGATCCCTTCGACAACGTCCAAAGATACGTGGAGCACATGTGGATCACCAATAGGTGAATCCTACACATGGATTTTATGACACAATGAAGGATCACATTGGATCGTGATCAGAAACATCAACGGAGAGAGAATTCCATCAAGTTAATTCTTGTCTTTTAATTAAATTAATTATAACCAACATATAATGATATTATCTATGGTTCTAGGATTCCCTTCTTTTATTTCGTTCTACGTTCTATTCTGAAGATTCGACATTTTATTATTATGACGGATCTTGGATTAAACATTGTTAACAGAAAAAATTAAAGTTGGGTACACCCACCAACGTTCTTCCGTTGCGCCCAGAACCTACAAGTGGTATCGGAGCCAGGTTATATCGTTGATTATAATTATTTTGTTTTTTGTTTTTGATTTACACATTTAATAATTTATTTGTTTCAATTCAAGTTAATATTTCTTTAAATATGAATCTCGAGGTCTATTCCTCCTCTTTCCTTTATCGTTCACCTTACAGAAACATTTTTTTTATTTTAACTTTGATTAAAATAAAACATAGAATTTCACCCGGACGTGCCAAAGCTTCTTGGCCATACAACACTAGAAAACACAGCGTGTATTCGGAAGTACATGTCGTGTAGTATAGGTTCCATGCACTTGGACGGTCCGCTGAACCAGGCAGTGTCATTGGATCCTATCTAAGTCTTTAAGACTCCGTGTGTTGACCAGGAACATGTGGAACGTGGTTTCTAGATTACACGTTATGTGGACCACTGAACATAGATTGTAGTCCCTTTGGGTTAGGGTTGGACTGTGTGCCCCATACATGGCTTGCTTGGCTGGAAACCATGTAACGCGGATACTACACAACATGTGTCCCACTGAACACGCCGTGTACTCTGAATATTTATGAAGTGAATCTACATGCCATGTCCCCGGGCATGTGCTTCAGATGGATAGTGAACAAAATTACACGCCGTTTAGTCATAACTACACACCGTGTACTCATCCAAATTACGCCGATTTATTAAAATTTATTATTATATTATACAAACCCTTGAGATGTGTACCATAGTGCAGGCATAAAGTTGAGGCACAACATGTGATAGGTGTTCTATATATATGTGTTTAATTTAGCATCTGTGTAATGTTCATTTCTACTCATTGGGTAGTTATGAACGTAAATTCACCGAGTTTCCTCCAAGGCACAAGTTACAAATAAAGATAATTTTAAATGAATTTATTTTTTAAAATTTATGATGGATGAGAATCTCAAGGAAATTCAGAAAATGGTTTAAGATAAAATGATTGATTAATTAAAGATAATTAATTTATTTGAGCGTGATTTATCTTAAATAATAATGATTAAAGAATTGAATGCTAGTTTTATTTATGTGTAAATATCATTGCATGTATGGATTATCATGAGCTATACCAAGACCTTTGTATGAGAATGGTTTATTTTCATTTATTTATTCAAATTAAATTTGTTGGTTTGTGAGCCTTCTACTCATTAATATGTAGGGCACGCGTGCCCAAGGTTTATTTTATGTAAAACCCTATTTTACCCCTCACCTGCATGTGAGATAAAAGAATATGTAATGGATGGAGCTCCCAAGCTAGTGGAGGCGGCTCAAATTAAGAGCTAAGGTGAAACCAATCCAAGGAGATACAAAGGTGGACAGGTGGAAAGCTGTAAACATGAACCCAAAAGGTTCAAGGTGTTTCTCCCCTAGGTCTTGGGTTAGTTTATCAACCGCTAGATAAACTAACGAATAGAACAAGCTCATGATCATACCATTTATTTTATTTCTGTCATTTTCATGGTTTATTTATTGTGTGTGTTTTGTCACAATCATGCAATTAATGAATTAAACATGCATGTAATATGGAACTAAAATAAGATCGGATTATGCGTAAATATTATCTTATAAATGGTTAATCATTTAAGTATATCCCACCTAATATTAACAATCATGTAATAAAAGATAATAAAATGGAAATTTATGTATAAGGATAAAATCCCTCAAAGAAATATTAAGTCAGTATAGCCTTCCATAATCTTGGTTAGAATCGAACCATAGTTCAAAGTGCTTAACCAACCCTAGTTGGGGAAATTTCAATTATCGGGGAATTCTAATTCAAGTTTTGGGGTTGACTTGACTTGGTTAACATAAAGGTTTGACTACCACAGCTGGACTTGGTGTGACCAAGAGGCAAAGGTTGAGGAAATCCAAAATAAAAGGGTTTCAAGATTGGGGAGTCCACTCAGCGGATCAAGGAGCTGTGAGTTAATGCGGTTGGAATTTGGAATGCCTACCTAAAACCCTTCAAGTTTCTTGACCAACCCTAGTTGGGGTAATGTGAAGTGAAATATGGATCATTGCCACTAGAATATTCAGGAAACATAATATTCTAAAGTCAATGGTGAGGGATATTGGATTTTGATAAAATAGTGGGAAACTAATAAGTATTAATTTATTTATTTGTCTCGGTTTTTATCATAATAAAGTAGTAAACCTTTTCTCATCTTAATTTATAGAAACGAAAAGAAAAATGACTTCAAACATATCATTTCAAACCATTCTCAAGAAGGAAAACCTTCTCACCGACACCAATTTCCATGAATGGAAGAGGTGTTTACGCGTCATCCTTTTCCATGAGAGGAAATTGTATGTGCTGGAAGAGATTGTTCTAGTTGCACCTAGAAAAGAGGCTAGTGATGAGAAATTATCTCTCTATATGAAATATATGGATGATTACATAGATTTCCAATGTTTCATGCTATCGGTGATGTCTAATGAGCTCTTGAAGCAATATAAAAACAAGGACGTGTATAGCATGATGTCTCACCTTAAGGATCTCTACCAAGAGAAGGTGAGACAGGAGAGATATGAGATCTCCAATGCTTTGTTTACAACTAATCTTGGAGAGTTTTCTCTAGTCGGGCCTCATGTAGTCAAGCTTATTAGCTACATTGAATGCCTGGACATCTTAGGGATTAAATTCCCATATGAGTTGCGTACAGATCTCATCTTGTTATCACTCCCCAAGACCTTCTCTAACTTTATTGTCAAATATAACATGAGCAACAATGAGAAGATTCTATCGGAACTTCTGACTTTAATTCTCCAGGTAGATAAAGATATGGGGCATAACAAACCTGAAGTCCTTATGGTGAATAAGAAAAGGAAGGAAAAGTCAAAGGGTCCAAGGACTTATAACATTCTAAAGCCCCTGAGCACCATCCCTCCAAGAAGGGGAAGATCCATAGGAAAGGAAAGGAATGGGAGGTGGTATGTTTTCCATGTAGAAAGAAAGTCCACTAGAAATGAACTGCACCTGGAAGCATGGGGACGCTAAAGGTGAATTTTTTATCGAGTGTAATCCTTCCATTTCTACACATTAGGTATTAGATACAGCTTGTGGGGCTCACATATGTATTCAAATGCAGGAACCAAGTAGATTTAGAAATATTTCTAGAGGAGAGGTGGATCTTCGAGCTTCCAATGGAACGAGGCCGGCTACATTAGCCATTGGTGATTACCACCTATCATTTCCAACTAGGATGATTTTGGTTTTATATAACTATTATTATGTGCATGGTGTTACCAAAAACATAATTTATGTATCATGTTTGGATATGGATGGATTTATTTTTATGTTTGGAAATAAGGGTTGCTTATTTTATAAGAACTTTGTATGTTATGGTATGGAGCATTTAAATAATGGTTTGTATGTATTAAATTACGAAAACCAAGTGTTGTCAATCGATAATGAAACAAAATCACATGATTCATTCATCACCCAGTTGTGACATCACTCTCTTGGTCATGTAAATGAGAAGCGCTTGACAAGGATCTTCCAAGATGGCTATTTAGTCTCTACTGAGCTAAAATAACTTGATAGATGTCATTATTGTTTACAAGGTAAAATGACTAAGATTCCTTTTAGTGGATAGGGTGAAAGGGCCATAGAGCTTCTTGGATTGGTGCATATGGATGTGTGTGGACCATTACCAGTAGAAGCTAAAGGTGGATATTCTTACTTCATTACTTTTACTGATGTTTTGAGTAGATATGGATATGTCTACTTAATGAGGTATAAGTCAAAAGACTTAGAGAAATTTAAGGAATTCAAGAATGGGGTAGAGAATCATCTTGGTAAGAAGATAAAGAAGCTTCGATCAGATCGACATGGAGAATATATGAACTAAGAGTTCATCGATCTTCTATGGGAGTCTGGGATTCTATCTCAACTCACTCCTACTTATACACCACAGTGGAATTGTGTTAATTAAAGGAGGAATCACACCTTGTTGGACATGGTGAGGTCGATGATGAGTTATTCAGATTTCCATTATTATTTTGAGGATATGCATTACAAACTGCAGTATACACATTAAATGGAGTACCAACTAAGGTGGAAAATGGAATTCCCTCTGAGTTATGGAATGGAAAGAAACCCATATTTTCACACACTTGTGTATGGGGATGCGAGGCATTTGTTAAGGCCTTCTTAGGCAACAAACAAGAACCCTGGGGCACAAGGTGTATCTTTATAGGATATTCCAAGGAAACGAAAGAATATTACCTATATAACCCTTCAGACAAGAAAGTGATTGTCACCAAACAAGACGTATTTATTGAGAGGGAGCACATCCTCAAAAGTATAGTGGGAGAAAGATTGACTTAGACGAATTTGATGCTCAAGATACACAAGAGGTGGTATAGGAACAAGTTCCACAGGTCCCTGTGGAAGAGGTTCCAGAAACACAAGTACTGCATAGGAGCTCAAGAGAGGTAAGGGAACTATAGAGATTTGGTTTCCTAGTCACTAAGAATGGTGAATAATTATTGTTGGACAATGATGAACCTCTATCATACAAGGAAGCAGTAGAAATATTAGAAGCTATAAGATGTCTAGAAGCTATGAATTTTGAGATGGATTCCATGTATCATAACCATGTCTGGGTTCTAGTCAATGATCCAATTGATGCAAATCCTTTTGGATGAAAATGGGTAATCAAGAGAAAACTATACATGGATAGTCAAGTTAAAACCTATAATGCAGTGCTAGTGGCTAAAGGATTCAGACATCGTCAAGGAATTGACTATGATGAAACCTTCTCACCAGTTTCCATGTTTAAATCCATAAGAATCATACTTGCCATAACAGCTTACCATTACTATGAGATTTGGAAGATGGATGTCAAAACAACATTACTTAATTGAAACCTTCAGGAATATGTCTATATGACACAACCAGAAGGGTTTGTGACACCAGGTGAAGACAAACAGGTTTTCAAGTTGCAGAAATCCATTTATGGATTAAAGTAAGCATCCAGGTCATGGAACATTTGATTTGATGAATCCATAAAAGAATTTGGTTTCATTAAGAATGAATGTGATCCATGTGTTTATAAGTGGTTTAATGGGAATGCGGTCATTATCCTAGTAATATATGTTGACGACATATTTCTTATTGGAAATAATGTACTAATCTTACAGTCATTTAAGGACTAGTTGAACAAATGTTTCTCCATGAAGGACTTGGGTGAAGCAGCCTACATTCTAGGGATCAAGATTATTCGTGATAGATCCAAGAGGCTTCTTGGACTAATTCAGAGTACATACATTGACCAGATACTAAAGAGATTTAATATGGAATAATCCAAGAGGGTATTGGTTCCAGTGTCACATGGACTACATCTTTCTAAGAAATTGTGTCCTCATACACAACAATAGAAAGATAGAATGGGTAATATCTCATACGCTTTAGCTAAAGGATCCATCATGTATGCCATGTTATGTACCAGGCTTGATGTTGCATATACACTGATCATGGTAGGAAGGCATCAAGAAGATCCAGGAGAATAGCATTGGATTTCTGTTAAGACTATCCTTAAGTATCTGAGAAGAACTAAGGATATGTTCCTGGTGTATAGAGGAGACGAGGATCTTGTCATCAGAGGGTATGATGATTCTGGTTTTAGATAGATTGGTATGATCTAAAGTTTCAATCTGGATATGTTTTCTATCTCAATGGAGGATCTTTGAGCTCGAAGAGTTCAAAGAAACCAGTTTTCATCGATTCTATAGTAGAGTCCGAATATATAGAGGCTTCTGATGCATCCAAGGAAACCATCTGAATTCATAACTTTTTCTAGGAGCTTGATGTAGTGCCTATTAATAAAGATACTATCACATTATATTGTGATAATACTAAAACGGTATATCTTTCAAAAGAACTAAGGTCACATCAATGAACAAAGCACATACTCTGGAAGTATCACCTCTTGAGGGATTTCTATCAAAGGGGTGAAGTTGCAGTGAGTAGAGTGTCCACGGAAGAGAATGTGGTATACCCCATGACTAAAGGCCTATCTCTATGAAGCATGAATATAATGTGAGAGATAGTGGGTTAAAGGTTGTTAGCAGTTGGATCTAGTCCAAGTGGGAGTCTATTGGAGTTGGTGAACTAGAACCAACTAATTTTTACTTTATTCATTAATAAATACCTTATCACGTCTTGATTTTTCTTCTATGTGAGAATACATGTGATAATTTCATAAGGATAGCTATTGCATTAAAGGGCCATAGCGAATCCCTACTATGATGAGAACCCATAAGTGCCATAACACTGTTCTTGAATATATGTTCTATGGAAGGATGATGTTATTTGAGGGAAAAAAATAATATAGGCCATTGGGGGTGAGGAATCGTAAAACTTTAAGGCACCTTCTCATGGTGTGCACTCTTGGTAATATCCAGGATGATATTATGAGAATGAGACCCACCAGTAGGAAATCCACATTTCATAGTGTCATTGGATGTTCCTATATTCAAACGTGTGTATTGGTCCTTAGAATTTAAGATTATTATTAATGGGTATTACAACTCACACACTTAGATGTATTGATGAAAACTGTGATGACACATCGTTCGCAGTGAGGTAGAATATGTTGGGTGCATCGAGGGTAACACTGCATTAATAGATAATGTGAGAAAGTATTTGTACCTTCTATTCCATAATGGAAGTAGATATTTCAGGTCCTTTGATGGAATTGATATATCCTAAATAAATCCATGTCCATGGTGAGGAATGGGTAAGTTCAATTCTTGGAATTAAAAGAAATAATAATCAAACACATGGGTTGATGGCACTAGCATGCAACCCACTTGATTAGAGATATCAAGACAAAGGGATTACATTACACAGTAAGAATTCATAGGAGGTGACACGTCATTGCGTCATTAACTTCTTTCTATATGGGTGCCTTAGTGTGTTGCTAGATGCTAACCATAGATTTTAGGCAGGCTCCGCCTAATTCCACTGAGAAATAGGCCTAGAGGGTTACACACTAAGTGTGTCCAAGTATCTCAGTTAAATATTAATTTAACAAGTTGAATAAATATTATTCTCGATTGTGGTTTAATAATTATTCAAGGATTCCTCACTACTGGAAATTCCTCTTATACCAACACCTCTATCCCAACAGTTTCTATGAACCATTGGGATAGGATTCATATACCAACAGTTTTCTAAAAACTATTGGAATATGAAGTCTTAGAGTGTATTTTCCCAATGGTTTGAAGAACCGTTAGGATAGGCCTGGGTAGATGATAGTTTTCCCAATGATTTTTTGAAACCGTTGGGATAGTGTATAGTTTTTTCCATTATTCCAAGGGTTCATTGAAACCATTTGGGATAGGTTTGATAATATTTCCCAATGGTTTTTTAAAACTATTGGAATAAAATTCCAAAAATGCATCACCCAGTTCTGATCGTGATATGCCCACATTTCACCCTAAATGAGAGCTCCATTGTTCCAGCGTGCAAACCCTTCTTCCTAGAAACTGATTCTTTGTTCTTCCACATCAAATCTATAAGTTATAACTGAGTTTTATGTTCTAACTCTATTTATTCCATTTTTCATTCATATTTCTTTGAAGACAAGGTTGTTTTTTGTTTTTTGTTTTGATTATGTATAGAATCTCTCCTTTTTATCACATAAACTTTCATTACATTTTAAAAAACTGAGGATCTTTAAGGTTTAGTGTCTTGGAAACTAGGAACTTAAAACATGAAAACATAAAACATTATTCTTAAACACTTGAAAGTATTATCCTTATGTTTATCCTAGGTTCATTACTGAATCTCATAACCTAGGTACATATATCAAAATAAAGGGTGAGCAGAAGGCCAAGTAAGGGAAACAAGGGGAAACATTTAACATGCGAACTTGAGATACATCAACAATGTCATGAAAAATAACTTTAAGGGATGAGAAAGAAATCATGAGGCATATCATAATAAAAATAAGGTTTTTAATAACTTGAAGATGTGTCTACAACATTTAATATTGACAATCATTTCTGTTTCACCAAGGTCCATCCCCAAGGTGTCATTAAAAATTACCAAGTTTATTCACCAAGGCATCGTAAAAAAAATAGTCATCTCTAGAGATTAAGTCTTTACCCAATGCATTGGAGCACTATCAGGGATCACCCTTGACATGTATTTATTATAATGTGAGCCACATATATAATCATCAATCATTTCATAAACAACCCATAAATCTTAAAAGGAATGGGTTTTATTTCATAATCATAACGTTTTAAAAAACTGCTTTAAAGACATGATCTTAGTGTCACTTTAAAACCCACAGAAAAGAAAGGTGTGTATCATGTATGTAAATATAATAATTTAAAATAGAAAATTTTGGTATATATGTGAATACCCCTATAGAAGATAGAGCTTTGAGTATTCACTTAATAAAATAAAAGAACTTTAGAAAAAGAGAGAGACATTTTGAGACGGAAATTCTGCAACATAACAACTATGTTTTGGGGTTTTAGAAAACATTGAAAAGAGAGGGGACATGGGTCAAACATTAATAAATGACCCATAAAACAGTATAGGGAAAGAATAAAAAGGATATATGAACATGGTAATTAAATTTTTAGGATATACCATTTGAAATGAAAAACTTGGAAGGAAGACAAAAATTAGATTTCTCTTATGAAAATTCGGCAGCCTAACGGCGTCACTTAAACTTCAACAAAAATGAATTGACGAGATTAAATAGGGTCTCTCATAATATGAACATAAAATTTCAGTATGGTATATATATATATAATACCCCAACATAATAAAAAGGAACTTTAAAGACTTGACATGAAAGTAGAACTTTGAAAAATGAGAAAGGTGAACGAATCCCTTAAAAATTCGGCAGCCTAACGGCGTCACTTAAACTTCAAAAAAATCAATTGAAGAGATAAAATAGGTTATCTCATAATATTAACATAAAATATCAGTATTATAGATATATATATCATACCCCAACATAATAAAAAGGAACTTTAAATACTTGACATGAAAGTAGAACTTTGAAAAATGAGAAAGGTGAACGAATCCCTTAAAAATTCGGCTGCCTAACGGCGCCACTTAAACTTTCTTAAAATTAATTGATGAGAGTAAGAGGGGGTATCTCATAATATTAACATGAAAATTACAGTAAGAGGAATACAAAATAACATCCTCCAACATAAGATCATGGAGCATAAAATAAATGACATAAAAGAGATTACTTGAAAAGAAAGAGAGAGGTAGGATCCCTTACCTTAAAACATAACTCTTAAAACTCAAAGGTTGGTACCTTGAGGGATTGGGGGCACCTTGGAAGGACTCCTTGGGAGGTAATGAGACCATAGATTCGTTGGGGGAGAGTTAGGAGTCGAATGGATGAGAGGATGGCTTGGTATTTATAGGGAAACTGAGGGGACAAGGCATTAATGGCCAAGGGACACCTCATTAGTGGTTTTGGAAAAACCATGGGCTTTCCCATGGTATTTTCCCATGGGATTGGCCACTTGAGACACCTCATACCTTATATTACTATTAATAAGTAAACCATATTGATTACATACTTAATACATCATTTAATGATGTCATTAAACACTCGTAACTTAAAACTATATTTTCACTATTCATCAAAAATTCAACTTTCTCAGAAAAATCCCCAAAAATTACCTTAACATAATATCGATGCTCTGAGTTCAAAAATGAAATCAATTTTATAAAAATAATTTTCTAAATATTTTTAATTAAATTTTTAATTAAAAAACACTATTCACCCAGAAAAACTAATACTTGAATAATAATTTATGAAACCGTTATTTAACCATTTTATTGAAAATCATTACACATTTTTAATTATTTATGGTTTATATAAACATTTTTTAAAATATCCTTTCTCTAAAATTCACCAAAAATATGCATACTATATTTATCCGGACATTTGAAAATTCATAAACTTCATCATAAGAAGAAATCAAAATTTTTATTTAAAACAAAGGATTACACAAGGCAGTTACGGTCTCCTTACATAGCCCATTATCACACCAGCATAGGACCTAAGTGTAAGGTGTGATAAGGTGAGAGAATCTGATGGAGGCTCGGCCAACATTGCACGAGTAGTAATTTCTATCAGTTTGAACTTCTCGCGAAGGCGATTCCGTTCTAGCTTCATACGATGAAGTTTGGCTTGGGTTTGGTCTAGAGAAAATCCCATTGGTGCTACCTCCTTCCCAAGTTCTGTTAGATGGGCTTCAATTGGTCCAAGACTACTGGGTGAGTCCATAAAATCTTCTTTCTATATTAATTAACCAATATCACTTGTATTTAGAGATAAATATCGAAATTTTTAGTTTTCAGCGATCATATTAACCAATGGTCATATAACAGTAAAAACTCAACAGTCTCATTTTAATTATACTCATGTTATCCAATGAAACAGTTTTGTTGAGTATAAAAAAAATAAAATAACACACAAAATTAGGAAACAAGATTTATTCAAAATTTCGGGTTGTTATAATCTTCCCCCCTTAAGAAATTACGTCCTCGCAATTTTTAAAACTGGGTTTTGAAATTTCATTAAAAGTCCCACACCGGAAAAGGAGTTAGTAAAACTATTACTTTAAAAGAAAGAAAAGGAAGTAAAAGGTCACCCGAGTTAACCCATACTAGGATCCCATGTAGGAAAACATGGACATGAAGGAAAAAAGAAAAGGGTCACGTTCTAAGGGAGAGTGATAGAAAACATCATTATGAGAAATTTAACATCAAGAAAATCACAAACTTATGATGGGTCAAACGGTATTTGATTTCCTAGTAGGAAACGTTAATAGACAACGTTTTTTGTTTTATGTTCCTTTTCATAGTTTTGAGGAATTCATTTACTACATAGAATAAAAACATAAGGAAATATACCTAACTTCAAGTAGAGTTTAATCCTTTAATAAGTTTCTACCAAAACTAATATTTTCTCCAAACGATGAGCATTCAAAAACACTTGGTCTCATCAAAAGAACAAGAATAATATTCTAGATAATCACGTATTCCACAAGAGAAAAACTATCTATCTTTAAACATTTATCACAAAAATAGAAAGGGTAAGATAAAACAACTCTTCAAAAAGAAAGAATCCCATAGGAAGGGAAACTACTTTTAAATCTTCAAAGTTCCACGGTACTACCCAGAGTTCATCATAGACCATTCCGTAAATAATTGTCCTTAAAATTCCTCAAAATAACCCAAACTAAGATTGAAACCCAAATACAAGAAGGACTTGATAACATAGTCTTCCAAGATAAACTTTATCTTTCATCTCCAAACAACATCAACCACTCCAAACATCTTATAAAAAAAGTAACTAACCTAAACATATTTTCCCAAGATAGGTCAATCATTTCCATAAGTAACCTATAATACCATAAGTTCACCTTAAATTCATCGATTCTTTAAAATATAATTCAACCTTTACTCCTCAAAGAAAATACCGTAGTAATCTATTTACCTCGATCAAATAGGGTTCCCAAAATAGTAAACATCTTCCAAAATAATAATCATATTTTAATCCCCTAATCATCTCTGTCATATTAATACGGAAATCGTCACATTTCCTATCACATTGGTTATTGGGACATGTTCTTCCATTTCCCACCATTAACTATGGAAAGAAATTACAATTAGGGGCTTAAATACTTAGCCAATAATCATTAAAAGGAAACTTAAAGCATAGAAGGATAAACTTGTATAAGAAAAGTATACCCTAACTTGTGATCCCCTAGGTCCCAATCTAGTTTATCCATGATAATATATTCTTATGTGAATCTTTATTTTATTTTATCTTTGTTCCTTTAATAATGGTTCATACTAAGCTTATGAATTTACCAAAGAATATCCCCCGGGAGTGTCGTAACCAAGAGTGCATCAAGGCCCGTTGTCGTGTACCAGTTCTCGTTCGAGTCTAGCTCAAATCGGTGTTTTCGGATTTTACCCCTATGTACATCTTTTCTAGAGACACCTCTACCTGCTCGTATCCAGACAAGGATGTATTTGCTTCACAACCCCTTACTCAATACTCACCAAAATACCAGGAAGGTTTCCTATATTTAAACTTTTCTATAGGGTTCTTAATAAAGTTTTCATATCCTAATTTCCACAAATAACTAAACCATCCTTTGATACCAACTATAGCATCCCGCATTTTTATCACATAAACTTTCATTACATTTTACAAAACTGAGGATCTTTAAGGTTTAGTGTCTTGGAAACCAGGATCTTAAAACATGAAAATATAAAAAAATCTTTTTAAACACTTGAAAGGATTATCCTTATGTCCATCCTAGGTTCATTACTTCATCTCATAACCTGGGGACATACATCAAAAGAAAGGGTGAGCAGAAGTACCAGTAAGGGAAATAAGGGGAAACATTTAACATGCGAACTTGAGATACATCAACAATGTCATGAAAAAGAACTTTAAGGCATGAGAAAGAAATCATGAGGCATATCATAATAAAAATATGGTTTTTCATAACTTGAAGATTTGGCAACAACATTTAATATTGACAATCATTTATGTTTCACCAAGGTACATCCCCAATGTGTCATTAAAAATTACCAAGGTTATTCACCAAGGCATCGTAAAAAAATAGTCATCTCTAGAGATTAAGTCTTTACCCAATGAATTGGAGCGCTATCAGGGCGCACCATTGACATGTATTTATTATAATGTGATCCAAATATATCATTATAAATCATTTCATAAACAACCCATAAAGCTTAAAAGTAATGGGTTTCATTTCGTAATCATAACGTTTTAAAAAACTGCTTTAAATACATGATCTTTGTGTCACTTTAAAACCCACAGAAAAGGAAGGTGGGTCTCATGTATGTAAATCCAAGAATTTAAAATAGAAAATTTTGGTATATATGTGAATACACATATAGAAGAGAGATCATTGAGTATTCACTTAATAAAATAAAAGAACTTTAGAAAAAGAGAGAGACATTTTGAGACGAAAATTCTGCAGCATAACGACTATGTTTTGGGGTTTTAGAAAACATTGAAAAGAGAGGGGACATGGGTCAAACATTCATAAATTACCCATAAAACAGTAGAGGGATATAATATAAAGGATATATGAACAAGGTAATGAAATTTTAAGGACATTCCATTTGAAATGAAAAACATGGAAGGAAGACAAAAATTAGATTTCTCTTATGAAAATTCGCCAGCCTAACGGCGTCACTTAAACATAAACAAAAATGAATTGACGAGATAAAATAGGGTCTATCATAATATGAACATAAAATTTCAGTATGATAGATATAGAGATCATACCCTGACATAATAAAAAGGAACTTGAAAGACTTGACATGAAAGTAGAACTTTGAAAAATGGGAAAGGTGAACGAATCTCTTAAAAATTCGGCAGCCTAACGGCGTCACTTAAACTTCAAAAAAAATCAATTGAAGAGATAAAATAGGGTCTATCATCATATGGACATAAAATATCAGTATGATAGATATATAGATCATACCCCAACATAATAAAAAGGAACTTGAAATACTTGACATGAAAATAGAACTTTGAAAAATGAGAAAGGTGAACGAATCCCTTAAAAATTCGGCAGCCTAACGGCGCCACTTAAACTTTCTTAAAATGAATTGATGAGAGTAAGTGGGGGTATCTCATCATATGAAAATTAAAAGGAAAGTAATAGGAATATAAAATAACATCATCCAACATAATATCATGGACCATAAAATAAATGACATAAAATAGATTACTTGAAAAGAAAGAGAGAGGTAGGATCCCTTACCTTAAAACGTAACTCTTAAAACTCAAAGGTTGGGACCTTGAGGGATTGGGGGCACCTTGAAAGGACTCCTTGGGAGGTAATGATACCATAGCTTCGTTGGGGGAGAGTTGGGAGTCGAATGGATGAGAGGATGGCTTGGTATTTATAGGGAAAGTGAGGGGACAAGGCATTAATGGCCAAGGGACACCTCATTAGTGGTTTTGGAAAAACCATGGGCTTGCCCATGGTATTGTCCAATTGGGACACCTCATATCTTATCTTACTATTAATAATTCGGCCATATTTATTACATACTTAATACATCATTTAATGATGTCATTAAACACCCGTAACTTAAAAACTGTATTTTCACTATTCATCGAAAATTCAACTTTCTCAGAAAAATCCCCAAAAATTACCTTAACATAATATCGATGCTCTGAGTTCAAAAATGAAATCCATTTTATTAAAATAATTTTCTAAATATTTTTAATTAAATTTTTAATTTAAAAAAACTATTCACCTGAAAAAACTAATACTTGACTAATAATTTATGAAACCGTTATTTAACCATTTTATTGAAAATCATTACACATTTTTAATTATTTAAGGTTTAAATAAACATTTTTTAAAATATCCTTTTACTAAAATTCACCAAAAATATGCATACTATATTTATCCGGACATTTGAAAATTCATAAACTTCATCATAAGAAGAAATCAAAATTTTTATTTAAAACAAAGGACTACGCAAGGTAGTTATGGTCTCCTTACATAGCCCCTTATCACACCAGCATAGGACCTAATTGTAAGGTGTGCTAAGGTGAGAGAATCCGAGGGAGGCTCGGCCAACATCGCACGAGTAGTAATTTCTATTAGTTTGAACTTCTCGCGAAGGCGATTCCGTTCTAGCTTCATACGATGAAGTTCGGCTTGGGTTTGGTCCAGAGCAAATCCCATTGGTGGTACCTCCTTCCGAAGTTCTGTTAGATGGGCTTCGATTGGTCCAAGACTATCGGGTGAGGCCATCAAATCTTCTTTCTATATTAATTAACCAAGATCACTTGTATTTAGAGACAAATGTCGAAATGTTTAGTTTCCAGCGGTCATATTGACCAATGGTCATATAACAGTCAAAACCCAATAGTCTCATTTTAATTATACTCATATTATCCAATGAAACAGTTTTGTTGAGTATAAAAAAACACACAAAATTTTGAAACAAGATTTATTCAAAATTTCAGGTTGTTACATTATCCCTAAACGACAGCTCCCCTATTCTTTGCGAACCCTTCTTCCCAACCTACGATCCATCCTTAATTCAAGTAAGTGTTTTTTCTTCCACCTCAAATAGATGATAAAACTGTGTAGCATATTTCCCCTAACATAACACATGATTCCTCTAGTAGAATATCTATTCAAATGATGATTCCTCCAGTTTAAAAATTTGTATCTGTGGAATGTTATGCCCTTGTATAGACTTCCTTTGAGCATTATTCCACTTCATAGAGTTCCTTTTAGGTGTTATATTGATACCCTTTTGATTAGAAGCATAGTTAATGTCTTATAGTGATATTTTATTGATGTCATGTTATATTGATCCAACATGGTAGTGAGTTCTTAAATGGTAGGGAGACCAACTATGGGTCTCTATTTCATGATTTATTTTTCAAGGAAATGGGAGGGGTTTGTGCAATGAGAGGGTGGGGGATGTGAAGTGGGGGGATGTAGGGGGGCTATAGGGGTGGTTGTGTAGGTTGGGGCTGCAAGGGGTGAGGGGGGTTGTGCAATGTGGGGGTGGGTGCAGTAGGGGGGAGGTGGGGGAGGGGTTGTAGGGTGGGAGGGGGTTGTATGGGGCTATAGGGTGAGAGAGGTTGTGCAGTGGGAGGGGGTGGATGGGTGACAGGGGGGCTATACAGTGGGAGGGTGGGGGTTCTGTAGTGGTAGGGGGATGTAGGGGGGTTGTGCAGTGGGAGGGGACTATAGGGGGTGTTCAGTGGGAGTGGGGGGGGGGGGGGGCTGTGTAGTGGGAGGGGTTGGTTGTAGATGGGTTGTGTAGTGAAGGGTGGCTTTAGGGGGTGGTTGTGCAGGATGGGGGCTACAAGGGGTTAGGGGGTGTGCAATGTGGGGGTGGGGGCTGCAGGGGGAGGTGGGGGTTATATGGGGGTTGTAGGGGGGGTTGGCTGTAGGGGGGTTATGTAGTGGGAGGGGTTGGATATGGGGGTGTAGGGGTGTGTAGTGGGATTGGGGGATATGTAGTGGGGGGTTGGCTATGGGGGTGCAGTGGGCGTTGTAGAGGGGGCTATGCAGGTTGGGGGTTGGAGGGGGTGAGGGGGCTATGGGGGGTTGGGGGTGGGGACTACATGGGGGAGGTGGTGGGGAGGGGGGTTGGCTATAAGGGGGTTGTTCTTTAGGAGGGGGGTTGTGGGGGGGGGGGGGGGGGGGGGTTGTGCAGTGGGAGGGGTGGCTATGGGAGTGGGGGTTGTGCAGTGGGAGGTAGGGGTTGTAGGGGGGTGTGCAGTGGGAGGTGGGGGCTGTAGGGGGTGTGCAGTGGGATTGGGGGGTTGTACACTCGAAAACCTCAAATATTTTAAATCCATGAAAAATACATGTGCCTTTCCATATCCCAAACATATAATAGCTCATCCTTATTCTATTTTGGCTATACACAGACCAAAACTCTCCTCCATCTCAAGTGCCCGATCTTCATTGTCCCAAAATTTGATATGACATTGAATGTAGATGTATCATTCCCACATGCCTATAATACCCCAACTACTCAATATAATTAATCGATACCTTCTGTGGGAACTCCCCCCATAGTAATTACCTACCTCATCACTTCCCGAACCAAGGTATCAATATCCTAGTGGTTCCACAACAACCATCATCCCATAACACCCATATTTGAAGCATCATACACCATCATTTCCCACATTCTATCATATTATCATTTCATAATCACACCATACATGATTCCCATAAAATACCACATCAAACTCAATGCTCATATAAGTCTCGTATCACTCTTGATACCCATATATTAACCACACTTTGTTCATTCACTTATCACACATACACCTCAAGCACTAATTTCCATGATAAAAAACTAAAAAAAATAGTCACATGCTGAAAATGTAACTCTAACTATCATGGGATCTCTAAAATGTGAGTGACCTATCACTCTTGATTCCCATATATACCTTGTTTAATTTTCTAGAGGCATAATTCAGGATGCTATCTCTCTTGGTTGTTGAGTGAAATAATGCCACAGAATCAATGTTTCGTGATTTTAATAGACTGATGACACTTAGTAAATAACCATCCTACTAAAAATTAAATTTCTTTATTACATCTTGTATGGTTTATTGAATTCATTATATATCTATTCAAGATCACCTAAAACAATGGATAGTTAAATTATCTGTGGATAACTCGCCCACCCCCCTGGACACCCCGTACCCCCTAGACAGCCCCGCCACCCCCATGGATAGACCGCCCACCCCCTGGACCCCCCCCCCCCCATGGATAGCACGCCCGCCCCCTTGGACACCCCCTACCCCTGGACAACCCCCCCCCCCCCACCCCCGTAGACACCCCC